>WBNO01028496.1:114069-323149 GCA_013400575.1 Peucedramus taeniatus | reverse complement strand
CAGCGGCTGGCGCAGGGCAGGGGGAGGCGGCAGGCGCAGCCACTGTCCATGGTGCGGCCCCGCTGCCTCCGCCGCACCGGGGGCGGGAGGAGCCCGCCCGGCCTCCCGTCTCCTCTCCGCTTCTCCACCTCTCTGATACTCCCGTCCCCTAACGGGGTCCCCGGGCAGTTGAGTCCTTCACGCAGTTTCTGAGAGGCTCTCAGGGGCTGATGACTTGCACCAGGCGAGCGAGGTGCTGAAACTCTGCTGCACGGCAGCCGGGGATTTTCCCTTGAGTCCTAGGAGGACGCGCGGCAGGGTGGCTGGCGTGACACGGGAGTGTCCGGCTGAGCATGAGGGGCATGTGATAGCAGACACCCTGTTCAGAAACTTGTGTGTGCCGCTTGCCGGCTGTTGTTGTGTTGGGTTGTTGTTTTTTTCGTGTGTTTTTTTTTAGTCCTTATGTGCTGTTTACTGCATGTGCGTTCTGTTCTGTTTAGTCTTCCTATCTCAGTAAATCTTTAAAGCGCAAAACCTGCAGCAAGCTTTTTTTCCATCTTCTTTTTTCTTCTCTCTCCTTACCCAAGACAGGTTTGAAATTGAAGCACAGGCTATGAATTAAGGACAGGAACTAGCCGTGTTGCTTTTATGTATCACTCAGTGTCACTGGCACGTTATGGTTGGGGAATCCAATTTCCCCCTTGTTTGGGTGTCCATTAAATCAGGTTAGGGTTGATTTTTAGTAGTGTGTAACAAAATTGGAACTTGAGTATGAAATCAGATTTATAGACTTGTGTCTGTACAACACTTTAATTTTAAGAGCTCTTGTTTCCTCCCCCCTTCTTCCATCATGCATACTGCAAGAACCTTCACCAGCTAGGTGCAGTGCTAACTTTTTTCCCCTGTTGTCACACCTACTGCTTTTGGTTTGTAGGAGGTTATTTGTATCGGCTTCTTCTGAAATGTTGAACCTTTTCACTTAGTTTTTCCTCTTTGCAACACAGCACTTATCTACATTTATTTTCTAGAGTTATTAATCAGTTTGTTATTCGTTAGTGGTGTAGAAAAGCTGTCATTATTGGAATTACTTGAAAGATTGTAACTGGAGCCAGATTTTAAGGGCAGATCTGTGGATGTTGTTTATGTACAAGAAATACGGCTTTAGAGTTTTGGCAGTGTGTAACCTGAACAAGAAAGAAGGGAATGAAAACTGCACTCTGTTTTGCTGGTTAGCGTATCAGTATGAGTCTGGGAGCATTACATGAAAAAAATCCTGACAGAAGAGAGGATGAAAGGAGTTAGTCTTGTTTTTCTGGTTAAAACAACAATGCAAATCCAATGAAGGAATGGGAAAGCCAGTATGAGTTTACAGGAATGAAACTACTATTGGAAATAAACTGGAACACAAATTAGAAATAAAGTGCTGAAAAAGGGAATATATTTCTTTAAATGTAAGCTGATTGAATCATTACATGGAGTTGCCTGTTTCTAAATCAAAAACAAGTAAATAATAAAGCAGTTCTTGGAGCCTTCTGAGCTTAGGTGACTGGTTTGAATTGGAATTACGATGACAGAGGACATAAGTTATTACCCTCTGCAGACAATTTTGGTCTTATTCCAGGTCTTAGCGAATGTATCCAGGTGATAAAGCTACTACCCTAAATGACACTCCTGTTAAGCTGCCCAGCCGAGAATCCAGCAATGGCATTTCTTGCCAGCTCTACCCCTCTGATAATTACCCCCCAGCAGCAGTAGTCTCTGGCAGAATTGGGGTGTGGAATATTAATGTCGTTTTGTGCAGAAACAAGCAAGATCCCCTATTGTGGGTAAATCTTCTGTCTCTCACAATATACCTGTATCTTAGATTTATTTTTTTTATCTGTATAAGCACGAGTTTTACGGTGTCTCTGATAGACTACTCCATTAACAGACAACAACACCATTAACTCCTTTCAAAGTACACTGAATGTAATGAATTGAATGCATTTTATAACACATTTATAAGCCCCTGACCAGGGTAGTTATGTGGCGTACCTCAGGCTTTTTTGATGTAGATCTTTGTGTTCTGGTTTTGTTTTGTCTTCAAAGACTCCATTGGAAAAGTTAAATATGGCAGGGTATTGCAGCAGAGAGCTCTCCAATCCTTGTCTGTCTGGTCTAAGTGATAGTAATAACACTGACACATCCTCAAAATTCAGATAATTGTAGAGCTGGATTTCCTTGGATATTAAACTGAATATATTATTTAAATATATTTTGTTAAAATAATTTTTTAAAAACTCATTTTTACATTTTTTATACGACAGATAAGGTTGTGTAATTCAATGAGTTTTTTGAATTTAAGTCATTGGTTGACAGAACAGGAGATAATCAGAATTTTTTTAATACCCAAAATTATCTGGGCAGATATTGTAGCAAGTTCAGAAATACATACTTTGCTTATGTGCCAGAAGGCATATATTGTTACGTTGTTGATCTGTGTATTTTTAATAGATGTGTGTTTTCTAGAGAGCCTTCTACTGCTCTCTGTCTTCCTGTGTAGTACTGCTACCTAGGCATGCAGCTCAGTGTGCTGGAAAGATGAATGTATAGTTTTGATACCAGCTTTTAAAATACTGCCCAAAATTATCACTTTTTTGAACTACATTTAGGCAAGAGTGTGTAATTCAAAAACTTCCTATCTGTTATTTTCCTCTCTGTTTCTAGAAGTTGAAGGACCTCCCAGAAATGTCACTGGAAGAACCCTGTCATGTTCTGTCTTACTGGGTTTCATTGATGCTTTTATATCAATAATGTAATTTATTACTTCTTTTAATAACAGATGAGACAGTTTAGTTGTGACAGAATTGCATGTTTGTATTTAAAAATAACTTGAGGAAGCTGTGAGTAAAGTTATTTTTACTCAACACAGACAGTATTGTGTAAGGGACTTGTCATGTGGTGAGGAAGAGGAATTTTTGAATGGCTTTTCCTGCTTAACAGAATCATTTACCAGTTAAACTGTCTTTCTCATTGGTCTTGTAAGTGCTTTTTCAGGGTAACAAAAAAGTTCAGAAAGCTTGGAATAGTTTCAGTAGTTACCAGCATTCTCATTAGGATGAGAGCGTAACTTATCAAACAATGTACACACCCCAAAGCACAGTCTATTCCCAAAGGCTGTGCAATCTCTAATGTTCCCTGGATTTTTTTATTTTAAATTCTTGTTGTAAAGAGTAGGAAGAACCTGTGGTGGCCTTACGGAGTAACCTGTGTGCTTCCATTAACTCAGTGGCACCAGTTGTGCGTAAGGTTCAGATGTGAGGCAGATCACAGAATAAGCTGATGACCCAACAAGAATCATCCAGTCCAGCTCCTGGCCATGCACAGCACCATCCCCAAGAGTCTCACCATGTGCCTGAGAGCATTGTCCAAACTTTGGGTGGAGAGTAATGAAGGCAAAAAGAATACTTGCCATGCTTTGCAGGGGCAGTGGTAAAGCACTTCTGACCTACCACTGGCTGAGACTTGCTTGTTAGCCAACTGTGGCATACAATGAGGTGAATCCTGAGAGGAAAGAAACATGCATTATTGCAGGATGAGTTTAAGGAAGATCTGTGTTTTCCTCAAGTGCAGTTATAGTTTGTGAGTGAGCTGAGAGGGACCTTTTTCACCTGCATGTCAGACCATGTTGCTGTTCACCTTGAGAGGTATATAATCCAAGTGTGCATGATTCATCATTTGATTTGATCCTGCACTTCTTGCTGAAAGATCATGGGAGCTCTGTCTGAATAAAGAAGGGAAATTAGGCTTTCTATTTTTAAATGGCTTATGAAAACAGATACAGTATCAGCAGCTTCCAAGATGGAAGGTGATTCACTGCCAAATCTTTTCAGCATTTCACTTAAAGTATTTGGTTTTAGTCAGTATTCGTATATTTAATTAATTACCATGTTTCCAAAAGGCGCGTTTATCCTCTCCTCTAGGCACTCCTTGACATATTTAAAAAATATATTTTTACCAACAGACTCCTCTAGGGACTCTCCCATTCCTTATAATTAGCATATAATTATCACCCAGCAGCTGAAGACATAGTTAAAATTTTGTGATCCCCCCAAAGAGGCCTTGCAAGGCCTCCCCCAAAGGTCAGAAAAATGCAGCATCCTCCTGTATGGAATAGCAGCAGTTTTGTGGGCTGAGATGTTCAGTGTGAGCAATACAGTGGCTGTTACCAAATCAGAGAGGTGTCATTTCTTGTAGAGAAATTAGAATGTGTGGTCAAATACAGGATCAATTTTTTTAAAGTTATTATTAAAACAATTATTAAAACTTAGACATACAGACATTTTAAGATATCCTTCTCTGAGCTGTGGCTTACCTGAAGAGCCATGTGTTTTGGAAGATGCAGCCACTCCCATGTTCTCCTAGTTGAGGGAAAGTCCAAACTTGGATCATGGCTTTGATCTATGTGGGGTATACTAAATAATTGTCTCAATTTTTAGTAGAGCAAATGAATGTTGTCTCTCATTGGGGGTTAAGAAGATAGGCTGTGAACATGGTTTGTAAAGCTGGGGGATGAACAGATGCAGGGCCGGGCTTGGTGGTACTGGTGGATGAGAGGCTGGACATGACCAGAGAGAGAGACTTTTTTTCATGGGCATGTAGAGATAGGATAAGTAGGAATGGCTACAAACTGAAAAACAGTAGGTTTGAGATTAGTTACTCTTCACTGGGAAGGGTCGTGAGGCTGTGGAACCAGTTGCCCAGAGAAGTTGTGGGTGCCCCATCCCTGGAAATGTTCAAGGCCAGGTTGGATGGGGCTTTGAGCAAGCTCCACTGGTTTAGTGGGAGGTGTCCCTGCCCATGGGCAGGAAGGGTGGAAATAGATGGCTTGTATGGCCCCTTCCAACTCAAGGCATTGTATAATTCTATGAACCTTTGGTGGTTTAAGGCAAGTTACTTTAAACCAGATAGTAGCATAAAAGTTGTATATTCTCTTACTTGGGGAAGGTGCTTGAGAGCTGTAAGTATTGGTTTAAGAAATTGGATTTTCTAATCTGAAATCTTGCGGTTCACGAAGTAGAGCACTGATTAGAAGTGAAGATGGTATAACGAAAGCCCTTTCTGCTGTAACTGAATGACCTCTGGGAGGATGTGGCCTGGCACCCACTTTGGAAGCTTTTGGCTTCCAGAACAATTTCAATGAAAGGCACTTTTCTTTTTCTCTAGTTGCAGTCTATGGTTGAAAACAAATTGTACTTGACTACTTTTGCTGAAGTACTGAGTACTGTGAGAGTATAAACTGTTGGCAGCTTTGTTTGCAGCAAGTTGGAGATTTAAGAAAGAGTTGCTGTACATTTTGAATTCTAGTATCTAAAGCTTTTCAGAGATGCTTCCATCATCCAGGGTATCTTATGCCTTACGACAGTAAGTAGAAACTCGTTACTAAATAATACCACCTCGTACAGCATACCCCATTGTGTCAGACAATGTCTGTATACAAAACTAAAAATGGACAAAACAATCTCTAGAGTTTCTAGAGTTCTCTAGAACCTATGTTGCAAATGAGTATTTGGTATCATCCTGGCTTTTAAATTACTGGAGAAACACCCAGTCTTTAAACACAGTCACAAATGTTTCTGTGATCTGTGCTTAAGTTGAATATTACTGTGGTAGTTGTAAATGAATGTTGGTTATTAAGGAGGAAGAGCTCAAAAACGCCGTTCTTGCTTCATCATACATATAATTATGTAAGACATTGTTTTGAACTTCACACAATAATGTCCTGTGAATTGGCTAGACTTGGCAATTGGTAACTGTACTATGTTCCATTATACTGTATAGTATGATACTTTCTTTGATACATACCCTGCTTGGTTTCTCATTTTACTACCTAGGTTTCTTTTCCTATGGGACTGAATTGCAATGATTATAAAAGAAAGCAGTCTTCCAAAAACAACTTGCCTTGCATTTTGGTACAATTGTTGTTAAGAAATCTTGTGTAGTAGTACATGTAGATGCAAAGAAGTAGATGCAAAGTAGAAGATGCTTGGATATTTCAGATTGATAGCTACTACCGAACTCCAGTGGTGTATGGCAGATGCAGAGGAGGTGGTGAGATTACATTTTGAAATACATGTTTCTTTAAATGGATATTTCCAGATATTTGGAATTTTAAATGTCTCTACTTTTTAAAAACAATGGGAATTGGTTATGAGTCCAGATCTGTCAGTACTAGTGAAGAAATTCTGCCTGGCTCAATTTTTGTTTCAGTTAGAAAGTTTTCAAAACTTTGAGGCCTGTGTTGTTGGAAGATTTTTACTGGTGGTATTTAGAAAAAGATGTAAATGCAAATCCCTTAGAAGTATACAGTTGAGATTGTAAACAGGTTGTTAATGGTATTTTTGGTTTCGGGGTTTTTTATTTGGCTTATTTTGTTAGGTTTTTTTTCTGAATCGAGCTGGAATTCAGCTTTGGAATTAAACCACAGATTTCATATCTAGAGGTGAAACTAACAGAGGAGCAGGATGTCAAAACTGCAGGCTTAGCTGTCTTAGCTGTCTAACTGTAATGGTGAGTTCTTGTAATTGATTGAATAACAGTTTTGACAGAAGACTTCTAATTTACATCATGTTGTTTCATAATTGCCATTTTCCTGTTGCATTTATATCTGAGATCTACAGTACTGAGTTTATATGCATGATCTGATACCATGTGTGACTATCTCTCTAGCATCTGGAGATGGTAATGCTTATCACTCATTTAGCAGTTAAAAATGGCTAAGCAAGTCATAAAGGATGAGGAAAGCAGAATAGTTTTTTAGAAGTAATTTTATTTTGCTGTCTCAAAGTCTGTTAGTACTTGAGAGGAGAATTTTCCAAGTGCTGAGCTTGTTTAAAGCTTTGTGACTCCACTGAGTAGGTTTTATGTGGGTAAAGGCTAAGGTAATTGCTTTCTGTCTTAAAAAGATGTTTTTTTTTAGAGTAGTGTCCTTCTGCAGATGAATGTACAAGTAATATTATCTTAAATTTGAAAGTGTCTTGGGAATTGTACTAATCACACAAAATCCTGTAAATTATAATAATGTGTCTCATAATCTTCACTAGCTTTCGCCTTTTGCCCCAGATAAGGGGATAAAAATATTTCGGCATCCTTCTTTTCTTAGAGTTAAAATGGTTTAAGTCTTGTAGTACTTTTAGGCTGAACTTGATGTGACCCAGTGTGTCTGAAGCTGCAACTTCTACTTAATTCAGAATGCTTAACACAGGCCGATTAAGAATTGCTGAAAATTTGAATTCTTCCTTCCCTTGTGTTTTTATTCTGAAACAATCTTTACAAAGGGCTGTTTTTGGAGACCAGAGTACAGTCTTTTGTTTCTGGATAAAATTGATGGCTGCAAATGAAAGAATAAAGAAGGCTCTCTATTCATGTTCCCCAGCCTTTGTTTCAGTGGGCATTGTTTCAGTTTATAAGAGCTGTTTAGTACATATAGATTACTGGAAAGGCTGAAAGTTTCCCAAACACATTGGTGTAGTCTTGTTAAAAACCCTGCTATCTTCTCAGCTGCCCAGCCAGTACCTTTTTGTTTCAAAGATACTATGGAAAACTTTTATTTCCTTTTCCACCACATTACTTTGAAGTCACCTTTTGTAGAGTACTTTAAATTAGTCTTACTATTTTTCTTTCAAATTATGGAAACCTTATCAAAGCTGTGATATGAGTTCTAAAGCAGAGGAAACTGGCTGGTGGGAATTCTAGTTATTTTTGATTTGCCATCTTTTTATTTTAAAAACTCAATATGTAAATAGACTGTTGGCACATAGCTACAGATCCTGGTTACAGTTTTGTAGGGAACATAGTTCTGTGGTAGCTAAACTGTTGCTTTATTTGCTTTCTCTTTAGGGTCTCCATGTAAATATATTAAACTACATAAGCAATTGTACACAGGTGAGATACCCATGTAGATCTTAAGTCACAACAGTTTAAGTTAATCTGAGACTTGATAATTACAAGTTTTCTTACTGAGCACATACCTGGATAGTGCATTAACTTGCGAGTTAGTAAACTTTTTTTTTTGTGTTTTTGCTAGTGTCAGTGCTGAGCTGCACAGTTAGGATGCTGTTGGTGTAAATGCAATGCAATGGGTTACAAATGCTTCCTTGTATTAGTGATAAAACTCTTCCAACAGGAGTTGACATGCTGAGTTTGGCCATGTTTGTCAGTGACGAGATTGCGCTTCTGCCTAGTCCTTTTTCCCTGAGGAAGCCCTTGTTGTTTGAGGTGCTCCTGTCCCACCTCTGCTTTAATACTCTCTTTCCCTGAGGTTACTAGGGTGAATGGGTGTAACACCATCATCTCCTCTTTCTCCCTCCCTTTTTGTTTTTTCCTGTAGGGCTTTCCTTGCAAGTGTATGCAGACATGCTTACGTGGCCTTGAGTAGGTCTGCTTGATGGAAGCCCATCTGGAAAGCAAACAGGAAAATCTAATTTAAGTCTTGATCAGATTTAAGTATGATATAATCACACAGTTGCTTTTGCTGTCCCAGACCATATACTACATCTGGGCATGCACGTGGATAGGCCTTTGTTTGGCATGTAGAGGTGTTTGGGATTGTGCAAGGGCTGTCGCAGTTTCTTGAATATATCTCAGCCCAGGCTGCAGTGGGAGCTGACCTCTCTGCTCTGTACAGTGTGAAAGGGGTTTTGCCAATGTACGGTCATGTAGCCACATGTAAGGTGGGCCATTGTCTTGTGCAGTACTAAAATGAGACAAAACCAATCCACTGAAAAGAAAACTTAGTCCTTTACCACACAAAATGTTTGGTTTTGGTTTTGGGTTTTTTTCCCAAATAGCAACAAGCTGTCCTGGAAAATAGCTTTGCTACCAGAAGTATCTTCCGAACATGGAAGACTACAGAACAAACAAGCTTCCAAATGCTATATTATATTTCTTAATGGAAAGGCATTTATGAAGCTCTTTTAAGAATGTGATTTGAGGGTAAACTTTTTTAATAAGTGAGAGAACAAACAGTTTCAGTGGCTCAGCTCTTCCATTGTGCAAATTTAATGAGCTGCTCTCCTTTTAACTTAATGTCCCTTTGAAATAGGAGTTGCATTGGAAACATTTGGCTTTATATGGTGTCTGTTTGAATGCTAGCACAAATGTAAGTTCTGTTAAGTTACTGCAAATGTAACATTTTGTCTTCCTTTACTTCATCTGGTGCAGCCTCACATAGAAATACTCTAAAAAGAGCATTTTACACCGGTGGTTGAAGTGATCCCTTTCAAGCAATCTGGCTGTGAAATAGTTGAGATGTGTTTTGTGCAACATTATTTCCAGAGGAAGGAATGTTTTTGTTCCCTTTATGATTCCCCTTCAGTCTAAATGTCTGGTTTAGTGGAAATGTTCAGTTGTCAGAAGAATCAAGATGGTGTATTATTTAGATCATACCAGACAAGTGGGATTTGTTCCTTCCATTCCAGTTATCAGAAAGATTAACCCTTTGCCCTCGCGGTCCTAATTGCAGTTGTTCAGGAACAAAGATTCTGCTTGTACAAGACAGCAGCAAAGTGTAGAATGTGCCAACTGGAATGTTTCTCTGGTGAGTGTGGGTTGCAAGTATTACATGCATTTTGTCTTGTGTTTCAGGCACCAATAAAAGCAACCTGTGAAGATTTGTCATGCAAGACTGGATTTCCTGAAGATGTTCACAGTGCAGTAGTGTCAAGGAGTGTACATGGAGGACAGCCTCTTCTCAATGGTACTGTTAGAAAATATATTTTGAACTTTTTTTTTTCTTCTAGTTGTAACCATAAATCACTCTGGAGCATTTTCATCCTTAAATCGGACACAAACTCTTTCTGGAGAGAACATTGCCTGCTCTGTGATTGTTTCTTGATCACTATCATACAACTTGGAAAATCTGTTGGCCTTAGTGGCAGTACATGCACCTCTGACTGTAATCTGAAAACACTGAGTGTTGCAACACTTCCCATTATTATCCTCTAATTCTTGACACAGCGTTCACACTGATGTTACTACCATTGACAGTATGTGTGCCATTAGTCTATACTTACAACCCATGTATGCATGAGGAGGTAAAGAAAATTTCCTTTCTGCTTTACCTCTCATAGAAGAACTGCAGTTAAACCCAGTGCTAGTGCTTGTGTTAGAGCAGAGATAGTTCTCCTACAGCTTTTTTGTGGCAATCTGAGGAGAGACACCTATGGGAAGTAGTGGGACAGGCAGCAGCACGAGAGAGTAGTTGTCTGAGCCCCTGGTCAGTGACCACAGCGCTGCGGGCTCTGTAAGGAGGCGTGCCAGGAGAGGCAGGACAGTGCCAGGGCTGTCTCAGGGACAGTGCACTGCTCTCTCACCCTGGCACCTACCTGCATCCAAATGGCACGGTGCCCAGGCTGGGGATGACCTGCTCGGTGAGCACAAGCCCTTTCCTCTGCCAGGGATGCCCTGCAGTTAGTACACCTTCCCAGGTTTGTCCAGGTTGGGAATTCAGTTCACTGTTCTTTTTGTGTCTCTATTTTGCAGGGATAGAGTAGGACACAGAGGCAGATGCTCTGAATGTTTCCTAGATTTCCCAGCCAGTTAAGTTTCACTAGACAAGCTTGCAGAAGTACAACATTTTTTGTAAATCTGCATTAATTTGTCTGTTTTCTGAACTGCTAACATAATTTTTTTAATCTAATTTGGAAATTGTGGAACTAAGAACATCACTTTTAGACGGTTTCAAATACAGCTTAAATAAGGACTAATTTAATTTAATTTGTTGTTTCTTTCACATATAAATTTGGCTACACAATTCGAGACATTTAAATGAAAAAAATTCTAATGAGTCTGCAAAACAAATGAAGTAAAAGCTGTAGTCTTGATTTTACATGCTGTATGTAGCAGTCTCTCGTTAATTTTATTTTACAGACCTGTTTTGTGCTTTCTTAGAAGTATAATGGAAACCTGAATGCAGGATGAATTGATTAGCTTTAGTGTATTTAAATTTGAGTTATTAAAGCTTTCTCAATTCAGTTTCAAGAAAGTATATTCTACCAGCACAGACTTTTCTTTTATTAAAAGATGGCTTAGAAATTTATGCATTGAAGTAAATGTTCTGCGAATTGAGAAAATAATAAAGAGGAAAGAGAATATTCCTTGCTTTTTCACCAAATGGGAGTTAATAGATGTCTCTCCTAGAGACTGCTGTAATAGACATCAGCATGAGAATTCCCTGGTATGTGATGAGCAAACCCAGACAGGGGGCAGAAACAGGGATGCAGAGCACAGCAGCTGAATTCTTTCCAAAGGTGCCACCTTGAAACCACCGAATGTTTGTTACAGGTTAACTGTCGTACCATCAGTCCTCTTGAAATGGAGATCACACAAGTTTTGAGATCTACCCTGTTCTGTGGAAGTCTTCTTTACTCTCAATGGAATCAAGGCTGTCTCTGCAGTTTTTCCCTTTTCCCACCAGTTAGGAACCACAGTAGACTGGGCACTAATTGTCTGTTGTCGTTGCTCATGCAAACCTGATGATAATGTCTGATCAGCTTTAACTGAGTCTGAGCTAGTAACATAGGATGACAAACTGACTTCCTGTCTCATTATTCATCACAGTCCCACAGTCCCTTCCCTTGCTTCTCAGAAGTGAGTGAAGCATGACTCTTAGTTTGTCCTTGAATGGTATTAAAATGCATAACATTTTAGGGAAGTAGGAATTGGAAACACTGTATGAGGCAAACAGTATGTATCACATCATATCAGCTGGTTGAAAAATGACCTGGGGGAGTCTTTTTCCTACTACCATTTCCTCAACTGAATTACTGCAGTGGTTAATTCTTTTGAAAATTTTGACATGCTTAAAAGCATATAATTTGCTGGTTACACATAAACATACAGTCCATCATTGCATAGCTTTGACTTAAATTTAATTACGCTGTCATTTTGAAATACTATTGTTGTCAAAAGCCTATTTTCTGGTTATTAAACTAGATTCAGATGATGCTGGAAGTTAAGTATAGTTGCATGACATTTGCTTCGTAGGGATAATCATGTGCCTGATTCTGATCTCGGCCGCCTCGCCTATCTAAATGCATGGAATTATTTAAGTTGGAAAAGACCTCTAAAACCATAAACTCCATCCATTAATCCAGCACTGCCAAGTTTACTACTAAACCACATCCCTGAGCACTACATCTGCATGTCCTTTAAATACCTCCTGAGATGGTGACTCCAACGATTTCCTGGGCAGCCTGTTCTGCTTGCCAATGCTTGTCAACCCTTTTGCTGAAGAAATTCTTCCTAATATCCAATCTGAACATCCCCGATGGATGGTGATGCCATTTTCTCTTGTCCTATCACTTGTTTCTGGAAGAAACGATCTGCTCCCACCTCATTACTAATTGCTTTAAGGCAGTTGTAGAGAACAATAAGGTCATACAATTGGCCTTGGCTCACTGATCCTCTGTATAACCTTCCTGCCCTCCAGCAGATCAGCATTCCTGCCCATCTGAGGGGCACTTAATCCCCTCATCCCAGTCATGGATAAAGACATTAAACAGGGCTGGCCCCAGCTTTGAGCCCTGGGGAACACCACTGGTGGCCAGCTGCCAGCTGGATGTAACTCCATTCACCACCACTCCCTGGGCCTGGCTGTCTGGACAGTTTTTGGGTTTTTACCCAGTGAACACTGCACCTATCCCAGCCGTGAGCAGCCAGTTCCTCCAGGAGAATACTGTGGTAATCACTGTCAGAGGCTTTTCTAAAGTCAAGGTAGACAACATCTACAGCCTTCCGCTCCTCTACTAAGTGGGTCACACTGCTGTAACAGGAGATCAGGCCAGTCAAGCAGCACCTGGATTTCATGAACTCAGGCTGGCTGGGCCTGATCTCCTGGTTGTCCTGTATGTGCTGCATGGTGGCACTCAAGGTGATCTGCTCCATGTCCTTCCCCAGCCCCTAGGTAAGGCTGACAGTCCTGTAGCTCCGCAGATCCTCCTTCCAGCTTCTTGTAGCTGTGCATCCAATTTATTCATTGACTTCTGGTCAACTGTGACCTCACTGATCATCCAGGACTGCTGATAAATGATGAAAAATGGCTCTCTGAACACTTCTTCCAGTTCCTTCAGTACCTTTGTGTGGATCCCATCTGGCTTCATAGACTTGTGTGCGTCCAAGTGATGCAGCAAGTCACTGAAAATTTCTCCTTGTGCTGTGGGGCCTTTACTCTGCCCCCTGTTCCAGTCTTCTAGCCCAAGAGCAGGGTACCCAGAGAACAACTGGGTTTTTATTATTGGACTCCGGCAAAGAAGGCACCAAGTACCTCAGCCTTTTCTTCATCCTTTGTGCCTATGATTCTACTCACATTTGCTAAAGGATGGAAGTTCTTCTTAGCCCTCCTTTTTCCTAGAAAGATTTTTTTTAATTGTCTTTTAATAGTAATCTGTCACCAGACTATGTTCTCTTTGGGTTTTGGCGTTTCCAGTTTTTTCCCTGTATAATCTTGCAATATCCTTGTAGATATGTACACTAGTTTCTGTATGTTTTAGAGATGAAGGCTTTAATTTTCTTTGTTTTTGTGCATTAATACCACCAGCACAGAGGCTTTATGGACATCTCAGATATCTGCAGAGTAATTTGGCACTAACTTGATGCTTTCTTGACAACTTGCTTCTTAAAATACTGTCCAAAAAAATGACCATATGTTTATCACTTGTTTATTTGCTTTTGTCTAGTACCTTGGGGGACAGGCTTTTCCTAAGTTCTTAGTACTCTGTCTTACCAAAACTTAAATAAAATTAGAGTTATCGTATGACTCATTGGTCTCTGCATTCCATTTGTTACAGTAACGTAGGATATCTGGCTTTTAAAACACTATTATAAGAAATTTTCTTGCAGTGTATGTTTTTTGAAGAGGTTTTTTTTTTTCATCCTGTGTTCAGGTGGTGTTTGTTTTTGATGGAGGATCGGACTTGTTCCCATTGCATTTAAGAATAATTCATGATGGCTTCGTTCATTCATACGGGCTAGGACATTATGACAGCATCTACTAATTTTTTCCTTTTTTACCTGAGGGCTTGAGAGGCAGCTACACATTCAGTTGTTATCCAGGTGTTCAGTTGTCCAGTATGTGAAAAATTGGTGGCGCGATATATATTCAGAATAACTTAAACTGAAAAAGGGAAAAATGCTCTATATTTAATAATGTGGGTTGGGGGGGAGGGTGAAAAAGAGAAAGAGAGCTGCCTTTGTTGCCCCTGGTTTCAGGATGAGGAAATGGAAAAGATTGTTTTAGTTGAGAAGTCATAGAAGTTAGAAACTTCTCCTTTTGTAGGCTGTGACTGAGCTGTGTAGGAGGTGACCTGCACCATATAGACTGTCCCCTATTGCCTCCTTCTGGCATAGTGTCACCAGTGCCCCATGGTCCTCTGTTCCCCTGGAACAGACTTCCCTGGTCTTCCCTTGGAGACTATTTGAAGCTGATACCTTACAATTGTATTGTACAATGTCTGGCAAGTCTGACTTGAGCATATGATATGCTCAGGTCACTAGATACATGTAAGAGAAGTCCTATAGGCCTAATATTAAATTCATTTACTATGTTTGACATGTTGTTTCACTTGGTACCAGTGGCTTCATTGAAATTACAGTGATTTTTACCAAGGAACTAGGTGAGCTCAGAACTACTACCTTAATTTCTGTAAAGGGAGAAAAAAAAAATCAAAACAGAATGAAGAGAAACTTCATTCATTGCTAAAAATTGTCTTAGTAATAAAGCCATGGAATTATTTGAGCCCCCAACTCTTTTAAAATGTAATATACTTCAGAATTTTTTAGGACTTGGATCCTCCAACATTTAAAAAAGAAAATAAGCAAATAAGTCTCCAGTCATCAGCTAATAGAAGTAGAGCTCTAACCCAAATTGAGGGCACAGTACTTACAACTGGTTTCTGTAAATACAATGTGATTACTGTTTGGAGAGCCGTAAATAAGATGTGGTATTCAGAGAAGAAGAGGTTAAGTCAAGAGGGAGTTCCGTTTAATATATTAAATGCCCTGGCTTGCACTGGTTTTATCACATTTTTGTAGTTCATCCAGGGAAAAGTACTTGTGGCAGTTTGATATGTCCAGCATGTTTATCTAATCTTTGTTCTATATCCTGGAAATTTTAAGATACAAATAAAAGTGTTTTCAGCTAAAATCATTCCCCTCAAAAGGTTACTTGAATGGTTTGCAGAATCATTTCTTAGAGATTCTTAGGCTGATAATTATTGTAGCAGTTTCTTATCTCTCAGAGATGTTATTTTAACGTTGCCTGTCCTGTTACTAAATGCATGGTTTTAGTTTTCTGCTAAGTAAATTCATTCCTAAACCATTCCTTCAAACACTGTGTAGCTATAAAATATTTCTAAAGTCTTTGTGTTGCACAGTGATAAAGAAAAAAATGTTTTGGTGTTGATCACAGAGATAAGCAGTGATTATGGATGATTAACACTGTAGTTTCATGAGCCATTTAAGTCACAGTAAGCATCAGCTCTGCCAAAAAAGGCACACTTATGCCTTCCCTTCTCTTTGAGTCTGTTACCAAGTTCTCATGAAACCATAAAATGAACAGGGTTAGCCAATTTATCTGGGGTAAACTTTCACTACCACTCCTTTAGACTTTTTTTCTGAATGACCTTGTAGGCTTAAACAGAGCCATGGTGTCCCTGCTGCCTTTTCTCTTCTAGCAGTGAAATGCTTAGAAAATAGCGTTTATTTTCATGCTGTCAAACGGAGCAGCAAAACTTGATTTTTGCATTCCCACAGACTTACTTTGTAGTTTACTGTTGAAAATACCAATTGGTCTCAACCCAGAAGTGTGTTGTTCTTGGGAGTGTGGCCCTCAGGCATGGCCTGGTGTTTAAGAGTAGCTTGACATTTCTTCATGATATAGTGGAGCATTGCATGGACGCTGTCTGTCCCAGGTGAAGCTACTTGGCTTTGTTGCTTGTGTTGTTTTATTATGTCTACCATCAGCTAAGAATAAAATTCCTTTTTAAAAAGTCATAATGCTTAAAACTGAAGACAGCAGCACATCTTTTAAGGTGGATTAACTGCAGAGCCAAGGAAAGTGTTCTTAGAAGAACGATATTTGCCAAGAGGGAAATTAGTTTTTACCCAGGAAGAAAATTTTGGCCTTTTATTTTTTTCTTCTATTAAAAAAAATGAAAATAGTAACCACTTTGTTTGAAGTCTCCTTGCCTTAAGCAAAAAGACAAGTTGACAAGTTCCTTCCAGGCAGACAGCCAAACAATCTCAGATAGATGGGGTCTTTCTATGAGCTGCTGGCAAACTGGGGAAAAATTGTTTCAATTCTTCCCAAATGTATTGTTTTCTGATACTCTTTTCCTGTACTCTTCACCCTGCCCCCCCTTGCAAAAAAAAGAAAAAACAAAGAAAAAAAACACTACAACCTACCATCCCCTTCTAGTTACTCTTTTAAGCCTTAGTGGGAATGAATTTCTTTTTCCAGAAGCTTCTGTTGTTAAGATATTTTTTCCCCCTAGTTATGCTTAAGATTTAGTAGGTTTAGTTTTGCCCTCTTCTTTGAGAAGCAGAGTAAATTCTATTTCTGTTACTTGGTGATGCTGTGCCTTGTTTTATTGTATGTTACAGTTGCATTCCATTTCTTGGTTTCTTGCCTTTTTAATCCTTTTCATCTTCTTTTCTCAAACAGTTTTCCTGTTTGTATGCTTTCCATACCCCACAGCATCCTAAATTCTCCAATGTCAGTTTTGAGCGTGCTATCCTGAATTGGAAGAGCTGCCTCTGTTTGCTTTCACTACGCTAGCACAGTACCTGTTTTGTGATACCAGTTGTCTGTTCATGTACCAAGCTCTTAATCTATTCTTAGATACTTGTCCCCTGAAAATTAGAGCTTTCTTTTGCAGAAGCAAGAGACTGCTTTTCTTGAGATGTTGTTTCCTTATTCCCTTTTACCAACTACTTAAACATGGATTATATCCTACAGTATATATAGCATATATTCACCTTGCTGAACAGTGGTAATACACCTATTTGAATGGTGACTCCTTTTTGCTTTTTTTGCCTGACTTGTATGCGATACCTGATTTTATTTTCAAGTATTAAACCACTGACTATAATTTGGTATCATCTCACTTCAGCCTTGTATGTTGAATGTTGCATACATATAAACAGAGAATAAGCATAAATAATGAAATACAGTGATGTTATGAATGTGTACAAAGGACTAATATTTCAGAAACATAATTCTGTTACCCATTGGTGGACTGTAAAGCTATTGTGGAATTGCATGTAGTATGTGAATCAATTTGTATATCCAGTATCAAAGAATTATGACTTAAGTTTTAGATAAGAAGAAATTCTAAAAAAATCTTCTAGAAATGCACTAAACAAAAATTTTACTTTTCATGGAATATTTTTAATACAGGTGGAAATACAGTTTATAATAAAACCCTAAATAAACTACTCTGTCCATTTTTTTCCGAAGAAGAAACATGATTCTCCGTTATTCCTCAGAAAAGGAGCACTGCTTCTGTTTCTCCTGTAGATTCTTATAACTCCATCTTGATAAAGAGAAAAATACACCTACAGAAAAATTATAGAAATCTTGAATGGTTGCAGTGTTCTGGGATCTGTAAATTACCATTTTAGTTAATTAGTCCAGTTCAGATAGTAATTTCTGTCTGTAGTGCATTTACTTGGAATGCACTGAATTAATTAGTATTTATTCCCTTTTCCTACATTCAGCTGGTTACTTGTGAGGGTCTCAAATGCAGTGTCCTTTCTGTGTGCAGAAATCTGAATTACAACAGCAGAATTGTTAGCTGCCTCAGTAAGCTCTGAGCATGGCTCAATGAAGGATGGTGAAGGGGATGTTTCTTGCTGCCCTCTGAAGCTGGGTCTAGCATTATAGTCTTCCTAACACCATTTAGTGTAGCCTTAGTTCAGTTTTAAGCTATACCATCTGGCTTTGATTCCCAAGGGGCCATTATTTTTTCCTGGAATCATTGTAGTTAGAGTAGCACAGTTCTTCAGTGCTGACCAGTGCTCTAGGGAAGGCTGGGAGGAATGGTGGCTGCAAAGCTGTGCAGAAAACCTCCCCAATAGGCAGAGGTGCCCCAAGGTATGGGTGATTTATTTAGTTACAGGAGAAAGTTGCTGTTGCGTGCAAGAGCTGCATGGAAAAAAGAATGTTCCTTTGTGTGGTACGAAAGTACATTGAATACATGGAACAGAAACTCAGGTGAAACCTTCTGTGTTAGCATACATTATGTGAGAAAATGGTATTTATTAATTAGGAATTCAAATTGTCACTTAGGACTACAGTACATCTGTTGACTTGTCATTTTTCTAACAATCCAGAAGACAAATTTACAAGAGGAGCCTACTGAACTGGTATTACAGGAAATATCCTTTATTGCAAAATGTATTACCATACTAAATACAGATAAACTCCTCTAGTATTTAAACACTTAAAGACCACATTAAATCAAATACTGCTGCGTTGAGGACTTAGATGTCAGTCAACAAATCCCAAGTACAGTCTGAACTGCTGTGATTTTGGTTGAATGCAGTGAGGCAGATTTATTGTTTTTGGTTGAACTTGGGACACTCAATGTGAGGGCATTTTTTTATTCTGGAAATAATAACTTTTGGAAGAGTTCACTTCCACGCTTTCACAACATAACCTAGGCATCAGAACCAGCCTTGCTAAACTCAGGAGAAAGAAGGAGCAGAATGAAGGTGCAAAGAAACAGGGTCAGATTTTGGATGGAAAGGAAATTTACTTGACTTGCTATTATCTTCTAATTAGAGTGCAGAAGGAGCAACTGGCCTTTGGTACCCTGTGAATCTTTCCAATTTAACACAGCACAGATGGTTTTCTACTCCTTTCCATATGCCCTCGCTGGTTGATGTGTCCTCCAGAGGGCAGGGAAAATAATGTTGGGGGATAAATGGAGTGAAACACCAGAGTGCAAAATGGATCTGAGGCTGGGGAAAGGATGGAAGCAGAAGAATCCAGGTGATGAAGGATGATGGATGGTGGGTGGAGGTATGAACCCTGGTGTCATTCAAGGGGGAGGGGAAAGCAGAGGTTGTCCACAACCCTAGAAAGAGCAGAGAACTTCACATTAGTTGGAAGAGAAGGCAGAAGCAACCCAAGGTCTAAAGGAAAATATCTTTGAATACTTCCAGATTTCCTCATGGCATCCAGTTTGAGCTAGTCATGGGCATCTGGTACCCACCCTAAAGGAAATGATGACCCAGTAGAGCTCACCAGTATGAAAAAAGTGAGCACATAGAGCTAAGAAGCTTTTCTAGGAGAAACCACCAGGCCTTCTTTACACCAAAATGACAGCATGGTGTCTCACATCTTCCATTTTTTTTCAATTTAAGCTAAAAAATTTAATTGTCTGAATATTCAGCCAAGATCAGAACATGCACAAGGAAGAGCCTTTTGAAGATAAACTGATCTTATAGCCAAGACCTGAGGTTAGCCAGGGTACCTACAGCTGCACATCATGACTTGTCCACTGATCTGGAGGCACCATTGAGTTTGAGCACTAAGGGTCCATCAGTGTCTGTAAAGTAGTATTAAAACCCGCTGCTGCTTCTTGTTACAGATGATTTTGTACCACCAATGCTTTTTCATTTTTTCTCACCTTCTTTGTATGTGTGTGCAGTTTAAGTGCATATGAAAACATCAGCCTTAAGCAAAGCTAGGAGAGGATATACCCAAAATGTAAATCTTACAGTGATGTGGCTGCTGGATGAGTGAGTTTGATCAGCAAGATGATGCATCACAAAACTGTTCCTTCTTTTTCTAGGCTCATTCTCTTCTGGGTCAGGTTAGTTGTTGATTTGCTGGGATCTGCTGTGGAAAAGGAGATAAATTAATGAGAAAAGAGGTGTGTCAGTGGTGATGATATAAAAGGAGGTCATAACTGAATCAAACTCCACTGTGTTAGATTCTCTGTTAGGTTTTTTCCTACCCTCTTTTCTCTCTGCTGTGCTTTCTCCCTGCTGTTCTAATATATTCCAGGATTGGGCAGCTGAGGATCAGTGCCCTGCCATCCCTTGCCCTTGATGCCTGCTGCATCCCAGCACTACCCAGGCACGGTAGTGAATTGTGCCGACGGTTCTTAGCTGGCTTGCAGATGACAGTGAGCAATCCCATTAACCTGCCAGCCTGGCTGCAGATAATCCTGGAGAACCAGGGCACCCAGAGCTGCCCACGGCTCCCATCCTCACCCTGCTGGTTGCAGCTCCTGACTGCCAGTAGGCACTGATGCTCTGGGCAGAGGAGCAGCACAGCACGGCTCAGGTGAATCTCCTCCTCCTCTGAGCTGCCTGCCGAGCTCAGAAACTGGCCCCTTTAGATTTATTTTTTTCCTTCTTTTTTAACGTCTGTTGTGTTTTGGCAGACCTGTGAACAGTGGCGAATATTATGATCGTGTCTGCTTGCCTGCAGCTCTTTCTTGTGCACTGTGCTGCCTTTTAAGAAGTAGATTTTGTTTGGTTTTGAAAGTTAATGGCATATGCCTCTCAGGTTGTAGAGAGAAGGAATTATTTAAGGCCCTCTGTGAGTTCCAGTTTAACATTCTCTTAAATAGGAAAGTCAGAATCCCTAAAAGCACAATTTATAACATAAAAGCTATCAAAATAGCAGTGCAATCTGTTAAAGTGTTTAAAAATTTGATTCGCTGCAGTTTAAAATGTGAAATAAATGTACACTAATTGTTTTGAATGGAGATGAAGATGGTGTTTGAAGCCAGTCTTTAAAGGAATTAGTGAGATAGCACTGCAGTTAATGGTGGAGCACTATTTTCCTGTAATGGGCAAAGCAATGTTCTCTAATTAGCTTGCAAATTGATATTCAAATACAAGTAAACTGGCAATCAAATACAAGCAAAGCATCTATGTAAGTAGACTTTGACGTCTGCATTTAGCATACCTTTATCAAAATTAGGTGTGGGTAAAGGGTAAGCTCTTAGTTGTTTTCAGCATGGAGCTTTTATTAATGGTGGCTCACTGGTTACAATAAGTCATTATTTTAATTTAAGCACATGAAAAGAGAAAAAAGAAGTTCCTTTTTTTTCCACAAGTGAGTGGCTTTTAAACATTAGTATCATAATACTAAGTGTGCATGAGGTTTTTTTCTGTCTTCAGTTCTCCTGGTTTTTGTCAGCTACTTGTGCACATAAGATTTGATACTTAGGTGAGTCAGTGGAAGTTACTCTGTTGAGTTTTCCTGGATTTGGATAATATTTATGTTCATTTTTAAAATTATTGCTATATGCTGTAGCCATTTCATTTTCAAGCCTTGTAGCAGAAAATGGATGCATAAACTATTAGTGGTGTTTATGCTGTAAGGTTTTTGGTGGTATGTACTACAGGTTCTTAAACTTGAATGCCTGGCACAAGTAGGTTTCTACAGAGGAGAATTATAGAATGGTTTGGGTTGGAAGGACCTTAAAGACCATCTAGTTCAACCCTCCTGCCATGGGTAGGGACACCTTCCACTGGACCAGGTTGCTCAGGGCACCATCCAGCCTGGCCTTGAACACTCCCAGGGATGGGGCACCGCAGCTTCTCTGGGCAACCTGTTCCAGTGACTCACTGCCCTCACAGTAAAGAATTTGTTCCTAGCCATACAAAAAACCTGATGCATAAGAACTCTTGTTGGGAAAGGTAAACAAAGATCACACATGTAAAATTCGGTTTTCAGGGTCTTTTTAATGTCTGTATTTTCTAATCTATAAAACATCTCTCACTCATTGATGCCTCACACACTGATACTTTGCTAACTACCCTCTGTAAGAATATTGTTTACTGACAGAAGTGTGAGCTGTATCAGTGGGTCAAGTATGTGGTTTTATCAACCACCACTATTCCTTCCATCAGCTGTTACGGTGTTTGTTTAACATCATATTTTATGCTAAAAGTCTTTTGGAATGTACTTCCCTAAATCACATTCTTGTCACTGTGCATTCATTAAATCCAATTAATGTTTGCATAGATTTAGCTTTCAGTGCTGATTATTGTCTGAATTCTTCAAGGGGGAAAAATTCAAACAAAACCAAAACAAAAAACCCCCTTGTGTTAAGTGTTTTCTGTAAAGCAGTAAGTATGCATTTTATACTGTAGAAATAATACATCAGTGAAAGTCTTTGACTTTCCAGTTCAGTATGTGCTTTTCTGTTCAAATAACCCAAATTTTCCCTTACAGTGCTTTAGTGCATGTATGTGCTTTTATAAAACATTGATCAACCTGATTCTCAGGGGGTGGTTAATGGGGGAGTGTGGGTCCCTCAGAGGTCACAGGTTCAGATCAGTCTGTCATCTGCATCCAGGAGCCAGTAACTTACAGCTGTTTGGTAGGTTATGCAAAAGGAGCTTTGGTTGATTTGTTTCCTTCTTCAGTGTTGAAAAGGTACTTATTACACCAGAGCAGAAATACTGCTGAAATGAGTGGAAACTGGGTCAGCACATGTGGGCAGGCAGTGCTCACGTGTGTGCAGGTAGCTGGAGAAGGGCAATATCACAGTGCTTTCCTGACTGGAAGAGAGAAGCACTAAACAGAGTGGAATTTTAACCTCTTGAAGTGCATTTATGCAGAGCTGTGATATGTTAGGGCATATGTAGTTTTAACAGCTTGGAGCAAATAGCACATCTAGTGGTTTAGGTACTGTTCAGGTGTTTTTGCCTACATGTAATTGATTCAGTATGTTTACCAGAACTGGAATGAAGTCTGTATCACACTAAAACTTCAAATACAAATTAACAGGAAAAGAAATCCCTCTCATCCTTACCCTGTGTGTCACTACCCATACGTCTGACCATGCCAAGTCTCATTTAATTAAAATCTTTTTGTTATGCCCGTGTGCCAGATAATTATTAAAGAATTATATGTGTCATTATTTATAAAAATGGATCTTTTTTCCTCAGAAAAAGTTATTATATCAGTTACAGCTGCAAATGATCTGGAAGTTATTTCTCCTCCTTCCAGTTTTTAAAACAAAGTCTCTGTAATTTACAGATGCATACCAAAAAGCCAACACAGTGTGGCTAAAATGGAAGATTTTTGTTAGCCTTCAGTGAGTTTTCTGTTTAAAGGAAGCAAAGCCTACAAAAGCACAGGTGCACCTGGCTTTAGGAAGGAATTTTGCAAGAGAAATCCCAGCAGAACCTGGCTATTCCAGTCTGCTGGGCAGGTCATGCTGCAGTGATGAAGCCTGGCTTAAGGTGGCCACTGTCTCAGGGTCTGTGGGTTTTATATTGCAGCTGATTTAAAACAAAAAGAAAAGTTATTGAGTCCTAACAGCGTTGAGTTGTGTGTTCCTCACAAAACCCAAGAATAGTATAGAAAGAGTCTTCATTTTTTAAGCCCTATCATGCAGGACATCGGTAAAGAACTGAAGAAGCTCTCTCCAAACATTGTTCCCATAAATGAATATCAGCTTTTAAAAGGTACCTAAAGTTTTTGTAGGGTAACCAAATAAGGTCTTGGAAAGGGCTGCTTTTATAGACTCTGTACTGTCTGCTCGAATATGATAGTGTGACTTCTGTTGCAAACAATTAAAAAATTGTGATTGTGAGCCTAGCAGATGTGTGTATTTTTTAGTAGCAATGACTTCTTGTAAAGCATTTACACCTTTGTAGAAGGGGTAGAGATAGATAAATAGTTTGCTAAGCTGTTACACCAGTGTTTTAATAATGTCTGTCAACCATGTATATTTATGATGCAGAGAATTTTCCAGATTATGGGTAGTGTCAAAATGTTACTTCAGGTCAAAACATGGGTTTTTTGTTTGTAGGTCTGTGTTTTTATTTGGTGCTGGAGTTCCAAAGTCTCTGTATTATTGTTTAAGTAAGAATGTTGCTGTCTTACATTTTAAAATTTCTGCAAACCATGCACAGATCTGCATGCACAGGATAAATTAAATTCTGAGTGTACCATGCCATGAACTGAGAGAACAGAAGGTCACCTTTATGCCATAAATGCAAACTGTGTCAATACATTGCTCATTTTGTATCACATACTTTATGTTAAATTTGCTAATTTTGCCAACAACAAAAAGTAAATACTTGGTTTTTTATATCTTATTATATAATAATTATTTTACTAACAAAATAAAAGACAAAAATTATAACATTAGACAAGTCTTTAGAAAGACCTGGGGATATCAAGGGCATAGTGGGGTCTGTAATACTCAATATGGGACAGACAGGTGGTTTTAGGTTGTTTCAGAATGTGCCCAATTAATTCTGATAATGTGACTGGGGGATTAGTTCTCATTTATGCACAGTCTGTTTGCTGCCTTTCTGAATGTATGTGGATGAACATGGTATATCTCATCTTTTTAACTGATGCTCCTACTAAACAGTCAAAATAAATTTTACTCACTATAGCAAATATTAAAATTAAAGTTTATCTTGTAGAAATATTTTGCTACAGGCTGCAGAATTTTTAGTGGTTCTATGACTTGAACCATGAGGTGTTCAGAGCCCTCCGAGGCGCATCTTGCAGGTTCCAGGCACTACCTGTGGCTCTTAAAAAAAAGTTTAAACCTCTGTGATTGAGAGACTTAAAGAGTTCTGTCATGGGGGATATTGAAAATGGCTGGGAAGATTAGAAGGCCAATTTGGAAGACTGATAGCCCCAAGTTCCCTCATTTCAAGAGTAACAGTTCTCCTTATTTAGAGGATATAAGAATTGCAGAGCAGCATCGTCAGCTCCCAAATAGAGAAGCATATCTTGCTAGTGAGGGACAAACATAAAACAGATGCACATTAAAATAGGGTTTGCTGATAACAGTCCTACTTGTGCCTCACTCGCCCAGACCCAAATGCATTGGGAAGGTTCGTGTGGAAGCATTTGCATTGCTGTGGATGCAGTGGCTAAATTAAAGCTTGGTCTCTGTTTTTGGTTCTGTACAAGGTAGTTAGGACCAAAAAGGGATGTGCTGAGGGTGGGCTGAAAGAGGTGTTTTGATTAGGGACTGAATGGTACAACTTTCCTGATGTCAGTCACACCTAGTGTCCATCTTCCCTGGTGATAGAGGAGCTCAGGCAGATGTTACTTCTCAGGTCTAAGTTCTAAATCCTGTATTGGAACAAAGTGATCTAAATTACCATGGGAGAGGGCAGTCCCACATCTCTTCTTAGCCCCTCCTAGAGGTCCAGGTGCATGTTTTTGCACTAGATAGAGTGGTCTTGCAGCCTCAGTATGAATCAATGCGTTGGTCTGATCACATGGCAGACTTACACTGAAGTGAAAGAGAAGTGATATTCCAGCGGATCAGCAAGATGAATGAACTTGTCCCATAGCTGCTTCCCAATGGCTTCTGGGAGAAGAGGGATATGGGACCATGGGCTGCAAGACCACATCTTATAGCAGGATCTTGTGCCTGAATAATTTTAATTGTCATACCAGAAGTGCATCCTAGCTGTGTTTGTAAATATTGCTCATTTTCTACTGAGATCTTCATCTCTCACTGGCCAGCCATACTGCTTTGCTGTCCTTTCAGATCTGCAGAACCAGGGTGGTTGATTTGAGCATCTAGTATGCAAATCAGATGACCTTTTCACTGTGATTACTTTTTTTTTTTAATTAATGTATAAATCATGGATATTTTCACCATTAGCTCAAGCCCTTCTGTGAAATATGAGGACGATGTGCAGCATTTTAATCTTCAGTATGTCCAGTCTCTCTCCCTCTCACAAACAATCCAGCAGTAAACCCCTAAGTAAGTGGCAGTCTCTTCACACAAGAAGAGTCACAGGCTTATTGCAAAGACAAAATGAAGCAAGCAAAGCCAGCTACCATAGTTGTAAGTAATTTTTGTATGCGATCCCTGTTGAACTCTCTTTTGTCACCTGGGGTGATGTAAAACATGACAGTCTACCAGGGCTGCTTCAGGGGCTTCAGTGGCATTCTCAATTCCTCAAACTCTTCCATGTGTAGAGAGTTGAGGGCTGGCTGTGTTGGAGTCTCCTGCTGTAACAGAGGATGCTGCTGGCTCGGTGCAGGCAGGCTGGCTCTCTGCTGGAGGCTGCCATCCTGCTGCAGGGCTGGTGACGCAGGCTGCCAGTCTGCGCTTTGCTTCCGAGGGTCAGAGCCTCCCGTGAATTATCAATAAAGATGTGCTGACACCAGGGCAGCAGCAGCAACTGCAGAGCAGCACAAGGATGTGCATGGCCTTCCGTCAGGATGACAGGCCTTGCTCGTCACTGTCCTTAGCAAAGTCAAGATCTGGGCTCGGGGTATTTTGTGGTGGGAAGGCAAAAGAGCCCCAGGGCTCTTGGTCACATGGGCCTTTGAAGCGGTCTTCAGTAAATTCCTGGGGTAGCCAGGCTTGCTGCCCTTCTGCTAAGGCCGAAGTCTTGTTCCAGGTGTATGAGCTGTGGCAACTGGGGTTAAAAATAGACACATTCTCCATGACTCGTAATAATCAGTTTCATTAAGTTTGGGTTGAAAACAACAGGAATGTTTTCTTTTAAGCTGAAGGCTGTGAATTGTTCTGGACAACTTTTCTAAAGCTTCCCATTTTAAGGGAGGAAAAAAAACCAAACCCAGCAGCCTTGTAAACTATCTACTATGAAGTTCTTTAAATAGCACAATCTATCTCTCCTCTTAAATTAGTGGTCAGCTTAAAAGTAATTCATCAAAACCAGTGGATTTACATAAGTATGTGGTATAAGAAAGAGGAAAACTACATCTGGAGTTTCTGAGAATACTTGAAATTCAAGGCAAATCTGGCTAGTCTAAAATCAACCACAAACTTCGTAAGCTTCTAGTACTTAGGGGTTTGGGCTTTTCATTGTTTTTTAATTTTGGAATATCTCAGCTGGAAAAGGGAAATTTTAGAGATCTGCTATGGATCTTGCATTCTAGAAAAGATTTGCAGGTTATTTTTATGTATCTTAAGTGGATGTTACAGGGAATGACAAAGATGCTGGTTTTCTTTTCAAGGATGAATAGGAGTAAAAGTGTGTCTTGAGATTGGTGTGTGTGATGAAGAAAATGTATTGGATGGCATCGGTGTGTTTCTTCAGATAAAGATTTTTTGATATCTGATTTTATTATAATCTGACCCAGTGGTCAGGACTTTTGTTGCTTTTTCTTACGACTTAAATGTTTTTACATGAAGTTGGAAGTCTTTTAGTACCTTTTATTTTTAATTAGAATATTGATGTGCAATTGCGTAATCTAAACATCCAAAGTTATATTAGTATTTCCTACTGGTTTACATGGATTATTTTTTTATTTGCCCTTGACTTGTAATGAGCCTATGAGCTACAAGCTATTTGTGTGCCCATGGGCACATCCTGATTCTAAAAGTAAAAACTGACAGCTGTGGCCAGAGGGGGCTTTTCAATGCAACCCAGTGTGGCTTTGCCAATAATTTTAATTTTTCTAAGCAGATTTTAAGGGGGGGTGGAGGCTTTCATTGTTGAATCAAAAATTTAATGAAGACATTTCTTCTTTATTATTTTTTGTATATCTGAACTCTTTTGTGCTCTTATGAGAACATTGTGAAAATAAATCTGCAGTATTTAGACAGATGCAGTACAGAACAACTTCCTCATCTGAATTCAGTGACTGCCTGCCTTGCATGGGTGAATAGTTGTCATGGTGCAAAACTTTAGAAGTAGACTGTAATACTGAAAAAATAGAGCAATTTTAAGGAGTATTAGGAACTTGGAAATGTTCAGCTTTTCTGAAACGCTATGCAAGGTACTGAATATGAGTATTACATTTTAAAAGAAGCAATTTTAATACACTTGCAGCAGTGTATGAGTTAAGCAGAGTTCAGTAAATAGCTCATGATAGTTAATGTGCATCTCTGTTTTACTGCAAGTATTCTGTGTGAGGAAGGAGGAGAACACAAGAAGATAGAAAATTATTTGAGTTCACCGTGGCTTTTTCTTTTATTACAAATCACAAGCTGGGAAATCCATGACATGATAAAACATGGAAAGCTGTAGTTCCTGCATACTCGCCGTTAAGATTGGCTATTAGATGTTATTTCTGTAACTTTTGTGTACTTCTGTCAAACTGCAGTAGATGTGAAAACAAGGGACATCTGTTTTTCTTAAATGGTAAATGCAGTACCTCAATAGTAATTAAATTATATAGGCTCAGCTCTCATTAGGTTAACTGTTTTGGTTTTTTCTCCTTTACATTCTTGAAGCAGCAGAAAACAGTGAAATTTCATCATTTACTGTCAGTAGAGAAGCTGCGTTCAAAGCTTGAAGTGAATTTTGCTTTCTAGAAACCAGTGGTTAATACCAGAGATTAATTGTGCTGTGCAGTGCTGGACAGCATCTTGTGAGCTGATCCTAGTGTAGGAACTGCCTGGAACTACAGAGAACATCCAACTTTTTTTTGGGAATCCTTTCACTTTCTAGACACTGACGCTGTAGGGAGCAAGAGCCCACATCCTGTTGAGTGTCACCAGAAATGCCAAAGGTTTATAGGCGCTTTGGAGGTAGAGTACTTGCTTGTATGAGAGTTTGGATGGAAGACTGCACTGGCCAAAAGGATCTGTCTCTTTGCTCAGCCACCCTGCTTCCTCAGAGCATTTACTGAGTGCTTTCTCCATCTCTCTGTCCTTTCCTTAAATCTCTCATCCATAAATTTAAGAAGCTGTAGTTTCGAGTATTTGGAAACACTTGTAAAGCAGTACAACAGTGACTTAGGCAGTAAGCACAACCTTGAAAGAACAGGTTTTTTAGAGCAGGATGCCAAGAATGGTTTAAAAAATGCAGAGCAGTGTTCATAGTTCAGAGCAATTAAGCTTGAAAACTTCCCAGTAAAAATGTTGAGATTGGAATGGGCTTTTCAATAATGCAATAACTCTGCCATCTACTAAAGCCTTTGATTTTTTTAAAACAATAGAACAAAAAATACCCCCTGATTTTATGTAATATGTTTTACAGCTGTTGTCTTTTGTTTCATGCTGTTGGAAAGCCCAGTAAGCAATACCAGTTATTGACACCTAGTTCAGTTCTTCCTCTCCCATGGTGATCCCTTGCTTCTAAAAGGATATCATCATTGCATATAGGGGAAGAGTAGCACGTGGATTAAAAATTATCTCACTAAAGTGTAAGGCTAGTTGGAGTACACCAGGTTGCCTTTACTGAAATATTTTCTCCTTAAATATCATAAGTCATCACTGTTTGTCATACTGCTTGGCTTTGCATCAATGGTCAAGGTGGCTTGTGTCCTGTGAGTCTGGAGGGCTGATCTAGAAACCTTTGTATTGTGCAAGTGGGAAGGTCTGAATGGAGCCACATGTACTAGGGAGGCCTTGCTTCTCACCCATGGGCAGGGTGGCATTTGTGTGCCACAGGGGAGAAGACAGTGGGTTTGCTGAGCACAGTGTACCACAAGTTCTACCAAGCAAGGCTAATCTCTATCCAAGGAGATGAGAGCTGTGCTCCACCTTTGCACTTGGAATGAAGGCCCAATGGCAATCTTCAAAGTCTTGGGAGACTTGAGATGCATTTTTTTAAAAGTGCATTTTAAAAAATAATAAAAAACAAGTATCAAAGGTGACCTCTATATTTAAGAAGGGTCTAGCTATAGGATAAGCTTCCAGAGACCATCTGAAGTAGAACAGCCTTTAAAGAAAACTAAGTCTTTTCAAAGGGCAACTGTCTGTTTCACCCAGAAGAGACAATGTAAAGAACCCTCACAATAAAGTTTTCTTACATATTTGGGTGAAATATTTTTTTATAAAGATAAGTAAGAAAAATGGGGAAATACTCCTCTCCTCAGCAGAGGCTTGGAGTTGAAATACTCATTGAAGTCCGATTTTGGTAACTGCTGACCTTTTGCTGGCAGTATTTTCATCGTGGGGAAAGCTGAGGATGGTAGTTTAACCTCTTATTTTCTTTTTCCTCTTCTTTTCTTCCCCTCTATTTTTTTAGCCTTTATTAATCTAGTGTTAGGTTTTGGAGAATGAAGATTTTTGTTGCTACCAGGTACTGTCTGTTCTTTGATACAATTCTTACATTTTTGTCTTTATTTTCTGCAACTTAAAAAAAAAAAATCTAATGAGTGAATTCAGAGAGAGACCAGAACATGCACATGCATCAAACTTCTCTTTGAATGCCACAGATACTGAGGCTATTTTGGGCAAATGACTTAAGAGGTGTGGCAGTGAGCTGATGGCCCCTATCTCTGGCTCACCTCTGTGTCAGATCTGATGGGACCTGGGCATGCAGGATGTGTGCTGCATTCCCAGATGCTGTCCTGCCACAGCTGCAGGGAGGTCGGATGCTGGAGGCACCTCTGGCCACCAGGCAGCTCCCAGGATGGTAATAGCAGAAGGCATCTGTGGTTTATTTTGGTCCAGTGACTTTGTCTACAAAGCAGAGATAGGAAAATCAAAGAACTGCATGCCTCCAGGAGCCTGTAGTGGCTGTGATTTAGGTTATCTGCAGGGGACAAGGTGTTCCATAAACTTTGATCATATGGATTGTGGTTGTACTTTCTGCCAGATATATAATTAGTTGGTAGTCATTATTGCTTCATGTATTAAGTGAAGTTAAGATATAAAAGTGAGTCAAAAGTGAGGCAAAAATTAAGACCTTAAGGGAAACAAGCAGTGCAGATTTAAATGCTGAATACTTCTAATAGCAGTGAGTAGCTGAGCATGTTTCTGTGGGCATCCTTTACATCTAAAAGAGGAAGAGTTGGGATCAAATCCTTCCATGATGCATGAACTTACTTGTTTCTCTACTGCCAAAGTCTGTAAGGTAGTAAAATCAAACATGCAAAGGTGACACAAAAAATACTGTTAAAAGAAATTAAAAGACCTTAATTAAAAAATCATAACAATGTGAGTAAAAGTCTCATGTTTCCCATTTGTTTGTCCATCTATGTAAACTAATGTAGATATGGTAATTTAAAGTTACCAGACAGTAATACAAGAATATTTGGTCCTTAAGGGGCTGGACTTGACATGTAACCTGTCAGTATCCTTTGACTAATAAATTAACACTGCTCTTTAATACGCTTAAAGAAGATGTTTAGGGGAGGAGAATACTACACTGAGGGTACAGCACCCTTAAGTTGTTGCTTTTTATGTACTAAAACTAGAAATTGTGACAGTTCTGGCAGTGGGATTGGACACTAACAACAGAAATTTTTTGTGGGTGTTGAGGGATTTTTTGTCTTTCATGGATCCAGGTTGCTGCTCAAATACATTGCCTGGGAAGGTGGGGGTGGATGGCCTTAGAATGTTGTTTCTTATACTAGCTGAACACTGCTAATTCTGTAGAGCCTTCCTTGATGTTCCATTCCCTAAAAGAAAGCAATGCTCTCCAGTTTTCATTGCTAGACCTGTGAACCACAGGCAAGTATGGTTCAGAGGTGTCCTATAGAATTAATACATGAGGCAGTTAATGTTCCACTGCATTAAAGTAAAGTTGGTCTTGTATCAACTTTTACACTCCCCAAGAGCAAAGAGGCTCGAGTTGGCACACTTACTTGCCATCTGAAGTCTAAACAGGGATGTGGTCAAGAAGGAAAGTTGAGAGGAACATGTCAGGGGTTTAAATTTCTTTCATGTTTTTCCAGACAGAATTTTGTTAGGAAGGATCTTTGTGGTGATGCTTTTTTTGTTTGCAAAGCTCTCTGACAATGACAAGCCCTGGGTAGTGCAGGCTGTCATTATTGCTGTCCGTGGTCTAACCATTGCACAGTATGCATATTTTGTGATGTCTATAATCTTCTGACAGGCCAGGGCTGTTGAAATGCCATGTAAAGTTCATTCCATCCTTTTTACTAGTTAGCTGAATTTTCTTCAGAAAAATGGTTTTGCTTCGTGGCAAACCTTGGAAGACATTCTCCAGTGTTTTCTGTATGTAAAGAACTAATGACAGTGTTACAAAAATAGTCCCAAACTTTTGAGTCATCTTGCTCCACTCTTCATTTGTTTTCAGAGTAGTTGCACGTAGGCTGAATTGGCCTTTTTGACTTAAGTTTGCTCCATGCAGCAAGAAGCTCTGGAGTTACTTGAAGGGCTCTCAAATCTGTCTTCCCTATACTTCCATTATATCCATACCCCACTGAAAGCAGGACCCAGCCCTACCCCTCTGCATGTTTTCATCCTGCTTTCCTAAATGCAGACCCTAGCATTGTTTTTGCCACAGTTCCTACTGTTGTTCTCTTCTGTATCCCCAACCTGCTGAACCAGAAAGGTCTCATCTTTCCATCTTTCAAATGCACCTTTGCTCCAGCTTTCTCAAACAGGTTTGAAGAGGTTGCCATTGTCACACAGCAGCTGACAGCCTCCTTGTGCATATGCTCAAGCGGTGGCACATCCAGAAGGTGGCAAACTGAATGCTACCATTCATTGCTAGGTTATTGCCAAAAAGTTTGTAGGTGTAAGGTATGTATTTGAGTGCTATTTCTTTGGACTAGATCACTCAGCAGAGAGACCCCTCCATTCTTTCACAGTCTTCCCATCTTTATACAGAGCCCTGTGAAGTGTGTAGTCCTGGGAGTTGGGATATCAAACCCATGTGAGTTTTGTGTGCTGAGAACTGATCATCTCATAAGACCGTGGAGCAGGGATTGGTTTAAGCTCTTCCTCAAGAGTTGTATGTAAATACTCTGTTGAATAGTGAAAGTATTCTTAACAAGACATGGTGTGCATTCTGAAGAGTGTAATGAAAGACCAGAAGTTCAAAAATTACATAGCAGAAACGCATAAATGATTCTGCAGGGATAATGAGAAGTTATGCTGCAGTTTTCTCCTGCTCTCTTGGGATGTGGTGCAAGACCAAAGGTAACTTATTTTCTCATAAGCCTTGTAATTTATCAAGTTACTTGGATGTTTGTGGTTTTCCTTTGTAGGATGTCATTCCATTAGATGGCAGTGCTCAAAGGGCTGCGCTCATTCTTAAAGTGAGATTACAGGGTGGGGAGAAGTGGCATCAGTTTAAAAACAGAGAGGAAAATTCTGTCCCCACTTTAAACTTAGCAACAATGATAAGGCTAACTAGACTGATGTCATTCTACATTTAAGCTGGTGATATGAAATGATATGATATAAGCTGGGGGAGGACACTCTTGACTGGTTGATTATACGCCAAAGATACCCAACATGACCAAGATAACACAAGTTTTGAAAAGTTTTTAGATAAATACTGTAAATTCTTACAGAACAAATAAAGCACGAAAGTCCAATCACCTCCGTGCAAACCTGTAACCTGGTTTTTTAGAAAATCTGGGTTTGGCTTTGCTGTTGCAATCTCTCCTAATGGGCTAAAAGAGTTGGGCAGCAAATGTGTGGTGAAGGCTTGAGCACCAGCCCACTTGGGTGCACTGGTACTGGCACAGCCCCAGGCTTGAGCAGTTGCATTTTAGCTGCTGCTGTTGCAGCAGCTGGACCTGTTTAGCTGAATACGCTGCCTCTGTCTTTCTTAAAAAAAAAAAAATCCACTAACTTAGACTGAAATTGGGAAAAAAGTTCATGAGCTCATATGATAGGAATGAATAAATGTCCAGAAGAAGTTTATACTTACAGATGTTTTGAGTATCGGTAGCTTGCAGGGCTGCTTGCCAGGAAGGGACCTCTTGGTCAAATGCCAAGACTAAAGTGTTAGAAAATGAGTCAGTTTATCTCTTCACCATTTGTCATGCTCATTGGACATATATAGGTTTATTTTTTTTAATTAATTGTCTAGCAAGACTCCTCTCCTCTCATGTTTTTTTTTGTTTTTTTCCCAAGCACCCCTAGCCATCAGCTGTGGTTATTGGGTTTTTTTTGTGGACTGAAATGGTGCTAGAGAATTTTGAAATAGCTTCAGTTAAAAAAAAAAAATCTGGATAATTGCATTTGATTAACAACAGAATAATATGTATACTTTAAACAAGAAGTTCTTTCAAGATAAATCTTGTCAGTAGCTACAAAAATGATACTGAAGGAAAACCTCTATAGCTCCAGAATATGTTAAGTTTGTCCTTGTCTCCTTTCTAGTTTGAAAGCTGGCCAACCAAAATGCAAAGAAAAAGTTTTTGCTTAACCCTTCCACCAAAGTATTGCCTCAGAATGAGGCATCTGTAAACAGTAATGTTTGCCTTTGTGCAAGTGGGCTAAAGATGAAAGTTGTAGGTTGTGTGCAGTTTTGGAAACATGCATTGATCAATGAACATATATAATTATCTATGGCATGTTTTCGCTGCATAAGATCTAGAAATTTACAAACAAGCACAATTTCTAATACAATAAGAATTTTCTTAAAACTACTTTTTAATGACAAAAAATAAGGATTCTTGCTGAGTTTCTTTTACAAACTATTTTTTGCAGCTATATTCACTTTAAAAAAGATAGGTTGAATTTCTTCAGTGGTTTGTGTTTACAAAACCATTTCTTTTCATGAGCTGTTGGTTTTAGGTTTATGGGGGTTTTTTTTGAATTAAACTTTATTTAGATTCCATGGTGGTCATTTTGCCACCAAATCATGCTTTCCTCTTCTACATCAGCTATTTGCACGTAGGTTAAAACTTCTTGGTTTCCATGAAGCTTTGAGAGGTTGATTGGTTTAAGGCAGTGGCTTAGTATCCACGAAGGAGGTGGCCAAAATGCCACCATGCTGTGTGGCATTACAATAACTTTTTTTTGTAAGAACAACCTTGAAATGCATAATGTTAGCTCGGGAAAGCAAGGATCTGTTTGACTGAAGACCCTTCCTCCACGCTTTCTTCCCTGTTCTGTTGCAAATCAGATAATCTCATTTCTGATGCTGCTCAGAGTTCCATAACATAAATCTGAGTAGTCTAAATGTTCAGCTGCATCTAATGACTTCTGTGTACTTTTGAACTGACTGCATAAATTATATAGTAGAAGATTCATGCACAAAATATACAAATACTGAGGAGCAGTAAATAGGGTATGCGGATGAAATTCACTCCATGCAGATGGCCCATTTAAGATGCTTCTACTTGACAACCTCTACCAGAGGTATGTTTATGGGTGGAGGGAGGGTAGAAAAGGATGAAATGTAATTTTGGCACTGTCTAAAAGGACAGTAAGTAAGCATCTTACTTGACAGCCTGTCTAGGATTTGTGGATCAGATAACCTGGGTGCATATCTTTCTCCTAGTTTTCCACTTGTATTGGAGGCTGCAGATAATTATTACTTAATAAAAGGAAAAGTAAAATAATGTGAGTTTTGTTTAAGAACTTGGTTGTTAAAGAGGGCAGTAGTCATATTGAGGAGTGATCACAAGGTACTGAGTGCCATCCCTCAAATAGGGTAAAAATCTAAGTGTTATCTGGTGTGTGGAGCCAAGGGTTGCTATATTGAATGAAGGTTTCAAATTAGACTTCAAGAAAGGAAGTGTAAATTCTGTGAAAAATTAAGTTTTTAAGTAAATTAAGAGAAAAATCAGAGGGGATGGTTGGAGCAGGCTGGTGGCAGGGCTATGGGGGAGTTCTTTGGGACTGCACCCTATGGTAAAAAATTGTTACATTACTTGTTTCAATAAAATTGACCTTAGAAATAGTTTGTTTTTATTGAGGAAAAAGCATCATATAAATGTGACATGATTTGGGCCCTTATTTCTATTTACAGCTATTAAGAGATAACTATCACATTTAGAGGAAAGTAATGATGTTTTCTCCTTCTAAACGTAATTACTGTAAGCAGCAAACATCAAAGGTCAGTGGTACCAGAGCATTCTTTAGGATATTCAAACAAGCCATTATCGCTTAGGAGGCTATATACTGAGTTGAAAGCTGTGGTATATGTAGGATTGAGACTGAGAAATTACAAAAAGTCAACAGAGGATGCTCCATTCTGGTGTTACCCTAAAGTCAATGTCTGTGTGCATGTATTCTGTAAAGCATGTCTGTAAAAATGGCTTTGTACTTCCTGGTGTATTGTTCAGCAGTGAGATGTGCATCAAATACGCTTACTGGGCAAGTTTATGTTCCCTCTAACTGCTAGTCTTGCATTTTCAGTCTGGAACCAAAGTTTAAAGTGCATTTTGCTTTATCATCTTCAATATTAAATGTTGTGTGGATTCATCTAAGTCTTTATTTTTGCAGCTCTAGTCCTGACAGGTTTGCCCAGTGGAGCTGTTGAGGCCATACTGTAAAAGATATGCTATATACTTATAAATAAAAGAAACTGTTTTCTTTTGGTACTGATACCAACCACCCCATCATCCTCCAAAAATAATTTTGCTTAGCATTCCCACAGGTGTATTGCCTTTTGCATGTGGCTCACAGTTTACAATCAATGCATAATTTGTTCTAGAAAGTTTTTTTTAAGATACGATGCTATAATATCGTTCTTCACCTTTCCTTTTGTGTACACAAAAGTGTCTCCTTCATCCCTATGAAGTGTGTATCCAGTGATGCATTTGTATATTTGATGTTGGGGGCTGTTTTGTTGTTTTATTTGGGTTTTTTTTCCCTAGGTGATAAGGTAACTTTTCTTATTTTTAATAGATTTATTTCTGTATCTCCCTCTCTAGTTTAGTGAAGCTGAGAATCACAGGCCCTTTCAAAGACTGGATGTAAATTTGCTCTCCCAGAGTGTTGATGTTGCTAACCTTGAACCTTAGTAGATACCTCATCCTTGATCTTGTGGAGCTTTCATGAGTGAAACATAGCCAAAAACCTGATCTTTTCTTTTCCCCTGGTACTTTTTTGAAACCGATGCTGGTTAGAAAGCCGATCTGAGGAAATTCCTGCATAGAAGTACAGGAACTTCTGGGATTTAAGCCTTTCTGTCATCTGCTCTATCTTACACTTGTTTGGCACATGCCTGAATATGCAGGTTCAGCAACCTTGCTGTTTTGTCTCTGCCGGTTCAGTGCAATCTCTGGAACGTGATTCATAAAATGGTTTTGTGGATACTTTTCAGATGCTGATGTAACTCTTACTCACCACCTAGAAAAAGCAAAAAATTATGTTCGTATTTCTCTCACATGGGAAGGTGTTCCTCCCCAGAGCATGTCAGAATATTGCCTCCAGATTCTTCTAGGGAAGGAGGTGGAGTGTTTGTTGTTTCATGGGTTTATTGTGTGTTTTTTATTCAAGGGTTTTGTTTTTTTCATGTTTTAGAAGGATTTTCCAAGCAATTTCTTATTTTGCCATTGTAGTTTATTGTTTTTATTTTTTAAAAAATGTAATCCTTTCTTGTGAGGCCAGTGTCCTGGTTCAAGACAAAATTTAGGAGGAAATGTCGAACATCACCCTAGGACAGCCAGTGATAGGGTTTTCTAAATCCTTGTTTTGTAATTCCTGCCATACCAGCAAAACCCATGTGGAAGAACACCAAGATTGCAGAGAAAAAAACAAATCTGCAAGTGAACAACTCAGACTGGCTTCTGTCACATAGGTTGCAAAGAGCTAAGAGCTGTTCCCTCATGAAAGGCTGTTTGTTTTCAGGAGGTGGTGCAAGGTTTTGGAAGCTACGAGAGTCAGGGGAAGTGTTACTCTTTCAAACATAGCTGCATGTTAAGTGATTCTTATTAAAGACTCTTGCTGATATTGTGCTTCCATTGTTCCTATCTTCACAGGCTGGTGCACTCTTGGCACCCTCACAGGTCATGCAGCCTTACAGAATTCCTCATCCTCCTCCGTATTGTGTGTCCTTCAAATACTTTGCAGAGGATATCATGCCTCCCTCAGTTGTTGCTTCACTAAGATATGTGAACCATTATGTTCAGCTCTTTAATCATCCAATATTAGTTGCTCTTGCCAGGCTGCTTCTTATGTTTGTTGCTTAACTTCCCTTTGGTTTGTCTTTATCCTTCTCTTTTTTAAGACTGGGACAAACGGATTTGGAATAGTGGTTAGGGAGGATAATAGAATATGGCTAATTATCCCACCTCCAGTCTTTCTGGATGATGCAGCTATGTGTTCTTTTTTCTTACTTTATGTCATTAGAAGAGGAAAGTCATCTTTAGTATTGCATTGACTTAAAAAGAAGCATCTGCATCCTTTGGTTGCAATACATGTGTAAGGGTTGTTTGGGTTTTTTTTTTTTTTTTTGATGGAGGGGAAATTGATTTAAAGAAACTTAGCAACTTAGCCATTAGTCCAGTTATGAGAGAGGTGGTAGAATTGTAGTCCTTTTGTAGCTCTATTTTTGTGACCTGGTAACCGGTTGTCACTTTGTATGTTTGAATGGTGCTTTTAAAACAAAGATCAAGGAGCAGTTGACAGAACGAAAGAAAGAAGTTATTAAAAATATGTAAATAATGACAACTCATATTCCGGTGAGAACTGGTAAAATTTTTACACCAAGTTATAGAAGAAATATGTATGATTTACTGCCAGACATTTTATGTCAGACAATTAAAATTATTTAGGAAAGCTGGGTATCTGAAACAGAATTGGAAAACAGATCAGTCTGGGGAATTGTCCCATCTGGCAGATGTCTGCAAGAATCACTGCAAGCAAGGATGATTTATTTTTCTTCTTTCCCCCAAATTATATATGCTATTCCAAATTTAACAGCAGCCCTCTAAGAAATATGTGGTTTGAGTTTCATTGTTCCCACTGTGAGTGCCTGTAAGCACCATTGAGGAAAGACAGATTTCCAGACTGAAGCAAATAAAAAGATTGTTGCCCTCCAGAATTGTTATTTGATAGGTTAAATCTCAGAGTCACAATTTTTTTTTTTTTTTTCTGGTTGAGCAGAATTATTTAGCAGCCATGACTTCCTTGTCTCTACAGCCAGATGCCTTCTATCAGTTCTGTATCTCACTTGCAATGAGGTTAGCTATTCAATTCAGTTTTGCTTCTTGTTTGTATGTTTTGGGAGGTCTCCTGTAGTTGTGTGTTAAGAAGCTCTCTTACCAGGAAAGTGAAGTTTGTTGAAGAGGTACATGGCCAGTGGAAAATGTTTTAGGCCTCCTCATAAAGGGGGAAAAAAAATCCAACAGTTGCTTTTTTTTGTATGTTCCTAGCTCTTTTCAGATATCCTCATGCCCATTTTTTCCCTCCTCTGAAAACTGTGAAGGAGAAAAAAAAAAGTTGAAAAAGTTGTCATTATGTGTATTCTTTCTGAATTTTTAGCTTCTTTTCTGGAATTAGTGCCCCTTTCCAAATCCTCTGTTTCCTTTCTTGGGACTTGCAGTCGGACTGTGAGAACATATAATCACTGACGGGCAGTTTGCCCTTTTACCAGCTTCAGTGAGTCAATTAATACTTTACAACCCTATTGGAAGTACAATTCTAAATGTTTTTTTCACCTTTAAAGATTCATTGGTTTGGGGTTTTTTAATGTAAATCACCAGATATCACAGTTTATCTGAAATATTTTTCCCTATGCTTGAAACATACTTGATCGGCTGTTAGATGCTGGATATTTATTTATTACTGAAATAATGCTGTTTAACAAAGTGTATTCAGGATAGCAAAGATTTTTTTGCAAGCAAACCCATTTTCTTTGCATGAGAAATAATTTTTAAATGCAATTTCTTTCCCTTGTTTTGGCTTTCTACAGCATATTTATTTCCTCTTTTAAGTCATCAATACTGTATTGTATCTACTACCACATGGAGGGTAGAACAGTCCCTTATAGTAAAATGATGATTGGTTAGATTTAAAATTATTTCATCCATAAATCTTGGCTTCTTTATAATTTTTCATACTTGGAGGAATCAAGGCTTAGAGAAATAATTCATATTATATGAGGCAAAAAAAACTGGTAATTGTGTGAATGAGAATAGTTTCTCTGGAAGTTTGTTTAAGTTCAATATTTCCAAGACAAGAGTTTTTCTTAATTCTTTTTTAACAATCATGGGCACATCAAACTAGCTCTACACTAGTTTGGGAGAACTGAAGAAGCTCTACACTAGAGGGGAGAACTGAAGAATTACAAAAATAAAAACCTTCAGCAGAAGTTTGGAGTAGTTTCTGTGTTAAAAAGACTAAATTCCAGTATATATAACTGGTTTATCCAATAGTGAGACAGTCGCTTACCTAATTTAATAATGACTCTGTTACACTTTAAAAAAACCCCAATCAAATAATACTGAAGCTAGAGAAGAACCTTCCTGGGATACTACTTTTTTTTCCCCCCTATAAAATAGCAGTGCAATTTTAGAATTAGTTTATTGTGTTCTGTTCTTGTTCCCATGCTGGTGGAAGTCATGCTTAATTTTGGCCCAAATGAAATACTCCCTTTATTCGTCTGCATGTTTTTGCTTCTGAAATGAGCACCAGAGAGAACCATGTATTATGCAGTATATTTCTCTGCCTCAGTCATAAATACAATGTTTCTGCCCTTACAGTCTCTTCAGGACATACCAGCGCTGTACTTGGTCACATGAGGAATTTTAGCTGGTGGTGGAGCTATGGGACACTTTAATTGTGACCCAGGATTTATACTGTGCTCTGCAGTACTGTGAAAACGTTATTCAGTTGAGTCCTATACTCATCAAATGTGTACTGTGATGTGAATTCTGCTCTGAAAGCAACAACACATTGCCTTTCTGAAAAGAGGTTTTGCATGTCTCTGTTAGTATAATTATTCAGAAATTTTACAAAGGAGCAAAAAAGCCTTTGATTCACCATGTCCCAAAGTGTTGAAATAATATATTTTTAAATGTGTTTAGTGTTACATTTCAGACTTTTTCCAATTTTAAGTTAGGATCTCTTGGAAAGCAGAGAAGATTGGTTGTTGCAGTGGTCATTATCTCCTTAATAAAAGCCTGAGATGAGCACCTTAAAAGCAGTATTTGGGTTTCATACCGGCAAAAAAAAGTTCATATTTATTGAATTTTTCTTTTAATGTTTCTTTTTAATGTTTAATTTTTCTTTAATGTTATCATGACAGTAAACTTTTTTTGCACAAAGTTTATTACAGATTTAACTATGATTGAAAGGAGAGGTAATGTTTAAAAGATGGATCTGCTATCCAGCTCTTGGATCTTGGATCTTTACTTTGTGTGACTATGTAAACACCTGCAAGACACCTTACTCTGTATAAGAAAAGTACGTATTTCCTTTTTCTTAGACATGGAAAAATGCATTGGCCACAGTTTTGATCTTCAGAGCATTTTTACATTTTTTGATGAAACCGTATTATGTAAAGACAAACTAATACCACAATAAAACCCCCAGCAAAATGACTCCCCACCGATGCCTTTGTAAAACACTTAATTTAATCTGTTTGAAATTCATTGTGTTTCCTAAAGAGAAGCCTTATAAAGCAAAGACTTTAGGGTGTGGAAAACAACACTAATTTTTAATTGAAACTCCTGTCCTCGTGTGATGCTGTGGCAGTAGTGATGCACACATTTTGCTCTGCTATAAAATGCTGCATCCATTATTTTGGGAGTTTGGCTTTGGTGCAGCTGCATTGGGGCACAAATGCAAAAGAAAGGAATCTGACTGAGCAATTAAAAAGACCTTTTTGTAGAGATGAGGCCTAAGACTAGTTCTCTCCAGCCTGAATTTTTGTTGCTGTTATTGTTCCTGTTGGTCGCTCGCTAAGTATAAGAACAAAAGGGTTTTTATATCTGAGTTAAGAACAGAGTTTCTAACAAGGTGGAAACAATAACTGAGAATTAAGAACTTGGTGTTTGGAAGAGCCAGCAGAAGGGCTTCCCATTTGAAGACATCTATTAACAAAACGAAACGCACAATTTTTTTAGCGGTGTTCCATCCATCTTCTTATCCCTGTTTCAAAATAAAATTTTCCATAGATTCGCAAGTTTTGCTTCGTTAGTCTATTAAATAGTAGACTACATTGCCACATAAATAGACTTGAGATTTAAATTGCAGAAATTAATCCTATCTGGCATGTTTGTCTACCATTAAAATTTCATTCACAGCCACTTTTAAATTTTTGGAGTAGATCCTTCTTACACACAATTAAACTTTTAGCTACATGAGAATGCAGGCTTTTATATTCAGTTCTCATAGTGAAGGAAAGGTAAGATGCTCACTGGTCTAGTACAGCATGCATTGAAGCAATCTGAGTTTAGCACAATAATGCCATCCATTGACACATTGTCAGTCTGTCAGGGTTTTCTTCATAATTCAGTTTACTTGTATAAATAATTCATAAAAAACGTTGAATTATAGAGTAGAAAATGTGGATCAAATAAATGTTAAATTTGTAATTATTAAAGTTCTTTGCAAATATTGAAGTAGTAAATAATGTGTAGCTTTGTTGGTCAAACTTCTTATATTTTCTTTCAGCTATAGAGTCATGCAATCTGTGATGTACCTTAAACTGCACTTTTTTGTAGAAATACTGTGTATACTATTTCAAAAATAATCTCTTCTGGACAACTGTGCCCTTGGAATTTCTGAGAAAACATGGTACACTTCAGCCTGAACCTTATGCTCTTAGCAAGCAGAGTGGTCTCATCAGTAAATTCCCATTTCTGTGCTGTAGCTGTGTGCTCATATTGGGGGAAAACAATTCTGGAAACAATTTTTCATGTTTAGTGTATGTTTTTATTAGCAGTTTCCCTCCCCCTTGTCTTTTTATCTGCCCTGTGTGCTTCTCCGATAAAAATGGATTTTACATGCAAATGATGATAATCAACCTTTGCAAATCCATTTGACTCAGTATGAAAGGAGCAGAACTGGAATGATTGAGAAAAGGCGAATGGGATCCTTGACAAACTCATGATATGGAGCTCTTGATATGTTGTCTTTTTTTCTATATTTGTGTATAAAGAAAAATAAAGTGTGGGAAAAAGAAAAACTTCATATATTGCTTTTGGTGGTTAGGTTTAAAGAGACTGCAATAGTTTTACTAAGATACTCATGTTTGATTAATCATATATTTAATTGATTGGGAACTTGTATTGCTTCTGGATGCAATTCCACTTACTAACTTAGCTCATTACCAGTATTTATTCAGGTGAAGATTAGTTTTAATATACTGGGATATGCTTAGATTGTTTTCTTTATATGTTAAATTTCTCTGAAAAGTACATTTAGTAAGCCATTAACATGTAAGACTAGAATAGTACATTAACAAAATGAATGTTTGACAAGCATGATTCTTTAAACGTACATTGTTTTTTCGTTTCATATGGCTGTAAAATTAAAAGTGCTCTTAATGTTCAGTTTCAACAAATGGTGCTTTTATCCAATTGAAAAATAATCATCTTTTCTTTCTCTTAAGCAAATTAAATATTTTTATCAAGTAACTAGATTATTAACATAATGTGCCTCAGTTATTTTGACTGACATGAGAGGAAAAAAAAAAACTGGGTAGGTTTTGCTTAATATATTATCAATCTGTTAAAACCAAAAAACCCTAAAAGTTTGTGCAGTAAATCATAATTGCATTAATTTCATAGTATAAAGACCATGAGTTTTGGATTTTGTCTTACTAGCACAAGTTTGTGCAAAAAGAGTGATGTAGAGAAACTGGGGAGGTAAAAGTCAGAACAGCTGAAAACTAAATGCCATGCCAGTTTAAGCTGTTGTTCATGACATTTTTAGAGAGGCTGAGTTCAAAGTTAGAGGCAACAATATATATGGAAGTGTAAGATCATGATACTGACACAAAGGCTGATCTGTGAAAGTTTACATACAAACTGGATTTCAGTGATAGTAACTTTAGTCTAAGATTTTATTTTGTTTTCACCGCTTTTCATTTTAGGTGAACTACAGATAAAACGAGTAGGTAGATTTATAACTATAGTTGAACGTTGAAGAATATTCCCATCCTATAGTTTGGAAAAAAGAGGTTTTAAATCTAATGTTACAACAAGCATATAGATTTGCTTTAATACAGAGATAACTCTCAGTCTTTCTTGCACCTAGTAGCCCACAGAAGAGTCTGTATTTGTAATTTTCTGTAAAATTAGGCAGGAAGGCCCAAGACTATGAAGTAGAACAGAAACTTCTTTCGTGGATCCATTTGTAGTTGAGTGAATGTGCAGAGGCATCTGTGCTGTGCAGGCGGAGGCGTCCGTTTGACCACACTTCCAAAGTTACCGTATCTCATATGGGCATGGAAGAACAAAGTTGTTTAAGGCTGTAGGTTGACGATCTACCTGGTCCTTCTTAGGCTGTTTTCATGTCTTTCTGCTATAGTAACAAATTAGTATTTGCATCATCTGTGCATGGTTGTGGTTGTCTGTATAACTTCTAAAGCGTGATGAAAATATGATAGAAGAACTTGCCTTGTCTTTTGAGATGATATGTTGGTATCTTTATACATTTTGTTTTTTTCTGTTATTATGGTTCAATTTACTACATCAGCAACAGTTGCTGCTTTGATGGAGTGAGAAGCTCAGTTTCTTTCCTTATGTTTTTGTGCATGCTTTTGTTCCTGCATTGTTGGTTTCTTTGATAGCCTTGGTTTACCTCATGACATCTTGGTGGTTCATCTTGGATCAGCAGCAGAACTGATTTATCATGCTGTTCTTTGGGCAGATGTGCAGCTCTTTGTGCGCCTGCCTTCCAACTTTCATCCCGCCTTTTGTCTCTGTGGCGTGGAAATTGATCCCTCCTAAAGGGCGCTGTCAAATTCAGTCAGGGAGAAAAGGATACCCTCCCAAAGCTGGAGGAGAAAATCAGCGGGTCCCTAAGGATAAGCCTGTTTCAGCATGGCTGCATAGCTAAAATATTGAAGCTGGTGGCTCTGTGTGTGCCATCTTAAGAATTTGTCAGTGTGAATAACCCCCGACCCTCCGACTGTATGCAAAGCAAGGCCTGAATAACAGCTTTGTGCTGCAGGAACTTAACACATGGAGCGGGACTAAAAGCCGGGTTTCATTGGTTATTTCAGACATTTAACATTCAAGTCTCGTAAAAGAAAGAAGCTCGTTATGACTCAGTTCCGTTAATTAGACGTAAATTACTGTCTTCAGTGCCTTAACACAAGGGAAGGTAAGGGGGAGTTCTGCAGGACCAGAGGATGCAGAAACTGTAATTAGATGGGGGCTTGGGCTGGGAAAGGGTGGTTGAGCACAAGCTCCCATTGAGCTCGGGGGCTCATGCTGAACAGTGTATGCAAGGACTGAATTCAGAATAATCACTTTTTAGCCTCCACCCAGATTTGTTGTGTTTCATTCCAAGATGACTGGTGTGGCTGACTCTGAATGATGGGATGAACAGATGTAGTTCATCTAGTAAAGGTTTTATCTTCTGTAGAAAGCTTTAAGCAATCTCCATTTTAAAAAGGCGATTAGCCTTTAATTCTTAAAAGTTCAAAGGGACATCCAAAGTATTCCTGACTTCTCATGGTCCTGGGCATAGCCATGGGCTTCTCATAGTATTTATCATCTCTTTATCATGGACAGGCTAAAAATACTATGTCTATTACGTATTGTCTAGCATACCCTGTCTCGGAAATTTTGGGTTTGAAGCAGAATTGTAGAAGCATTAAGGAGATAAATGAATTTACATGTGTCTCTGTTCAAGAAGAGGTTTTGAAGTTAACAATTCTTGTATTAGATTTGGTGGATTTTTTCCCATTGCTTGCAAAATTAACTATTTGTAAAATGTATGACTTAAAAGATGCTTTAATACACTGAAAGGGATTCCTAAAAAAGCGTTTTGCAGTTGGTTGATTCAAATTCAGAGATGAAAAGATTGTTTTCCATAGTGTAAACATGGAAACATTTATTGTCCATCTTGATAGTAAAAAGCACTAGCCATTATTCTTTCCTCTCCACTAAGATTTTGTCCAGTGGTAGCATTAAACAAGCATCTGACTCAACAGTAGTTGTAGTTTTGTTCCCCTCTCTGGAGTTGAATTCAGAAGTAACATATTAGCATAACATCCACAATGGAGTAGTCAGTTTTGAGAGACTGATAAAAATAGAAGTACTTAAAGCATCATCTCATTTCTCTTTGAATGTTGGTATCTAATGAGGAAAAGTTAGCTGTAGGGACTTAATGGCAGGGCAGGCTCACCGCTGTAAGATTAACACGGTGAATAACTTTTTGTTCCTGCATTGTTACCTGTCCAACTGTTCCATGAATACTTTTTAGAGCTGAGTAGTAAATCTGCCTGTATCTCTTAACGCTGTTTCTCTAAGAACAGTTTTCTTGTTCTTGTAATAATAATGTTGGTAAGTAACTAGGCTGGTTATATGTAGTGAAGCTGGGATTTTTGGTCTTGCCTCCTGATGATTAGGTTTTCTTTGTTCAGCAGAAAGCCATTGAAGTATTAATGAAGGCAGAAAACAGCAGGTTGCTCAGCATCAGTCAGAAGCCAACACAGCAAGGAGCAAGGGGCAGGCAGGGGGAGGACACAGATGGACTTGTATGTAAATACCAAAATGTAATTTCAGGCTTTTCTTGTAAAGAAAATAGTAGAGAATTTAAAACTGATAATGAAATGGTCAGTTTGGGCAACTGACACCTAGTGTACTATAGAATACACTGAAAGAGTTCACCAGTTGGAATGTCACAGTTTGAAATGCAGGAAGCACAGATATTACATTTCTGGAAAGGCTGTTGGTAAAGCGAAGCTATGATCTGCTCCACTCCCAAACATTATTTTTGAGTTTGTTTTTAATTGGTAGTCATTTTCTAACCCTTAAACTACCTTCGAAGTAACAAGCTAAAAGAGACAGAAACAGTTTCACAAACATTAATATTCCAGAGGCAAATCTGACCCTCAGGCCCATACTTATCTGCAGGCGTATTTGCATCTGTGAGTGCTCAGAGTGACTCTTACAGCTATGCTGTTGGAGACTTCTAAAACCTAAACTTGTGAGGTATCCTAGAAAAGCAAACAAAGTGTTTTCTTTGAACAAAGTGAATTGTTTTGTTCTTATCTAAAACTGTTTGGCTTGTAAATCCCATTTTAGCCTTTTCAGTTACTTCAGCAAGTTGATAGGGAGTAACATTGTGTTCTTCACTATGCAGTCGTACTCATTAACTGTGGTCACTGTAAATCATTGTCAGAGTGACAATCTGTTGGTGACAGGATGGAAGATACCATGTTCGCCCATGCAGCTGGAAGGGCATAACTGTTACCACTGAAGGTCATTTCAGAATGCAGAGGGAATAGTGGATATTTATTTTAGATGATTTTTGCATGACCAGTGTTAAATGTGTCATATATCCAGATTGTAGGAATGCTGTCTACAGATAAGAAACATTTTATTTTTCTCACTGCAATACTGCCAGCTGAAAATAGCCTTATAGATGTTATTGATGTGATTTTTGTTTGAGGCAGGATAGAAGTCTATGATGATTCTTTCTGCACAGTTCACCATGTAGACCATTTAGTGGAATGCTTAATAAATAAACTCCTATGAATTATATAAATAATCAGAGAACCAAATCCTCTAGCAGACCTAGGAGTCTTGCTGGAACAACCTATATGTCCTTCATGTCCTACCTTCTGCATCATCTGATTCTAATCTAATGCAGTGAAGTACATAAAACACAACTTTAGTTAAGTCTGTAGTTACAAGATTTCTCTCTGCCAGCCTGGTACTCCTGTGTCCTGGTACATGTTTTTCTCCTTCCTGTTAGTCAGTAAAATAATGACTTCTGAAGAGGTGGAATCAAAGAAGTTAAAAACATTTAATGGAATAAATTAATTTAATAAAGAAATCTTGTATGTAAAAGACTTTTTTCTAGTCTCAAAGCACAGAAAGCAGGGACGCTTCTCTCATACATATTTGGATGGACCACCTTCCAAGCAGTAGATCTTCTGCAGTTAGATATTCTTCTAGAGTGTGTGTGATCTCTTCCATCAGCTTGTCTGAAGAGCTCAGCTTCTAGCTGCTAATTTTGCTCTCTTGGGTCTATGTACTTACCTTAGCTCAAATCTCAGAATTTTTAAAAGAGAATAAATCCTCCTTCTCTAAAGAAAGAAATGTCTTTATTTAATACTGTTTTTTATAAGACTTGGAGTGCAAGATCATGTATTTTTGTTAGCCAGTACTGAGAAGCTGGTACTTTTTGGCCTCAAGTGGTGCCATAGGAGGTTTTGATTGGGTTTTGTGAAAAATTTCTTCACTGAAATTGTTGTCAAACATTGGAACAGGCTGCCTAGGGTTAGTGGTTGAGTCACCATCCCTGGAGGTGTTTAAAAGACATGTAGATGTGGCACCGAGGGACATGGTTTAGTGGTGCACTTGACAGTGTCATATTAATCGTTGGACTCAGTGATCTTAAAGATCTTTTCTAAACTAAACAATTCTGTGATTTTAAACCTGGATGGGTCTTGATTGGTAAGTGCCTTGTTACAGTTGTCTAAATTCACACGGGTTTTTTTGGCCACTTGGACATTTTGAGAGAAACTGTGTGTTTTCAGAGGAAAAAAACAATCAACCCTTAATGGCATCTCTTCCCCATTGACTTCCTTTAGTCCCTTTTTTTCTGTAAACATATGAATTAGAAACTTCACACCATCTTGTAACTGATCTTTGTTCACTGTGCTTTAGTCTTTATGGCTTCCCTGCTACTGCAGCACCAAGAGGTTGTAGCAAGAGAGAAGCAGAGCCTCCATGAAGTGCAGCCAGTGCTCCTTGGGGAGTTGTGTGCAGTGCTTAGTGACACAATGTCCAGTCCTTAAATTTCAGAGTTATGATTGAGAGGTGTATCTTTCACAGGTTGTGGGAAGCAGAGGAGAAGGTAAAGCAGTCATGAGTCTATTTCTATTTGAGCATCTTCAAATTTGAATGTGGGTTTGTTGGGTGCTTTGTTGGGGGAGCAGCAGGAGCTGGTGGCACAGTTTGCTGACAACTGCTGAGAGCCAGTCAGAGAGCACAATCAAATAGCAAAGCAACATCCCTATGTATGCATTGAAACTAAATGCATCACAGGCTAAAGACAAGAGGAACATTTTATTTTCTATCTGGTTCATTATTCTAAGAATTGCATTGTAATCTCCTCTTTCCAGTGTTAGTTGCTGTCTGCTTCCATCTGGCACATCTTCTCATATTAGGCCTTAGACCCTTGTTTTTCAATCTTCCACTATTGTTTCTCTTGCTGTTTCATACTTGGCTCATCGCAGTTTTCTTCAATGGCCTATTAAAGCTTCCCTCTGGATTCTTCCTGCTCTGTTGGGCACTGCTGAACAATTTATGGGAAGCTTTTTGTTTATGCCTGCCAACTGCAACGCAGAGTAGAGAAGGCCTCCCTGTCAAGTGGCCGTGCTAATTGTGACCCACACTGGGTGTATCATCAAGGCTATTTCAGTTCCAGGGTAGGAGTTTTTGCCAGACCAGCTGGTATCCACTCGAGGTCAGGTCTGGTGTCTGAGTCCCCAAGGGGCAAGTACACAGATATCTATCTATAGCTCAGTGAAAGGATTATATCAGATGAGAGATTTTTGAAAGGCTGGTCACCCTCAGATGCTAATTCTCATCTGGACTATTTACCTGTAGGCAGTCTCAACCTCAGAACTGTAAACAAATATTTCAGTAATTTTTCCCTCTGGATATATTTATGTATAAACTACTTCTGATCTGTTCTGACTCTCTCTCTCTCTCTCCTTTTCAGAAACACTGCCTAAAAACAGGCTCTTGTTTTAGTCCAGTTAATCTTACTTAGAAAAAACCTGCTTCAGTGTAGCATTAAAAAATTTTTATCAAAAAAAAACACAAAAAAAAAAAAAAANCAAACAACCACAAGTGCAACCAAAAAAAGCATTCTTCCTCTTTGTAGGTGGCTGACTGTTCTTTGACTTTGTGGAAATACTTATATAGGTGGATTAGACATTTTAATGTCTAATTAATGTCTAATACCCCACAGTGTTGGTGGGGTATGGAGTTTTCTTGTGTCTTGAATTGATACCATTTATCATCAGCAGTGAGTATGTTTGCTGGGTAGGTGACATCAAAATACTTCTGTCATTTGAATATGCCCTGCAAAAACTCATTTGAGGCATTTTCACAAGTCTCTCTTTGTTCAGCACAAGGTCTCCAGAAGCATCAGGAGAAGTGATGTAAGCTGGGAAAGGAGCCCACTCCAAATGTACATCTAGAACTACTTGATCTTTGATCTTAGTTTGCTGGTGGTTTGCACGTAGACCAGGGCAAATCTTTTGACTTTGTATGTGCGCCTTTCTTTGGCTCCAAAATAAGAATACTTGACCAGCTGAGAATAACATTGGAAAGATTTTAAAACAAAAAAGGTTTTGTCTGCCCCAAGTCTTGTGTCATTTTAAAAAACTACGAGTTGACCTAATGAAAGATACTTCTTCATCTAAAACTTATCATTCATTGTTAATCCTCTAGTCTGTGTTGTCTGGGCTCTGGCTTCTCCAGTGAAGAGGGAGTTATTTTTAGATGGCAGGCTTCCCAGTTTGTCTTAACCCTTTAGCAAAGCAATTTGTCTTTCCATTGAGTACAGAAAGTGTCCAGATTATGAGACATATTTGAATTTGCTACAGCTGGTTGGAAGGAATTCCACCATCTTCAGCTAGTTGTCCTTGTCTTTAAAATGTTTACATTTATTTGATAAATTGAGTAGAAAATGGGGTAAAAACATACCAGATAATTTCTGGAAGTCTGCTTCTGAGGATCCCCTGAAGACAGAAGCCATTATATGAGTACCACATCAGCAGCATCCCCATGTCAAAGACTTAAATACACAGTTAACTTAGAGCAGATAAATAACACTCGGTATCCTAAGGCATTGTTATGAATCCATATATATTTAATAGTGTGTGTGTAGGGTATCCATGTATATATAAGCAACACAAATGTCCTAAGATACAGGAAAACCTGTTAGTTTACATTCTGAATACATTCTGCATTTTTCTGTATCCCCTAACAATATCAATCTTGTTAAGAGTAAGCTGAAATTCTGAAAATACACTAGCTGAGGGTCCTTTTACAATAAATGTGAGGTTCTCTTATGTATCTAGTCTTTGTCTTTGGATAAAGGCCAACGAAAACATTTTTAATGGGACAAGTTAATACAAAAAGTTTCAATTCTCTGTCTTTTATTCTTCTGTTCTCAAAATGGAAATTTAACTTTTAATATAAATTATATGCAGTCTTTGAAAAATCAGAGTAGTTAGGCAGTGTTATTAGCAAATTTTGACTGTCTAAGAATTTCTAAGGGAGAAATGTGACCACTTTTGAATAAGTGTAGCAGTAACCTATATATTTGGAAGTCTTAGATGTTGAAATAATTCCCAGCCATCAGAAACTTGAATGACTTTCCTGTGAGAACTGAAGTGGTTCTGAGTCTCTTGAATAACTTCACAGGCAACCAAATTTTTCCTGTGAAGTGTATTTAGTTGTGATTTCAGCTGAAAAGGAACTTTTCAGACTTTGTGTTATGAATGTTACATTTAGAGGGAGGGAGAAACATTTAATTGTTAATGTATAGTTTATTTGACATCACTGAGTTTAAGCAGTGATTTACCCCCAACTCCATGAGTTATACACACCTATAATTTGGAATCAAATTGGATGACTGTTGATTATAGAACTGGAATTCCTGTTGCTTCTGCTTAGCAATCTGTTACGCACACAGTCAGCATCCATAATATTTATTATATACCAGGATTCCCATTTTGTTTCCCTCCCCCCCCATACATATTTGCTATATGCTGGAGCTTTGCCTCTCTGTTCCTTACTGTACAGTAAGATGTCTGTGAGTATCAGTGGGAGTAGAACAGAGCTGGCAGTATATAATTCTAGTGAACTTCTCTCTGCTTTGGTGATATAGTTCCACAGCAGGAATACAGGCTTGTTTTGCATTTATTTTGTATCTGCACAATAGAAAAGGGATTTAGCTGAAGAAAATGGGGAAGGGACAAAATGCACAGATTTTAAAAAGTAAGGGGAAAATGAGCTAGAGGAAGTAACGTTTAAGTATACTATTAAGAGCCTGCTCTGATGGGTTTGAAGTGATTTTGCTCCTTTGGAAGCAGATGACTAAATAAAACAATCAGTAATAGATACCTTCTTAAGTGTCTCCTACCAAATTTTTTATCCTGCCAGTTTCCACCATAGGAATAGCATGGATGTAAATACCAGCTAGAGCTATAAAAGTGATTTTAGCAGCAGGAGTGTAAAACCTGTTTTTCAGCTGCTGTGAAAATATACTGAGATGTGTATATTAACAGTCCAGTACTGCATCTCCACAAGAATTTATACACTTGTCCAGTTCAAAGCATACGAGTAGTCCAAGAGTATTTGTAATAATACAAATTATTTTAGTGGTTTATGCTTTGTTTTCCAGTCAGACAAATCCTACAATTGACCTCATAGTGATTTGTATTAGCTAAGGCTGCAAAATGTGGTTTTTGATTGTGTAGTATAATATTTTGTATGTTTACATTACAAATGTCATTCTTCCGTGATCATGCTTTGTTCCTATAATTCTGACTTTATCTGTTACAATGAAGGTTTGGCTTTCAAAAATTGGAAGCAGACTTCTGGTTATAATTGTATCCATAAACCATGCAGCCTTTAGTGCTCAAGTCTAAATAAAGAACAGAATTCTCATAAAACAGAGTAATGGAAGAAAGTAGCTTCTGCTGCGAAAAAATTAGAAAACCTTTTCTACTTAATAATAAAAGTTTCAGTATGTTAGTTTGCAAGTATTTATTGTGGTCATTGATCTTCTGAAAACTTAATCTATTGACTGATTATTGCAAATACAGAAAACATACAGAGATTTATTGTCCAAATGTGAATAGGTTCACAGAGTTTCACTCTCTTTTATTACAGAAGGAAGGAAGAAAGTACTCCAGGTTCTGGTTTTTACAGCTGTGTTCCTTGTTGTTGCTTTTAGGTTTTGTTCTATTGGGATATAATAGGTGGGTCAGTGATAACTCTGAAATTCGGCAGCCTTTGTACATAAACTATGTGAAGCCCAGGCCCTTAAGAAAGTTCTGGTAAACTGAGCTGCAGTGGTTTTGAGCTGGGGCAGAGAGGAATGTGCTTTGAAGAACAAACCTCTAATTTACTGTTTCCCGGATTTACTATGGTGAAATAATTTTAATAGACATCCAATATGGCACGTCAACAATGATACAATTCAGCTATCAGTAAAAGCATATTATCTATTCAATTTCACTTGCCTTTAAATAAATGTGGTAGATCTTAATTACAGTTTGCCTGAAAAGTAGAATTAGAACTTCTAATTTTTTATTTCTTTTTTGGTCTGGGAGCAAAGAGGAAATTTTTTTGTGTGGTTTTGAGGTTTTTGAATTGAATCTAGGGAAAAAATTCTTCTAGCTAGAAATTTCCTTACCACAAACATACATTGTGGTCTTTGCCTAACTGTTCTACTAAATGCCCATGGATTCATTGTGTAAAAACATCTTTGTGCCCCAGTTCCAAGCAGCATTTGAGAGCCTCCTCTAAGAGAATGAGGTAGGCTGCAGATAGGCATCCAACCTGAAAAGTGATTTTGATGCCAAAGCATACACAAGTGCCTTCTTTGTTCATCCTCTGGTTGTTCTTCCTGCCTGTTAGAATGTGTCTCTAGTGTGACATCACAAAATAGATACAGTTGTTCATTAATCTCATGCAATATTTCATTTATTTTAAAAACAGAAGTAGATGGAGAAAAGATGTTGTGTATTGTGTTCTGCTTTGCTCATCATCATCAAAAATCACATGGTTGTGTTTTCTGAGCCTGGTCTTTACTGTTGGCATCAATGGCTGAGATGGTGATAGCACAGCTTGACTATTTAGTTCTTATAAACTTCACAGCAGAAGTCATGATTCCATAAGTGCAAAATTCACCTGTATCCATACTGGAGGACCTCTCTGTGGCAGGCAGGGTTTTTATTTTACTAACTGAGGGAACAGAATATTTTTTTCCTCACAAATCATGCTGAATTGCACTGTCACAGATGCTTCAGGTATATGAAATAGCTACACCAAGGAATAGGCTCTCCAGATGAGAGGTATTCTGTCTTGATGATGTTTGTCCTGGTCTGGATATGCGTTAGCTATGTGATGCCTGAAATGAAATTCAAAAATCTGTATTGTGGTATTTATTAATAGTTTGATTTTCAGTGGTCCCAAAAAATCACAGCTGCTGTCAGCAATTCTCTAGGGATTTGCCTAGTTAGGACACTCCCAAGAGTCCTTTTTCACAGCCAGATGATCGAAGAAAGAGTCGGAGCTCCTTGGCTTTGGTTCTCAAGGTTGTTTATTATTTCTTGTCTATAACAAGTTCTCCCTGACCAGCCGCGATACTCTCAGCAGGTCAGTCCAAGGCACACTGCCTGTCCCCGGGGCTGTGTTGTCTTTTTATACTATAAACTACATAGACATTATTTACAGTTAATTCCCAACACCTGTCACCTATGTTAGACAGTTAGTTTCTACTCTAAACCAATCCAAAAGTGCCACCATCACCAAGAAGATGGAGGCCATGAAGAAGAAGGAAGGACAGTACACGCACAGATTCCTCCATCTTGACCCCCCTGTACTCTTACCATAAAAAACTTAACATTCTATTTTTCCACCCTTTGATAAACTAATCATTGTACTTAACTTTTCCTGGTTTGTAAATCTTCATATAAAGTTGGTAATTTTTTCCATGGCTCGAGATCAAAGGCAAAAGCGTTTTGGGCTCTGTGCTAAGCCCTCTGAGCCCCCTACCTGAGGCTCAGCCCATCCAAAGCAACAAGAGAGATGTCCTGGGTTCCCACACAGTTCAGGAAATTCAATACTGTTTTGTATTTAGTGACAAAACAAATGAGCCAGAATTAACAGAGTTGGTTGTTTTAGCACTACTTCGTTTTGTAGGCACCTCTAATGTGGAAATACACCAGCAGCAACTGCTCCCATCAGGTTGAGTGTCTTTTGCATCATTTGACCCAGGTTTTCTGCTGTTGTCAGTCAGACGTATGAGAAGGTAGCAATTATCTACTACAGACACACAGTTTTATGTAAAGACATTGAGAGATCTTCTAAGGTGGTGTTGGTGCTGATTATGTCAATATCCCTTTGTCAGGTACCTATTACCTATCTGTTTTATAGCTCTTCTGAAGAGACTGGAAAGGCAAGGAGTTATCACCTGTCTGTGTAGCCTCATTGCTTCCCTCCTCTTCAATCCCCCATACAGACAAAAGAGAGGAGCAACATGAAAGAAGAGGAGGTTATGTCGTGGAAAACTACCAATTTTTTCCTGTTTCACCTATCCTACTGTCAGAACTAAATGTTGATATATCATGCACAATTTTCAGTGTACTCATAGAATTTGAAAGTGGGCATATAAAACTCAGCAGCCTGTGAAATCAGGAAATTTATAAACTTTCATGCAAGCAGGTGACCTGTGGCAGGGTGAGACCTTCCATCTTTTCTGTGAGAAATAGTTAAAGCCCCTGCACTCTATTTGCAGGTAAGAAGTTGGCATCATGCTTGTCCTGCAGGAAGTTAAGATGTGGAGAGAGGGAAGCAGACCCCTTGCAGCAAATATTGCACTATCAGCTAAACAGTCACACTGTCCAAATAGACCTCAGTGTTACAGTGCTTAATTCAAGGCTTGACAGATGCATGTGACTGTGTACCTAAAGCCAGTATTTACTATTATTGTCATGGCATCCTCTGATTTAGTGTAAATTGCATTATCAGTGAAAAGTATTACAGATTGAAAAGATTCTTGTACATAATGTACATACTACAGTGCAATGTACTGACCAAGTGCTATCTTTTTACAAAGCTAGAATCTGACAGTCTGATATGGGAGTTACATTTCAGCATTACAAGACTTACTTGGTAATTGGAATAAGAAGCATTCGCTGCTCGTGGTCTCTTTAAAAAAGAAACTTGGGTCAAAATTCTTTCCCATGCTTACCTCAGTTACACTGAGATAGAACTTGGAGTTTTCACAGTTACAGCCTAAATGTCACTAGCCATTTCTCTCCTAGTTACCTCAAGGTACTTTGCTGGATTTCTGCTTCAAAGTTGGGAAGGAGCCTAGCAGAAGAGCACTTGAATAATTGGAGAGAGCCCCCAGAGCAGCTCCAGGGCCCTTGCACAAACTAGGAGAGACTGCTTTATTTCTCTTAAAGACCCTTAGGTGGAAGGGTTTAATGCTTGTGCAGGACTAAACCTTCAAAGTGAGCAAACGTGAGTCTCATTTGCTAGAGTTTCCATGTGGGAGGCTCCTGTTCCCTGGGATAAAGGGTTCTCTGGGGCTACATGAAACTCCTAAGCAAGTGCAGATTTCCACCTCAATAAGCTGGTCCTGCTGTCAGCATTCCCCGCATACCCATCCCAGGGAGGCCCTCCTCCATAAACTTCACATGAAAGAGAGCAGACTAAAAGCCTTAGAAAGTGCATCCAGCTTTTTGTTTCCTTTGTCATCAATACAGTGTGTTCTGGTGTCTCCAAGACAACCGTGTCTGAAAGGCTGACTGCATCTTTCACTTCTGCTCTATAGCGAGCTTGCCGAGATCGGCTGTGAGGGCCAACCTCGAGCCAGTTTTTATCCATGTGTTTTCTGGGTAGTGCCTAAGTTACTTTATGTGCTTGCTTTGGTTTCAGTTTTATCGCAAGAATTAAGCTTTGGTTTATCAGATACTGATTTTAAAGATACTGTTTTGGGGTTGTCCCAGCTCATCTTTCTTTGAATAACTGTAAGGAGCAGCTAGGATGTTCCCAGTAACGTGTACAACAATGCTGGCTTTCTTTGCATTTCGGGTCCATTCTGCATCTGATAATAGATGTCTTCCTGCCACTGAATAGAGATGTACTGAATCTTGCGTTCTGCCTGCTCTTTTGTTGCCCATGTGTGCCGCCTTCTTGAATGATTACTCCTTTCAGATATAAGTTGAAAGAGTCAAAATGCCTGGTTTTTGGATTTCTCTGTAGCTGTCTTGTCAGTTTGCAGATTTGCAAACCTGCAAACTTGGCAGGAGGAGGTGAGTGCTCACTCATGGTATGTGTTCTCTGAGCAACGTCATCACAACCCTTTCCCAGTGTTCAGCTGCCCCAGATCTGTGGCCTCTGTGTCCCTTTCTGTGTAATGTACTTCCCTGCCACTTGCTTAGAGAAAACTGGTTAATGAAATACGGTTTTGTGAGGTCAGGGGCTTTGGGAATTACCATTGTTCTGTTTCCTTACAGTTGTCTAGGAGAAGCAGAATCCAAGGCATGTTTCTTCCGGTTGAAGTGAAGAGTAGTTTAAGATTATTTATTTGTGGTTTACAGCTGCCACAGTCAAGAGCACCACCCTTCCCTGCTATGGACTTTGTCAAGGTATTTAGCATGGTTAAGCATATGCTTAACTCTTAGAGCAACCAACTGTTGCTATCACTTTCCAGAATGTCTGAGATCCACACGCTTAGACAAAAGAAAAAGAAATAAAATTCTCTCATAGCAAGTGCTAGCCTGAGTAGTGGCAATTTTGTTTTCTTGGCAGCCTCAATGTGCTGTAAAAAATATATAGATAAGGTACTGTAAAAATAAGGAGATAAACATCTAGGTAGATAACATATAGGTTGATACTAACATAGGTAGATACGTTGGGAAATCTTTAAATGGATGCATCATCTTTAATAGTGTTTGTTGTAGTCTGTTATTTTATTTGTATGTCAGAATCCAGTATCTTACAGATAAAATTGATTTCTGCATGCACTGTATTGGTGTACTTGAAAAGGATAAGCAAAGACTTGCCTGTAGACAGCAAGAAAGGACTGTGTGAATAAGACAGTAATGGTGGAGGTATAGTCTGCAATAGAATGAATGAGAGCAAGCTGTGGTGCCTGTGACCAGGGCCATATCTAACTTAGCAGAAGCATTCTCCTTTGCCTGCCTGCAGTGGGTGAGACCAGTCATGTATTCCCTTAGCACTGTTTTAGAAACATTTCTTCTTTTTCTTTTTTTACTGGGTCTCAGCAGAGCAGTCAAATTGAGAGGCAAGAGGATATGGTGTAAAAGAGGAGGAGAAGGAGACTGGGATGCTCTTCATGCTTTGGCAGCCTTGATTACCCCCACACACACACAACCTCCTCTTCCCCTTTTTCTGTTAGTCATCAGAAATTTTAGGAAAAGGCACAGGAGCAAATTCTCCATTGGGTGGTAAGATTCCAGATATCAGAAAATATGTTGGAGTTCCTTTTCATTTTCCGAGGATGCAGTCTTGCAGTTCTCCTGCAGACCAAACCCCCCCAAATCAATACTAGTGTGTATTACGGAGAGTTTTCTGGTATCTACTTGTTTCCCTTCAGCATTTTGCAAACACAGTTACTACTCTGGAAAAGCTGGTCTTTGGTTGTTGAGATTTTATTTATTTATTAAGTATCAATTTGAGATGCATGTTCAGAAAGGTTTTTTGTTCAACTTACAAATGAAATCATGAGTGAAGACTCATGCATTTTTCTCTAGCAGTCTGTTCATTTTTTCCTTTCTTGCCTCATTTAAAGCAAGAATAAATAATACCAAGATTACTTTAATGCTTTCAATCTTTGAGGTGGTTGTTTTGTTGTTGTTGTTTTGGTTTGTGTGGGTGTTTTTGGTTTGTTTTTTTTTCAAAACAGCATGAAATTACATTTCCAGTAGACACCATCCAAGAGTTTTAACTAGCAGTGGAGTAAATAATACCTGAAAATTGGAGAAGGTAGGAGGACACATGACTTTTAAAATATTTTTGTGGAGACTTAAATTTTATTCAGACTTGCAGGAACTTAAGGTTGATATGATTGGTCTTACTGTGTTAACAGGCTGTGGCTGGTTGGTTCAGGCTTTTCAGGTCTTGCTTAAATTCACTAAATTCGCATTCGTTAATAATGTGGCTGCCATCCTTTAGTTGTTCATTTGCACCATAAATAATTTGTTTCATGCATGTGTAATGTTTTCAGTAAATTGACTGATGTGGGTGGGCATTGAGTTATGTAATAATGAAGAACGTGAAACTAAAATTAGTTTTAATGTACTGTGCTATCAAAATAACTTGTAAGTCAACGCACTTTTCTCTGAGTTACTGTTCTAAGTTGCATTTAATAATCACAATTCATAATCTGGTAAATTTTTAATCATTTCCGTATTTCATGTTTAATGTTTTCATTTGAAAAGTGGATTGTTTCTCTGTAAATGGATCAGCATTAGCTGAAGACACCTTCTTCTGTGAATGTAATAATTTACAATCGTTTCAGTTTTAGGAGTTTTGACAAAAGTTGCACCTTTTCCTAGATAAAGTTTGGGGGGAAAGATAACTGATTATTTCAGGTTAGTATGAAATTATTGCCACCAGCTGTGTTATAATTCCGTATTTTACATGTACTAGTGGTACAGCATAAACTACACAATGGCCCACAAATAAACTTCACAAATCATGCTTCTATTTTTATCATCAGTAATGCTGCTAGTGGGCTCTGTCACTTAACTTCTGCCTTACTGTAAATAAAATTATTTTTCAGCCATATATTGCTTCCTTCAACTTGCAATCAAAATCTTTAGCCTGAGAGAGATTTTTCTCATGAGGAATCTCTGTGGCATTGTGGTTTGCTATGAAGGCAAGGGCAGATTCTTGCTCCATTTGTAAACCTTTGTAAAAACAGCTTGCTAAGTGGTTTTGGAGGAATTTGTTTGCCTGCTTTCTGTTTGCTTTTGAACTGGCATGCTTAGCACTCTTGCTGGACATGTTATGTAGAATAATTGGGGAGGGAGGAAAGAGATAAAAAAGAATGCGTGCCACATGTAGCATAGAATTTGGCAGACTTGATAAAGAAACAGACCTAAGACTGCCGATTTCCCTGGACACCCGTCAAGTACAAACATTTTTGTAGCTTTCACTGCCCAAGGCAAGCTGGAAAGAATTGCCACCCGTCCTAGTCAAAAGCCACTTGCACAGTGAACAGAATAGTCACTAAATAATTTGCTGTCCTTAATATTTTGGTGACCTGCGTGACCCCTTGTCCCGCCTGTATGGCGCAGCTGTGCCTGCAGCAGTGTCCCTGCAAAACTCAGGGCTACAGCATTTGGGTGGTGTTTGACATTGTATTCCTGAGCTCTGTGTTTGTGGGTCAGAGCATAAATTCCTCATCTGAGCAGAGACTGAGATGGCTTCTCTTGCCTGGGAAGACAGAGGTTTGTAGCAATTACAGGAGGAGCAGAAACTGCTTGTGTATAGGCTCAGATGGTGCTTTCCCTGTGCAGTGTAAAACCACCCAGCTCAACTGTGGCACCAGAAGCAGTGGATCCTCCTCTCACCTCTAACCTTCACCTCCACCTGCAGGGAAACTCCTCCTGTTTGACCAGGGAGTGATGCTCCTTGGGATTACCTAGTAAAGCAGCACCAATAGGGGCGGGGACAGGCTCATTCCCTGCCTTTACTGGATGGTTTTATTTACCTGAGATCATGTTTTCTAGTAGCTGCATTTGAAGCCCTTAAAAAGTTTGGGTGTTGTTTTTATTTGAATTTATTACCTGTTGCAAGAGAAGGAAATAGTCAAACTGTTACTATATGTGCATGATGTTTGTGAGCAGATGAGAAATGCAGATTTTGTCCAGTAAATGTAGTAAAGTACTGTATCAGGAAACCTAAATGCACCTTTTAAAAACTTGGTAAATTTAATTTTGGGAAACAGTAATAATTAACATCACATAATTAAGCTGTATCAAAACTGGCTCTGAAGATCCAGTTCTCTAATTCAGAGTTATATATGTTTGTTGACCTGGCCTTCTAAATGCGTTTCAGACTCAGATGAATAAAATAAAGGACAAAGTTACCTTTTTTACTTAAATAAAAGAACTCTCAAATCTTAGCCTTCTGCAGCTGATGTCCACAGTGAAGAAAAGTATAAAATATTAGCAAATACTTTAAAAATAAAAAGTGCTACATGACTGAGAAGGAAAAGATGCATCCTTTCCGTTTTCATTTAGATAAATTAGATAGCTTTTTTGATTTTAAACATCTAGTTTTTCCTTCAGCTAAATGAGAATCACAAGCTCACCTGTGCTTTTGACCTGAGTAGACTACAAAGAATGGTTCTCTTTGACAAGAGAGGAAACATTGACACAGATCATACTTACTTATTTTTTTCTAAACAAAACAACAAGGATTTCAGTACATAGTTTAAGTGGTGACAGATTTTCAGGACAGTGTTTTGAGAGTAGTGTTGTGTTCCCTCATGCATTTTTTGATTACTTCAGTATGACTTTCAGATTTTTCTTTACAGACTTTTGTGCTGATTTCTGATACCTTTGTGGAAGTTTTTTGAACTTAGGTCTTGCCTGCTTTTTAGAATTACTTTACAAAATAGTTTCTGTGGTTTTTTTCTAAATACAGCATGAATTGTGTTTGCTCTTCATCCATCATTAGATAACAGCATCTCTAGTTGTGATGGCGAGAATGCATTTGACAGAATAGTGGAAAGAAGTGATGTGTCCAATGTTGTTGTCCCCTAAAATACTGTGAATTAAGCTTTCTCAGGTGAGAAAGACGTTTTTGCTGAAGACATTGCTGTTTGTCTTGGCTCTGCCACCCTGCATCAAGATTTTGGGAAGACCATCAGGTCTGCTACCTTTAGAGACTTTTCTTATTCTCTTTCCATCTTTCCCATTTGGGAGAATGGTGGAACAAGCACCTACGTGGCAATAGTACTGCCCTGAAAAACATGGACACATTTTATGGCAAACGCCTCTCGAAGACATGCAGTTGAAAAATGTGAAGGCAGAGAGTGGGGTGGTGCCATGTGTGAGAAGGTAGGCTAAGAGAAGACATGGTGGAGTCAAGCTGTATTAAGGATATTAATTAATACCAAAACATGTTGACATTGCAATACTTGGCCAAAGTGTAGAAATCAACTGGATCTGGAGGTAAACTACTGTAAAAACAGAGTTCTGTAGCATAGAGAGACATGGGTCAGTTGAATGTGATTTGAAGACAGAACTGAATGCAATTACTGATTTTTGTTATGGGGACTTGTTGAGAGTAGCACAGATAAATCACAGCTCGGTGGCTAAAATTTCCTGTCTCAAGTTCCTCTTGTTACCTTGGTCCTCAAAGAAAAATTTGAATTGTATATTGGAGACATCCAGCAATAAAAGAGTTAAGGAAAAACCATGTAGATCAGTTATACCATTTGTTTTGAAAATCTGTAAGTTATAGCTATAATGTACAAAATGCCAACAGATATACATTAAAAATGACATCTCTGCATTTATAAAACAAAAAAAATCCACACTGTAGTTAACTTTATACATTTTTGCCTCCTAATAAGAAACAGCAGCCATGTTGTATGCTTGTGAGCCAGAAATCTTGTTAATTTTCCCCAAATGCCTTTCTCCGTACCCAGGGTACCATATGTATTTCATTTGTGGCATCATGTGTATGTTCCTTAATTTTTTTTTTTTTTATTTATGACACTACTAAGCATGAATCTGTTAAGAACTTCACATGAATGTTATTATTTTATGACATCATAGTATGTTGCCTTTTGTAACATCCTTAAGTTATGTACACAGTACCACAAGGATTATTGAAAAATGGACTGGACCTCAGAATGAAGTTCAATTTTCAGTGGCTCTTTGCTTTTCCTTGGCAGCATATCAAAGCAAAGTAATAACATTTCAGTGCCAGTATTTTAAAATGTAGCTCAGATGTTTATTGTAAGGTCAGATCTGTTCCGTTTCACTTGCTGCTTCCTCCTGCTGTGGGAGAGGCTGCTTTTAGTTTGCAGAAATCCATTTCTCATGGGCAGGTGAGCTTTAGCTACCATGATTTTGAGCCCGGAGAGGCAAATCAAAATAACACATCACTCATTTACTGTAGGCATTGCCTAACTTAATAAGAGTTGTTCTGGACTCAGAGTGCTCAGCCGAGATGGGCAGATCAAATTGATTATATTGCTTACTAACCTGTCTGATTACCTCATCAAAGTGTTGCACCAGCCATGTAGACTCTCTCCACTGGCAGGAAGGTCTGCAGTACAAGGACTGTGAGCAGCCTGTCCAAACAAAGCTGAAAACGTGATGCCACATGTTCTGGATAGTGCCTTTTGGACAACTGCTGGGGCTGTGTTTGCAGGCTCCTGGGCTGTGTTCCTTGGGAGCCTCCTCCCGAGGGTAACCGAATTCCTCACCTTTATTAGAAAGTGGGGTAGGGTGATGTGAATAAGAATCTCTGTTCCAGTTACAATGTGCACCTTTTAATAGCAAGTACAAAGTGGTGGAGAATTACTTGAAATTAATAAAATTACTTGAAATTAATAGAATGCATTTAGCTTTGGGATCTCTTTTTTTTTTTTTTTTTTTTTTTTTTTTTTGGGTTTTGCTTTGGGGGGGGCACTTTTTTTTTTTTTTTTTTTTTTTAATTTTCAGGGTGTGCATCTGTGAGGGGACAGTTTGTTTTGTAGATTTTTGTGATGGATTAGCTTTGTGGTTTTTTGGGTAGGTTTTCGTTTTAGTGGGGTTTTTTTGCTTTGTTTGGTGTAGGTTTTTGGCTTTTTTTAACTTCCTAGAACACAGCCCTAAATCCCAGTGAAATAGATCCTGAATATCGCTGCAGAGGCTCCAGTCCTTGCCTATGGATGCAGACTGGCCACACCTGCATGCACATGGCTGTCAGTTCTCTCAGGGAGAGGTGAGAGGAGAGAGCAGGTTTTTTATCTGCTACTCATGAACGTCAGACTCCCAACATCTGATGACAGGTTGCTATTTCATGCTCTGCAGTTTTGTTTCAGCAGAAACTCAGTATGCTGTTTCACTGAATGACTTTGTGTTCTCCCTGTTGGTGACACTATTGCATTTACGGACCAAAAGCACATTCACATGCACACAAAGACACATCTGGAGTGTAGTATTAGAGAGGAACTGTGTATCATGCACCAAGAAAGGAAGAAATTTTGCCATGAGTAACTTTAATAGTCTTTTAGATAGATCATGAATCTGCTTATATTAGCCATCAAAGCACGGCATTTCAGTGATTTTTGCACAAGATGTTCATGGTAATTCTTATCATAAGGAGAAATATCTGTGGATCAGCAGTCATTACTGTAGAACACATTGGATAGTATTTTCTGAAGTATACAGCAAGCGTAGCGTGGCTTTCTTTATTCCCTTTGCAAACTGGCATTGTTTTTGGGAAGAGGAAGTGAAAAGAGATGTCTGTTCTTGTGAGTGAATGCCACAGGTGTCTTTTTGAGGAATTCAAACATTTGAGGAAAATTGGGAAGAATACAGATGGCAGTTGAAATAGCCATTGAAATGTTAAAATGTTTATTACAATGGGGCTTTTCCATTCAGATTCCTTTTGGAAATGAATATTTAGTATTCTGGTAAGCAAAGCAGGGAGTGCCTTCTATTGGAATAACACAGTACTTGGGTTTCTATAGAAAGATTTAGTTCCATTTTTGTGATGGATTGATTCTGCAAGTTACTGAGTGTTTCCATTGTTCAGGTATTTGTATTATGTTTGATTCATGTAAATGTTAGAAGTTATCCAATTTTCATCTTCTACCTAGGACTCCCAGTCAGGGAGCTGTCCTGTTATACCAATTGCTGTAGAAATAATCCCCAGACACTTGGGATGCAGTCTGGGAATTTGGAGGGTGTTGCTGTGTAATCTTTACTAAGAAACTTAGAATGTTGTGACTAATAATTGAAAAGTTAAGACTGTGTAGAGTGCAATAGCTCAGTGCTTCTCAGCAAAGTAGTCTTGACTCAGAGAGTAATAGGTTAATTGCCACATCCAGAAACGAATCCTAATGATTCCCTCTAGGAGCCATTATCACATGTGGGGTTTTCATTGATACATTTATACCTGTAATCTTTGGTGTCAAAGCTCATGTAACTGTTCAATCCAGCAGAGGGGTTCAGAAAGGTAATACCCTGCTCTCATCCTTAGGCTTTGCTAAAAGTAGAATTTTCAGTTCTAGTTCAATCAGTCAAGCCCCTGCTATTTTCAGGCATTATTCCAATCTAACACAATTTGAATGTCAAGTGTCTTGTGTTTTGTTCTCACAAGGCCCACAGGAAAGTCTAGACACACACAAAAAAAAAAAAAAAAGCTGCATTTATCATTGGAAGAGTATCTTCGAATATATCAGAAGATCCATTCTTTTTCTTCTCTGTTCTTCTGTGACTAGACTCAGTCATGATTGTAAAACACGAGTCTGTTCAGCCAGGTCTGTCTCTTCTCTTTCCACCTGGAATAAATTGCATAAATTTGCACAGCATTGCTTTGGCATAGAATCCTGAAGTATGTCTTAATTTTGCAGTACTCAAAGTTCCCTCTTGAATGAAGTCTGTCTGTATTTCTCTCATTTGTCTGCAAATTGTATCCAAGGATTTATTCTCTTTTTCCCCTTTCTATATTAATCCTGGTACCATGTTGTGCTGCTGTCATGCTTGTCTGCATTTTGCTAAGAAAATACTTTTTTAAATCTGTTTTTTTCCTGGTGTAACACCTCTTTTATTTCTGTCAATTCTGTTACTGTCAATTTGAATTTGAGGGGATTATCTGAGCCTCATAATTTTGTAATCCCTTGACAAAATATTCAAAAAGTGGTAAAAGATCTTGAAGGAAAGTAGCATCACTTAAATTTTGACTTACAGTGTCACATGTACACAAGTAACTTCATGTTGGTCTTTAATAAGTTTGCATTGTATGGTGCAGTCAAATATGAAGCAACAGTGCTACTTCTGCTTGCAGCCAGTGTTTGTCTAATTTACCTAGAGTCGGGTGGGTCTTACATGAAAAAAAACTTAGAAATAAAAAAAAAAAAAACATTTGAAAAGACTCAAGTCTGAGGTCCTCACTCTGCAGCAGAGACACAAAAAGTCCAAGTTTCTCCTCCTCTTTTGTTTTTCCTTTTGTTCTGTTGATACTTGGTGACCTTGCAAGGATGGGTGGTTTTCATCTCATTGAGAATATGGTTTAGGTAGTCAACCAAGACGATAAAAAATAATTAATAATCATTTGAGAGCATTCACCAAGTGCCAGTCACTAGAAGGTATTCCAGCACTGGAATTTTTTTCTGATCATTGGACTTATTTTAGTTTTTGAGGAAAAAATACATAATGTATGTATTAATTACTCTTTGCTCCCATATGTGGACTGATGATAATATTCGGGTTTCCCTATGATGTTGCAGTGTTTTAGGTGAGCTTCCATAGTCAGTAGTGTCAAGTAATTTCCTACATATTTCTAATTAAATCTAATTTTAATACTAATGGTTCTTCATTTATTTTTAAGGCATCTGCACACATATATTGGATCGAGGGGGAATGTGAGGTGTATTCGGAGAGATGCTATAACAAGATTCTATGAACAACCCAAATAATAATCTCAAAATATGTGAAATCATGCATTTTCCTGATAGTTCCCTTGATATTTCCCCCTCTTTAATGGTAATCAGTTAATTAGCATGTCACCTTAGCTATTCTAAATGTTGAAAGCAATACACAGAGGGAGTGAACACCCATTTAGGGGTTACTTTCACCCACAGGTACTCCCTCATAATAGGACAGACATACAACTTTCGGAGTCCTCTGCTTTGTTATGGGCAGCACCACTGTGGCCTGGCTGTGAAATACTCTGTACTAGCCTGCACCAGTTACCAAGAGCTTTCTCTGAATTTTAAAGTCAGATATCTCTATTTAAGAATAATAATGATGAAAACCTGAGGTCTGACTAGATACTATTAAGCTGCCTTGCCAACTAGTTTTCTGCCTGAGGCCTACTGGACATGATCCAGTGATACTATAATCCGTGGGATTTATGGTTTTTATTGCTATCTAACCACATCAGTGTAAATACTGCTGGGCTGTCTCTGCTGTCTCTTCCACCCCCTTTGGCAACTGGCAGGTTTCTTGCCCTTGTTTAATACAAAAGCACAGTGTTCAAGCAGGGTATTTTTTTCCCTTAGCCATTTGCTAAGGAAATGAGCATCCCTGTGTTACAGGGTGGTTCTGCTTTGAGATCAGCCATGCCTGCTGTTTGCTGGGAGGATTCAGGTGCAGTTGTGTCCATGTCCATTGGCTGGAAGGTTCTCCAGATTCCCCCCAGAGGATAACAGCCTTCATCTTTTAGCCAAGTGGTGCACAGAGCTGTCACAGTAACTAGAGTATGACTAAGGACCTTTTAGAAGTCATAAAGAATAATTGCAGCTTTGGAAAATTAGACTGTAGCATGCCCAGAGGAGTGACATGTGGGAGAGTGACAAAAGCCACCTGTGTTGGGCAGACCAGACAGAGGAAGGAAGGAAGCAGAGGAAAATCTATACTGGTGTTTGTGGAGGGTCATTGCATTCAAATGTGTGCTGGTTTGTGAAGCTGAAAGGCAAGTTTAGAGAGAGTTGTCCTCTTTCCCCTTGAAGCATCCATAGCCACATGGGAGGGACTGCCAAATGTGATCTCAAGAAACAGGTGGTATCCTGGGGTATGCAGCAGAATACAAAACATTAAGTGTTCCCGGATCTGCTTCAAGACTTTTTTTTTCAAATGGATTGTTGAGAGGAGTGCTGCCATTTTGTCAGTGCTGGGAATTTTCGTTCTATGAAATACAATTCAAATACAGCATTCAGTTCTGCCTGAGCAGTCCTGTAATTAAATGAGAAAAATCCCTAATTTTGTTTTTTTGTGTTTCTTTTCATGGTAAGAAGTGACACGTTGCCTAAAAGTGATATATGCTTCTCTCTTATATTCTGTTGTTTTTCCACTAAACCCCTTTTAGTGTGGGGGCTTAAGCCACTGTTTAAAGCTGCTGACTGGTTGAATTTATAAAATAGATCATCAGCTCATTTGTAAGTTAACCCATTTGATATTTCAGCAAGTTCTGGCTTTTTACAGAAACTCTAGGTGCCTGGATATTTAGTTTGTTAATTAATTTATTTTTGTAAAGACAGCCTCCAGTGCTCTTTCTGCCTAGGTGTGCTCCAAGCCTAAGTTGCAGCCTGAAATTAGCAAGGCTTTGACACCTCAGCACCTCTGTCAGGAGCACAGTTGAAAGAAGGGACAGGAAAAATGGGAGCATCAGGGAATAAAGTAAGTTTCTTTAAACTAGAAGACAGAACACCTGGAAAGGCAGGGAGAAGGAACAATAAAGAAGAAAGAGAGAAGAGCTAGGGAAAAAAAACCCTTGAAACCTGAAGCCTAAAAGGACTTCAGGCCAAGTACAGTTAGCATAGAGAACTTATAAAAGCATCTATTCTCTGTTCTCACTTTCCTTATTGCTAGTGAGGGAAAAGGAAAATAAAAAGAGCTAACTTTTTTGGCATTTTCTAAAGATAGAATAAAAGGCAAAGCAGCTTATCCATTTTTTTACTAGATATTTAAGTCATTACTGTAGCACAAAAACTGCCCTTTAATTGCTGCACTGTAATTGTAGGTATTTGTTTCTTACACTGCTTAAGGTCACATAAAAACGAATGGAGGTAAAAATAGGTTTTTGTTAAGTGCCTCAATTTTGAAACCATGTTCTACTAGCAATCTGCAGAGACAGTACTTTCCCTTTAGTCTCCTGCTTTGACTGTTCAGTAGATACATTTTTTAATTACCAAATTGGATTTTAGCAGGTGTAGTCAGTTGATGCATTATGGGTATAAGAGATTAGTGTTTAATCCGTCTTTTTATTACTGTGTAGAATGGTATGCTTGGGAAAGTATTAAAGGTGCATTGCATACTCCAGAGTACAGAAATGACATTTATTACTGAGTTTTCTTTCAGCTAGCATCATTTAGAAAAAAGCTGGAGCACAACTCTGCAGGGGCCTATAGGCTCATCTATAGTGAAACTGCCTTAAACAATACAGAGTGGAGGAAAATTAAAAGAAACCTTTTTGTGTTTTAAAACAAAAGCAGTTGTCCAAATACAAGAACTTTCCCTCTTGAAGATGATTATTCTCTTTTTACATTTTATTTTTTTCTAAAATAAAGACAAAAGGGGTGTGAAAAGCACAGATCTTTGTGCCAGTGAGTGGTAGAGGCAAGGACTGAAAAGGGTCAGTGAATCAGATATAATTTGGACTCTGTTTGAGATACCAGTCCTGTGTTTTGCTGATGGCTGGTATTCCCGTACTGAAAAGCTGCAGAGGATTTCTATCGAATAGAAAGAACATTATCCCCATTTTCATTCTGGCATGCCTGTTACGACTTTGTTCTGTAAACAAAGAGGATTATGGGAACTGGAAACTAGATGGGAACTGGAAACTAGCATTTTATTAAAGAACTGTGTGAGTCTTTCCCTGTGAATGCAATAATTAGGTAGTCTGGTGATAGCTACCTGTGAAGGAAAATACTTTAAAAAATAGACCTTAATGTTTGAATTATTAGGGTTCATAAGGAGGCAGTCCTCATGAATGTAGGAAGGAGCTTTAGTATTTCCCAGTTGTACCATGCAACAAAATACTTTAAAAGAAAAACTTTCACAGTAATTGTACAAATTAGGAATGAGAGAGAAGATGTTGCAGAAATAGGGAAAGGAATATTTATGTCCAGTGTTCTTCTGTCATGTAGACTGCCAGAGTGCTTTGAAATTATGTTATTTTAGGAAACGTACGTATTTATCTATCTAGAACTAGCAGTCTCAAGAGTGGGGCAGGAGAGAGAACTGCACTGAGTCATAGTTGTGGTAAGCAGTACAAATTACTTTTACCAGCATAACATTCAACTTTTATAAAAACTTAGTGTTTTTGTACAGTAGACTACTTAACATCCTATTTCCCCAGAGTAAAGTCATATATCAGAACTAGGTTTTACCTAATGCCTGCTACAGATCACTCAAACTTCTTTCAATTAATGAAAAAAGTGTACAGTATGAATTAAACCTGATTCTTGCAAATCACCTTTCTTTTTAATTATTGTTTTCCTAATTGAATAGACAATTAAGCAAACAGTTCAGCGTGGAAAAGTGGAAGTTAAGCTGCTGTTAGTCAGATCATGAAACACCTAAAGTTGGTAAATAGCTTGAATACATTCTCAATTTCATCTCAGCTGAAACCTTCTGATGTGACACTTCTTCACCGCTTGAGAGCTTCATAACCAGGCTTACCCATGAGACCAGATTGTAAAGATATTGAAGACAAGTGTAAATAGGATTTAGAAGCAAATGGGCTGTATTTGGCTCTTAGTAAGTGGCAAAACTCCAGTTGGGCTTGCATGACCGGCTGAAGCAGCCCTCTACTCCAAGTGGGCTGGGGTGGCAGAACACAGTGCTCAGCACAAGGCACAAGTTTTCAAAAGCAATTATTGAATTAGCAGGCTTTGGTAAGTAGCTGTCTTTTGACAGCCAGCTTTCTTTTCAAGTGTCACAGCTTGGTTACTTCAGCAAGGCTCAAAATCAGTAGTGCTTTGAGATTTTTGGATGGTCTGGAGTCATAAATACAGGTCATAAATACAAAAGCAGAGAAGAAAAAGGGATTAGGAAAAAAAAAACTAGAAGAAACTTTTAGAAACAATGCTGGCGTATGGAAATACCTCTAAAGGATATAATGACAAATGGAATTACAATACAGGTAGGGAAATGCCATTGCCTAAAATAACCTGATTATATTTCATATTTATTTTGACTCAGTAATTTCTGTAGCTAATTTTCTCAGTTTACAGATGCAAACAACATTTTTCTGGCTGATGCAGACAACCCCTATATCAGAAAATCAGATATTAAATAATAAAATTTCAAGCTGGTTTCAGGAAGTTCTAAAATCAGACCAAATTTAAGAGTGATGATGGAAAAGGCAAGTTAGAATTTATTTTAGTTCTTTGTGATTATAACAGTTCGCCAGGATGTCAAAAACCCAGTTCTTTTGAAGGTCATCTATAATTATAGTAAAGGATGTCTCATGGGCATTACACATGCCACTCCAGCAAGCCATGAACTGAAATATGAGCATGTGCACTATGTCAGTAGAACTAACAGATCATCTTACAGATACAGAAGTAACCAGTATGAATAAATGACTAATTTATAAAGCAAGAGTGGGGGGTGCATTATATGGGGTTTCTCATGCAGTTTTCTCCTGCTTCTCTCTCTGAGAAGTAAAGACTTGTTTAATACAGAGCATTCTTGGAGAGTGTTCAGATACTGAGTATGCAGATGGCTAGACAGTTCAAGCAGACTGTTTCCATATAGTTTCTCCATCTGTCAAAGGTAAAAGTGGTATCTAGTAGGTAGTTGTACCTAAGACACTTTCTAATTCTGTTTATTTTGTCTGTTGCAAAATGATCCCAAGTGGATTAAATAGCTGTAAGTGTTCTGTTTTGTGATGCACGCTCTTAGCTGTATTGCTGAAGTACGCGTGTTGTTAGCACTTGGCATTTGTTGCAATTTTCCGTGATGTCTACTAAGTGAGCCTTTGCCTTGAGGTTGATGCTTGGGCATTGAGAAGAGCATTCAAGAGGAGTAGCATTCCAACAGATTTACAGAAGGAGGCACACTAGTGTGCTTGTATGCATGTGGGTATTATCTAGATGTGAATTGAATTATTTTCTAAGTGCAGAAAATCCAGATGGCAAACTCAGTTTCACGATCAAAACAAATAATGAAAATTCTGTATTAATATTCTGTGTTGCACATGAATATATATGTTCATGAAATATTGTTCAATGGGCTATATTATTAACGTCAGTTTATTTCCTCAGTCCTTGTTTGACTTAAGTAATTCTGATATTAGTTGCCTAGGACAAAAAGAGCAGAAGCAGGTTGTCAAAGAGTGCAAACCAACATGAGTAGCTGAATTTTATAGATACTATGAATCATTCATCTCATTAGACCTGAGCATGAGTGGTGGTGATCTCTAGTGCACTTTAAATGAATTTGCATGTCTAGTTCTTAATGGTTTGTACACTACACATGTATGCATATTTTGTAATTACTTCCATGCAAGAGTGTTAAACTGAAAGCTTCCTTTAATACCAAGGAGCTGTAGGCTTTCATTTTACAATGTTGTAGTCTCAGAGGTCCTCTTTTATTCTTTATTTAGTGGAATATACTTGCCTTGGTTTTAAGACAAGAAAAGACTCAAATTAGGATATGAATGGTCTTTTGTCTTAGGATATAATATTTAATAATAATCATATGCTAATACTAAATACAGTTTTGCTTCTGTTTGAAGACCCTACATTTATAAATCCTTGTGTACAGCCCTATTTTGGCCTGTGAACTGAGTGCATTTACTCCCATATTGCATATTACTGCTTTTATATGACCAAAAGTATTCTCTTTAAAACTGCAACAATTATCTTTGAATTTGATTGAATACTTCCCAGGGCTTTCAAATAATATACTTCTGAAAAGTAAGTGCTTTCAGAAGATGCACAGGATACTCAAAAACACTTAAAAATCCATGAGTTATTTTTTACAGATCATGATTCTCTTATCTGATCATTTATGCAGAGTGTTATTAAAAAGCAGTAAGATCAGATACTTGATTACTCTTTCTACTCCATATAAAGTGACTAAGATTCTGCAGAGTATATCTAGTTAATCTTTTTTTAAGTGGAAAAAAAAAAAACTATGATTGATCTGTCAACATAAAGTGACTTGTGGAAAGCATGCCTCCCTTTCCTGTGGTTTTTAGAAAAGAACATGGTTGCATAAGCAGTCATTATTCACAGTAAAAAAAATATTTCCTGTAGCATTTTTGCAAAAAAAAAGTCTTTGCCTGAAACCCTACTGTCAGAAATCACTCTTTGTTCATACTAGTTGAACACTGAAAAATGAAGCAAAGTGATCTAAATCGAATTTACAAGACTGATAACCATGTGGTTGGGGGGAGAGTAGCTACTGCACAACCTGTACTCTGTCAAGGGAATTTAATTATAGATGGTTATACTTGACTATAATTCGTTAATGTGTGCTCCTTGCAAAGGGAGAATAATTCTCACATTGACAATTTTATATGTTTTTACCAGGATACTGTCAGAGGAAGGGATTTTCATTGAATTTCATAATACACAGTCGCCTGGGGGAAGAATATCAATGAAGTGGCTAGCAGGGTGGGTTTTTTGTTTTATTTTTGTGCTGCTGGAGTCTATATGTAAGGAGATGGGGGAAAAGAAATCTTCTTCTTTATGTATTTGAATGTCTAAAATAGAAATATATTCTGCTACTGTGCAATAGTTAGGAAATATTTTTTATAAAATATTGTTGTGATATCTTGGTCTTTCGGACCATAGTGACAAATACTCATTTTAGCTTTCATCTTTTTGAGGAGCAGTAATGATCAAAATTTAGATTAATGCTCATTCTCTTTCCCACTCTTGTACTTTTCAGAAGTAAGTCTGAGAAGAGCCAGAGATAGAGCTGGCTCTAGAGCTGTTTGTCCTTTTGGTCAAGACACTTTTTTGCAAAGCAGATTTTGAAAGCAATTGTAGCTGAGATGAGAGGTTAGCAAAGGCACAGAGCTATGGGTTATGTTGCTGGCTGGTGGTTTTTTTTTGTTTTTGTTTTTTGACTTAATGTGAACTGTTTCTGAGAGATTTGTTTGTGAACAGTGGTGGCATTTTAAGGATGCCCAGCTTCCTCCATGCTGGGGATCCGAGTCATCTGTGCCTCTGTAACCAAGTACAAATAGCACTGTTTAATAGTCCAGTCATTAAATTCTTATATCATTAAATGTAATGACTTTGGAGTAAGCTCTTCTTGGACATCTTTTTATTTCTGTGCTGGGCAAGAATTACAGAATTAGGACTGTGGTAACTATTTCTTCATACTGGAGTAGTTGCTTTAAGTAGTAGCTTTATATTCTTGGCTTAGAGTCATGCACGTTCTCATTTAGCTGTTGTATTTCAACCTAGTGTTGCAGTGAGCTGCAAGGCCCATGTTGAAAAAAGCAGGAGGTCAATGAGATGGTTAACATCTAGGAACTGGAACTGCTGCCTGTCAATGTTCTCCTCCCGTGTGAACGGCAAACCAGAGGATCTGTCATCTTCTCCAAATTCTGCAGACCTGTAGCCTGTAGGTTATAGGGAAGGAAGTCATTGTACCTGATAAAGCAGGTCGGATCGACTTGAGGAGCCACAGGAATTGCTTAAATATAGAAAACTTACACGAGAGGCTGATTATTTACTAGCGTTTTAGAAAACCACTCTCTTCGCTTATGAGGAAGACCAGAGGCAACCTCTCCAAGAGGATCACAAGAGCAGCCCTGCTGGTGAGGCTTCAGCCTTTCACTCAGGCAGATTTGTTCTTTCAGGGCTCAGTGCTTTGTGGACATGGCATGCTCTTCTCCCCACGGTGAGGCTGGCCTTTCACAGGAAAAGACCTTCAAACTCTTGGATCTGTCTGGAAAGAGCAGTATCCCTGCCCAGTCCAGCAAGATTAAAATTAATAACGTTGATGCTGTATCATTTATTTAGAGTAGTGCTATGCTTTGTCTCCTTTTTGTATCTGATTGACCATTTTAAAATACAGTCTTTTCTGTCAGGAGAGGGCAAATGGGGGATTCTGGATAACTGGAAGGGTGCAGTAAGGAAAGAAATTTAGTCTGTCATCTGAACATCAGCTTGGTCCTTAAAGTTCAAATACAAAAAAGTATGATTTCTTCCTAGTACCTTTCCGAAAACAGTGCTTTACAAAAGAAAGCATATGATGCATGACATTTAGTAGTGATTTTTCTTGAGAGGGACCTTTAGGTTTTGAAGCTAAATAGTTTTTGCATGGTTTAGCACAATATAAAAAGTGCAATAACTGAAATGAGGCATAAAGCCTCATTTCATCTTCATCTTCACTATGTGGATTTCAGCACAACCTTCATAATAGTATTTTGCACTTCTATTGCCCATACAATCAAAATATTTCATAATGCTTTGGAAACATTAAAGAGCAATCATTGGTTATAAAAGCACACTTTCATTTTTTTACTTACTATTATTTGCAGTAACCTAGAAGATAAGTGATGGGGAAAAGAATTGGGTAGAAGAGGCAGTAACCTGTTACCAGTTCTGTTTTGTGCATCATCATTATCTCTACATTGGGTTTTACTGACTTCTTGTTCCAATGTGTGTCTTTCATACACAATAAAAGGAAGGAGGGAGGGATTTAGATAAGAATAGGTAATTCCTGAGTAGATAAAGGGACACGTGTGGTACATTATATAGTTTTAAATTAAAAAAAAAACCAAAAAAACCCAAAAAAAAACGAACCAAACACAAAAGCCCAAACCAAAAGAAAAGCTCAAGGTCTTTGACTTAGATTTTTTCTGTGAGATATTTACTGCCTCTTCCATCTTGTCAATGAGGGACAAGGAAACTCAGTCCCAGAGCTCATAAGTAATTTTCCTGAGATGGCACAGCTGAATCACAGGCTGATGTGGGCACAGAATTTAATTTTTTAAACATATTTCAGGGTTTCTGCCTTACCCCCATTGGCAGAGAGGGTGCTGGAAACACAGTTGTGTTTGTAGTTATGGTTGCAGTGTAACAGAATTTTTTTGGGTGTTTTTAATGAATCTCGACTAGTTCTTTGTGAAGCTTGAGATGCAAACCCAACTAGCAACCAACTAAAAAACACTGTAGGACATGGAAGTAGATGGTTTTCTTGCTGGTGGTGGGGTAAACTTGTAGGAGGGAGGCTGTTCTTCTCTAGGGTTAAAGCCTCTGCCTAGCAGTCCACAGAAGAATATGGTTGTTAGGTGGCATGGGCTGACTGGTAAATTGCAAGTCCTAACTCATAGTTGCATGTGATAATAGCAGCAACAAGTTAAGTGTGTCTGCTTTTGAGTTTGTTCTTATTGCATTTGTTGTCACAGTGAATTCGCTAGGCTGCTTTTTCAAATTTTTTTTTTTGTTTGTTTGTTTGTTTGTTTGTTTGTTTGCCATTTTATGTCTGTTTTACAGTGAGGTTTCGAAGCTGTGATGGAAACAAAAAAATACACTTTGGTAGCAGTGAGCCAGAAGATTTCAGAGTAGGTGAAGATGGTGTGGTCTACGCAGAGCGAAGCTTTCAGCTTTCAGCAGAGCCCACAGAGTTTGTCGTGTCTGCTCAAGACAAGGAAACCCAGCAAGAATGGCAAATGAGGGTGAAGCTAACCCCTGAACCAACCTTCGCAGGGGCTTCGGAAAAGGTAAAACAGGAGCTTAATGCAGCCTGTATAAATGTATTTCCACAAAGAGGCCTAAAAATAGGGGTTTAATTTTGCCTGTCATGCCCCTCTCCATGAACCAGCTTATTAATGGACACCTAGTGCATGCGGAGCTGGAACTTTAGAAGGAACTTTGATCGTCTTTTATTCTGTAGTTTTGCTAAGGCATGGAAAGACATGCCTATTTAACTATATAGGATTCTTTGTGTTTGAGCTTTTTGTTTGTATAGCTTGAGATTTATACCTGAATTTAAGTCTCACACAGCCATTTCTTTATTTTAAATTGCCTGAAAGTATTATAGTATTTATTCAAGCGGTTAAATATAACCGCAAAATAAACAAATCTGTGATAGAATGCATCAGTCACATTTATTAGATGGGAACTGTAGATTTACAGCAGTAAGTAGGAAAGCACTTCTGGCAGGGAATATTGGCTTTGTCTTGTCCCGTCATAATCAAATTGGAGATTGTAAATTATTCATGATTCCAGCACTACTTGGTAAGGAAGATAGTCTCCCTCTGCTGGAAGCTGCCATAGGATAAGCAATGTACTGTAACAAAAATCAGACATAGCAATATGCAATTAGCAATGTATTTACTTTAGAAAAGCGTATTCGTTTGTTTACCTTTTTCTGTTATATTACCTCTTGCCTGCTGTTTCTTGCCTTCTCCTCAGTGAAGGAGAAGTGCTTAGTTTAGAGATAAAGAACAAAATTTATTCATAGATTAACATACCTGTAATAGGTACACATTGAAGATTTAAGCATAATGTTAAAAGTAGGTAATGTGGTTATGCAATGCATTTTTCCTGAGAACACACTGGAGACCACTGCTGTGTAATTCTCAGTTATTTGTTTGCTTATTTGGTGATTGTGTTAAATCTTCTAAGGCATGTTTTTAACAATGCGGATACTGTCATTTTGTTCGTAGAAGCATAATAAAAGAGCAGATGCTTAGATGTACCAGAGCATGCCCTGTTTATTTCAAAGACACTATTCAGGTATCCTTACCATCAACAAAATGTAGAGGAGTAGAATCTGGCCTTCAGTTGTGCATCTGTTCATACTCTGTGATGTAGCTGCTTAGATTTAAAAAAAAAGTTGTTCTTTTAAAAGATGAGGAAGATGTTTTTGTCACCCTGTTTCCAACCTTAAGCAAGCTAGCTGTGTGTGCTATCATCCAAAGGATGAAATGACTGCAGATATAGAAGGTAATAGGAAGGGAATGTTGACACCCAGCAGAGATTAATGCCCAGTGTGTAAAGTGGGTCATCTACTGCATCCATCATGGCTGACATAGGTTTAAAATAATTACAGCATTAATTCTATGGGATTTAATAGGGTCATAAATATTTGAGACATTCCTTACCAGTATGTATTAAACTTCTCTTGGAACTCAAATTACATTATAGCACACCCAGATCTAAATTTAGAGTACAGTAGCACATTACCTGAGCTGAAGCTCTAGCTAATGAGAAATACATAAAGGCATACTATTAAATTCTGAAAAATATTAACTACTTCTCAGAAAGTGCCAGATAGTTTACGCAGTGGTACCATGTTATAAATGGATTATAATTCCCTTTCTCTTCCTAGATAAATAAGGAAAAAAAGGGTTCTTACAATTTTACAGTGAAGTTGTAAATGATACTAGTTATTTTCAAACTGCACTGTGAATGCAAATAAAACAGTTCGATGAACACAGAGGAAGGAAAGTCTTTCAGTCAATTATGTAATTGTACCTGAGTTACTTTATAATGTCTGCTAGTAATTCTCCTTCTAACATGTGCTTAATTTTATCTTGTACCTGGGAAAGGACCAAAGGAAAATTGAAGAAATCATATTTCCATGGCAACAATACAAGCACAGCAGCCCTCTGAAGAGGCAGAAGAGAGACTGGGTTATTCCTCCAATCAACCTACCAGAAAATTCCAAAGGACCTTTTCCTCAGGAATTAGTTAGGGTAAGGAAGTTAATAGAAGTGTGGTTTCAGTGTCCCTCAGAGAGCTCTTGAAGAGATTTTGTGTAAATGATGTCTTGTTCATCATCCAGACATTTATCAGAGTCTTTTGGGTTAGTTTCTTCTTGCTACCTGTGCATTGCATGCTGGCATGCATCTAATTTCCTGGGGTTTAACTTGTTCCTATGCGTCTCTACTGGTGGAAGATGACCTTGTTTTGGGTGGTAAGTGTGTTAAGGGGTATCTCTGCTGGTTCAGGAGTTCTCCAGTCTCCTGCACTGGAGTTCTCTGCCTGGGAAATGGGATGGGAGTGAGCAGGCAGCAGAGTGCACCAGGAGACCAAAGGAAATGGGATCTGATGGGGTGAGGACAGCAGCTGTTCCACAGGATTGTGCTGCCCAGAAGTGGCCACTGCAAGGAGCCACTGCAGGAGCCAACCTCTTCTGGGCTGGCTTCCAACCATGGTACTGGCTGGTCATGATCAATTTGTTGGAACTTGGCAGAACATTAGCCCAAGTTGATAGGACACAGTTTCGCTCTGTTCTGTTTTATGTGTGCACTGGTGATTCAGCTGCTCCTCACAGATGCACTGCCCTTCAGTTGTTTCCTTGGAATATGAAACAAATTCAATGCTTAAGCAAAAATGGGGAGTTTCTGAACTCCTTTCTAAATGGCCTGTCATGGAAGAGAGCCTATAGCTTTCTTTATAGGCTGAGAAGGTATAGGAGAAGGGGAAAAACACAAACCAGACTTGTAATTTCATGTGTAATTTTATGATAGTATATGTTTTCTCTAAGATCTAAACAATTCTGCCTAAAGTATTTGCTTGTTTTTGTTTAACGCAAATAATTTTTATTTTGATAAATAAACAGGGATAATTTTACATTTCTGAATATCCTTTGACCACTTTCTAACAAAGAATGCTGTTAAGAACTTCAGACTTCCTACCAATTCTGTACCATTTCCAGAATAATTATTTTTGCAAGTACATCTTAAGGAGCGAGGAGAAAATAAATAGAGCTGCTGCTTCTCTCAGCAGCATTCCCATCCTGTGCTTGTTTGTAGCTAATATAAACTTCATCTTTTTTGACACACAGATTAGGTCGGATCGTGATAAAAGCCTTTCTCTGCGGTACAGCGTGACTGGCCCAGGAGCTGACCAGCCTCCAACAGGCATCTTCATCATCAACCCCATCTCAGGACAGCTGTCTGTGACAAAGCCTTTAGACCGGGAGCAGATTGCTTCTTTTCATGTAAGAGTTTAATTTACCACAAATCAGATTATCAAATTGAAGATGAACATCTGCTTCAAACATGACTTGAGCAGCCAGCGTTTAGTTTGTATGAGATATGATTTGAAGAGTTTGTAGCAGATTTGTATTTATTGTACTTAATAAGGCTAACTCTTACTATATTTAAGCAGCTTAAATACATTAACATACGTAAACAGTGATTAAATGTATTTAGGTAAAGTAATTTTAAAAGATTGAAATTTGGGTACTGCGGCTTATATTTCAAGTACAGGCCATTTATCACAGTCTCCACTGAATTGTATACTTTCAAAAAGTTTATTTTTAATTCAGCAACTTAAATTAAGATGTGATCCCTGCTATTAGAATTGCAGCAGCTGTGATATGAGAAATGGATGGGAAGAATAACATACCAATTTTTATTTTAGGGGCAAATCTAAGCATTTTAATAGAATTGTAAATTAGGCCTGTCAGCTTATGAAAATGGTATTCTTTGCTCTAAAGAAATTGACAAAGTAGACCACAGATTCCAGTACCAGTGGAAAAGGAAAGTTGCAAGGAAGAGGGAGAGAGCAGGCTGTGACCTAAAGTTTGCTGTGCTTTTAGGAAACCATGCTGAAATCACCCAGCTCCTGGAGAGAGTTTTCCAGCATGTTGTGAATTAAAGCACTCCTTGCCTTGTGCTCTGGGGAGCCCTTTGAGTGCTTCTCCCAAACAGAGGACACAGCAGGAGGCTTCTGAGGGGAGGTGTGGGTGAAAGGCTCTCTCAAACAACAGCTCTGGCATCCATAAGATTTTAACTGAGAATTTGACATTGGCAATTCAGGATTTACTGACTTAGGAATTCACATTTATATGAGTAGTTTCCAGAGTGGTGAGTTAATAATGCCATCTTGCTCCTTCCTGGTAGCTTTGTAGCCATAAAATATGTGTGTGTGTGTATATATGATGGACATCAGCTGGACTGCTATAAGAGAAAGTTGCTCTTTTCCCTAGCAATGGCCACTCTCTGGTCTAAATACACAGAAGAGTGTGTTAATTTTACATTTAAATCTGTATCTTTTTAGAGAATGTTTTCTAATAGTCATTATTAAAACCAGAATTCTATATGACAGCAGGCGCTAGTATTAATCAAAATTACATGATCTAAAATAATTCTCATCAAATCAAAGAAGAAAGTCTGCAACTTAGAATAGTTTGGAAGTGTGAACATCAGTTCCATTAGCAACTTGGAAATTAAAAAGGTCGATATGAGGGAGCAGTGGCAGATAACAGAGTACACTGAGCTAAAAATGTCTGGCCTGAAACTTCCTGTCACTATTATTATATCTATTTGCACCTGTACATTGTTCGAATTCTAATATTTTCAATGATTTTTGCAGCTGAGAGCACACGCAGTGGATGTAAATGGAAACCAGGTGGAAAATCCTATTGACATTGTTATTAATGTCATTGACATGAATGACAATAGACCTGAATTCTTACACCAGGTTTGGAATGGGACAGTCCCTGAGGGATCAAAGCCAGGTAATACATGGGCTTTTGGGAGGAAGAGGTATTATTTTGAAGTATCATATTTACAGTATCATTTTGAAGGTGTGATGAAGGCAGTGCCTTCAGACCTTGTAATACTTTGAAAGGTGTCTTTAGTGTGATGAGCAAAATCTCACATCCTCTATCTTCTTATTTCACCCTATTTTTAATGCACTTTTTAGCATGCTAGGATTCATTTCCAAAAGGCAAAATTGCTGTGTGCATGAACTAAAACCAGGGGAGGCTTTAAGTATATGACTTCTGGTTCATGGTTTTCAAAATCCTAATTATAACATCACAGTTCTTACATTTATTTTTATGATGGACATTGATGTTCTTTTAGTTGACAGGTCAGGGTATAAGAGAATTCCGAAATGTCACTAGATACAGTTCTAGTTCTGATTCCCAGAGGCTTTGCAAATACTGGGATTTGAAATCAGTGTCATTTGAATTCTTGAGAAAACCTAAGTGTTGTTCAGATCTCATTTAAATTCTAATCAGCTCAGACTAAAGTTTGCACTATGGCTGAAACCACTTCCTTAATTTGTCAGAAGTGCAAAATGAAAGGTTAGCACCAGAAATGTGTTTTCTAACTTCGCAGTGTTTACTTGGCATTTGAGATCTCTCTCAAAGACTTTTGAAGGAGTATTATTTATATTGATTTTCAGTCACTATCAGTATGTCCACCAATTCTGAAAAATAAGTATATTTCCTTTGGCCCAATTAATAACATAAGTATCTAAATATGAGATATTCTCTTGTTACAGAAATGTTATTTGTGGCAGAACTGTAGGATTTCACTGTTTATGTAGCTTCTTCGGTTATAAGCAAATCTAGTCTTTTATAAACATAGAGTATTTTTATCTCCTCTTATGTATTTTAATTACTCTGCGGTGAGGCTTGAGTTTAGCCAGTTTGTTTTAAGTAAAGAAGGAATGTGCAGATTTTACCAAAAGAAATACGTGCTTTGACCACTGCTTGTAAAGTGATCTTGTATAATCTGAGTGTAAACTGTTTATATAACATCAATTATTTATCCTGCTGCTAGGAACCTACGTGATGACTGTTACTGCCATCGATGCTGATGATCCCAATGCCCAGAATGGGATGCTGAGATACAGGATCTTGTCACAGGCCCCGAGCAGCCCCTCTCCAAACATGTTTACAATCAACAACGAAACTGGTGACATTATCACTGTAGCAGCTGGGCTTGACAGAGAGGTATGGCAGGTCTTAATCCCGTGGGCTGGGTTGCACTTAATGTTGTAAAGATGCACAGCTCGGGGTGGTGGGTGGGTGAGAGGCTGCTCAGGAGCTGACAATGTGCACCTGCAGGCAATCATGTCCAGGGCTGCATCAGAAGCAGCATGGCCAGCAGGTCAAGGGAGGTAATTCTCCTCCTCTGTTCTGCTCCTGTGAGACCCCACCTGGAGTGCTGCATTCAGATCTGGAGTTCTCAGCACAGGAAATAGATGGGCCTGCCTGGAGCAAGTCCAGAGCAGGGATGTGAAGATCATCAGAATGTTGGAGCACCTCTCTTATGAAGATTGGCTGAGAGAGCTGGCACTGTTTAGCCTGGAGAAGAGAAGGCTCTGGGGAGACATTATTGCTGCCTTCCAGTACCTAAAAAGGGCCTAGAGGAGAGCCTGGAGAGGAGTTTTTAATAAGGGCATGTTGAGATAGAACAAGGGGAGATGACTATAACCTGAAAGCACAAGTGCATTTAGATAAGATAAAAGAAAGAAATTCTTTACTGTGAGGATGGTAAGACAAAGGAACAAGTTTCCCAGAGAAGTTCTGTATGTCCCATCCCTGGAAATGTTCAAGGCCAGTTTGGATGGCATTCTGAGCAACCTGGTGTAGTTGGAGGTGTCTGTACCCAGGACTGGGTGTCTGCAACTAGATGATCTTTAAGGTCACTTCTAGTCCATACAATTTCATGATGCTTTGATATATTTCTCCCCCTCCTCAGTCTTAACCTACTCCCTTTCTTCACCCTGTTGACAACGGTTGTTTTCCTAGTCCCAGAGTACAAAAACTCAGAGAGAAAATCATGGTAGGGATGAAAATTGGACCTATGTATTCCATACGTGTAGTTACTGTTGGCTGTCTGCGGTCACAGAAAGGATCTTGTCTTGAAAGCCTGTTCGCTCTTAAGAAACAAGTACACACTAAAGCAGAGCAATGCAATAATAATAATGATAAAAAGAAATAATCTGTCAGTAATTCATTGCTGCATGCTGAACAAGGTCCATCCTGTCTAGACAGTTCTTCACTGTGCCCACCCCTGGAGAAGGAGCATGCCAGCTCCTCTGCTCTGATTCACCCATCTGTGAGGTTGGGAATAAAAATATTTCCCTCCCAACTCCAAATCTGTCACACTAACTGTGCTTTTAAACCACTTGAAAACTTCACAAGAGATAAGCATTATTTTATAAACAAGCTATAAAATCCTAACAAACCTCTTTTGAATACATCTTGCTTCAACTTCTGTATTACTAACCTCATTTTAGCTCATTAAATTCGAAGTACTGGATTTGCTGTTCATCTTTTAGCTGCTTGTTTATAGTTATTTAAAATGGAGAATAAAAATGCTTTCTGAAGTTCTGCGTTTCCTATTAATATTCCGATGCATTTCAGTTTGAAAGGGGCAATCAGAAGATTTGAAAAGCTAAACAGACTGTTAGATATAGCAGTTAGTTTTTGAGGTTTTATTAACATTCATTCTGTTTAAGTTGGTTTTGAAGAGAAGGGATTTGAACAAAGGAAAACCCTGAACTTCACAGTATTGCCCTATTAAATTAAAAGAATGATGGGCAGCATTGCCCTTGTTTTTTAAAATCCCCTGGTCATCTTTGACAGATGAACTTTCAGAAGGACATAGCGATAATTCTTGAGGTTTTATCACTTGGTGACTAGCTATACGTGAGGGATTTAGCTCGGAAGAAACCAGCTGCCCGTGGAGCTTAGACCCTCACATTAACAGTTGGAAAAGCCCTGTCATTCACCATCAGTTTTCATGATGGATCACTCTGCTGATAACCAAATGAGTATATATAAACATTTCTTGAACATGTTGGATATTAATGATTAACGTTAAATCATTCAAATATTAAATTAGACTAATATGAAATAAAATGGTTTCCTTCCCAAGCTTTGCTTCCTCCATTTCCTGAGTCATTTTGTGGAAGTCAATTAAATTAAAATGACTGGGAGTCTAGAGAGCCAAAGCTGAATTGTCTTCTGACAGTGGGCCGGGGAGTGCCTTGTTCATGTACCCCAGCTGTTCTGCCCTCTTCTGCCTTTCCACTCTTTCCTATAAGTCTTGTCTCTCTTTATAAAGCTCTAATGAAAGTCATAAAATACTAGACAGAATTTTAAATTCTTAAATAATGTGACACATTTTTTTATGGGAGCATAAGTGTTGTTGTAGGCATTAAAAAAAAAAAAGTGGTTCCTCTGGTAGCATTCCTCATCTGCTGGTATTTTAGATTAACATGCACAATGCATTATCTGTGCTAACATGCACAGGAGGAGATTTGCTTAGGTAAGGAAACTCAGCTTAAGGCAGAAGAAATCTTTCATTTGTTATCTCAAAAGATGCTGTTTCATGAGATCCAGCTGCTCTTATTTCTTTCGTTATTGCTGTGGAATTCACTTCAGCATTAAAACATCTGCCTTACTGCTGGAGGTGCTGAAGAAGTCAGGCAGGGTACTTAAATTTACACACTGACATTCCTGCCTCACGTGAGGTTAATTCAGTGAAGTGCTCTTTTATTTGGCTTGTGTTGAAGTGGAAAGATGTGAACTGATGAGGTCTGCGTTCTTTCTTGAAGCTGCCAGTTTGCTTTTAGATGTGTTGCTGCTAAGTCTCTGTGCAGGCTGCTGACACATGCTCCACAACTCATTCCTGGCTGCTTCTCAAACCACAGTAAAAAGAGACCCACCTCCCCCAATTTCCCCATGCTTGGAAAGTTGTGTGCTTGTTGATTTCTGAAATTTCACTCTCAGCAGTTGATCTGCTTTATGTGAGTGCTGGGAAGAGGGAAAAAAACCAAGGAACTAAACAAAAACAATGATTTGCTGTCTTTTGGGGCACTTTCTGGGGAAGTTTTTAGTGTGCTGGTTCTGTTGGAATTAAGTAAGACGACTGGAAGGAAGCTGAGTCTCTGTGTAATAATAATGTAATAATAATCATTTCCCTTAATGAAATTTGCTTCTTGGGATCAATGTATTAAGACCCAGATGAATCAGAAGCACCTGCTGTTTCAATAACATAGAGTCATATGGCAGTGAGATTTGCTTCAAAACTGCTTTAGATTTTATTGCTTCACAGTAAGTAAAGTATGATTTTTTCCTGGATGAAAGTGGTAAAAGCATTTCTTTGATTCCCTCATGACTGTTACTCTTATTGGTGTCATGAAGGAAACCTTTAAGATGTTTAAAGCCTTTTGAAGGTCAGTTTGCAAGTATATTTTCCAAGCCAGAATTCATATACATACAGATATATATTTATGCATTATTAAACATGTATACTGCATTTCTGTAGACTTAATAGTAACCTTGCTTTTTTAAAGAATTGTGGGATGCATATGTAGCAATACACATTTGAGGTGTCTTGTAAGGGTTTCTGTGTGAAAGAGGGCATGAGCATAAATCATTTTCTTCACTGGGAGATAAAGATCCATTTATTTTAAAAACTTCCTATTCCATGACTCATTGTTGCTGCTTGGAAATGTGCAAACAGTTAAACCTCTCATATCTATCTGGCCAAAGTTTGAAAGAAAGCTAAATACTATCAGTAGAATTATCCTTGCTTATTTTTTGTATCAATACCTGTAATTCCTTTTTGTAAATGGTGTGATTCTAGGGGTGTCCTGCTTAGGGTCAGAAGTTGGACGCTCTGATCCTGATGGGTCCGTTCCAACTCAGCATGTTTCATGATTCTATAAATTGTTTCCATGAGAAGTAATCTGTCGTATACCCCATTCTTTAGACAGTGGAAGAAAATAACGTACCAAGTGGAAAAAAAAATCCAAAACATAAAAAGGCTCTTTTTGAAATGTTTTTATTTTGCCAAAAGGTTTTTGCCAGTGTTAGTAAACGATTTGTGAAAGTGCTGTTTCAAAGTAATAGCAGCTCCTTATGTTTGTGTCCTTTCTTTTGGGAAGAACCAAATGGTAACACTTCTCTGCAAGGAAGGACAGTGAACTGGAAAAGGAAGGAGCATGCACAAATTTCGAGAGCAATCAGTTAAACTTTTCAGCAATTCTACACAGAAAACATCTTTTTGATTTTTTTTTTCAATAGAACCTTGTCTGTGTTGTTTTAAGGAGCTCACCAGGCTGAGATCAGGTCTCCACCAGGCATTTCTGGTGCTTAGGGACCCTGGCCCCACTCCAGCTGTGAGGGGGGAGTGAGTGCCCAGCTCAAGGGCCGTTAGCGGCAGTGGGGGGAGAGGGGGCCGTGGCTGCCATACTCGGCCAGGGTGTTTAACATTTATGGAAATGGCCCGTTTGGTGCTTCCCTCCCCCTTTCTCCCAGTGCCCTTACTCGTCTCTGTTGGCCTCGACATCTTTGGTTTCCATAGAGATCACAAGAAGTTGCAGCAGCAGTTTTATACTTAGGCTTGGCTGAAACAAAACCTTGGCAGTTGTGGCCGTTTGGCCAACAAACCTACCTTGGCTCAGTTCTCTCAAATGCTTTTGAGGACTTTCCCTGTTTTAGTATAAAATGCACTCTCTCTTTTCACCATTTGAAAAGCATATTAAACCTGTGATCATGCATTAACTGTCTAAAGTGGTTTGATTTATTAGAGTAGGAAGCAGTCAGCCCGTCCTTACCTTGATGGTCTTTGAAAAAAGTCAAACAGTAGTTCAATATAAGCAACTGCTGCTGAATTCCTGTGGCACAAACTTTGCTCCTGTCATTTAGAGTGATGCTAACTAGAATAAACTATGTGATAGGCTCCATTGCTTAGCAGAGTGCAGTTTTGGGAACACCTGCTGTCCTATGGTAATGTTAGTTTTGTCTAAAACTTATGTTGTCATTTTGTGTTTTAGAAAGTACAACAATATACATTAATAATTCAAGCTACGGACATGGAAGGAAACCCAACATATGGTCTTTCAAACACAGCAACTGCTGTCATCGCTGTGACAGATGTCAATGACAATCCTCCAGAGTTCACTGCCATGACTGTAAGTACAGGATAGGAGTTACTGAAGGACGTGCATATTTATAACTGTTCTCTGTTTCTCTCATTATATTCACAGACAGTAAATATTTATTACTTATTAAATACCATACTGGCAGGCAGAATCAAAATATGTGCAGAATATATATCCCTTACCTGCTGTGTTCTGCTTTTGACCAAAAGGCAAATGCTGACAAGGGAATCAAGCCATTGGTTCTCTGTGTGGCCTCAGGTAAACTTCATTAGATAAATTGTCAGAGCTCCAGTGAAGAGAGATGGGCTGCGCCACTTGGATGAATGTTCAGCCTGGTGTGACTCTTTCGTTCTCCTCCAGATGAGGTGACGTGTTTCCATGGTTTTTGCAGTTCTACGGGGAAGTACCGGAGAACAGGGTGGATGTGATCGTGGCGAATCTGACGGTGACAGATAAGGACCAGCCGCACACGCCGGCCTGGAACGCCATGTACCGAATGACCGGGGGGGACCCGACGGGCCGCTTCACCATCCTCACCGACCCCAACAGCAACGACGGGCTGGTGACTGTCGTAAAGGTGAGGCGTGCTTGCTTTTCAGAGAGCTCAGCAGAGATGGAAGAAATGGGAGAGCACTGAACGGGGGAAGATGTGAATTCCTGAGGTCAGCATGAATCTGGAAGAAAATGGATGCTCCCTTTCTTCTGGAATCTGTCTCTTCAAATGTTACTGTCGCCCTGATTTTTCTCAAGTTTTACTAAGCCTTCTGATGTTTATATTCTTTGTACAAACTTTCTCATACACTTTATGTAAATAACTTATTGTTTTGCATTCCTTTATGGAGGATGAGGAGCCTGACGGACAGTTAAGTTGCCCAGTGGCATTGAGGAGGTGGCACTGTAACCCTCCAATGACACTGGGATTTTAAAAAGATATATATATGGAGTCAGATGTTTTAATAAAAAGTTTTTTCAGTTTGCTACCACCAGAGCTGCTCTATGTCGTTCTTGTGTCGCCCCCCAGAACGGGGGTGACATGTTACCTTGCTTATGCTATCAATAGTATTCTGCCTGCTCAGTTTTAAAAATCAGGCTAGGTTATTAGAAATTACGAGTCTTGAATCTTTATTTCCTAAAAGTTAGAAATTACTCTGTGAAAAAGTGTCTGCTTAGTATTTTTTCCTAGTCTAAAGAACAACTTCCTACCTCCTCATTTAGTAGTCATGCGTGTTGTCTGCACATTTTATGTCAAGATGTTCAATTAAGGAACAGTTATAGGCAGTCAAAGCACAATCAGAGAGGAAAAAATGATAGGTGGGAGGGTACTTCTACAAGAGACATTTAAAGACTGGCTATTTTTAAAACCTCATTTAAATACCTTTTATGGAATAACCTGTCTATCTTCAGTCTCTAGCCAACACAGCTCTGTGTTGAGGGATGACTTATTTCAAGTGATAATAACAATGTGATTCTATAATTAAACGTGCCAGGCAGTAGCCACCTTTCCTCATGACCCACTGATAAATGTCTCATCTCTGAGTTGGCCTGCTCTGGTTTTGGCTGATCCATTTCAAAGTCAAATGTGCGATGCCAGTAATACCATTTGGAAATTAAAAAATTCACTTTTTCGTTTGTCTTTTTTTTTTTTTTGGAGGGGAGGGTGTTTTTTTTCTTTGGGTTTTTTTTGGTGGGTTTTTTGTTTTGTTTGGTTTTTTTTTTTTTTTTGTTTGGTTTTTTTTTTTTTGGGTTTTTTTTGGGGGGTTTTTGGTTTGGTTTGGTTTTTTTTGTTTGTTTGTTTGGTTGGTTTTTTTGTTTGTTTTTGTGGGTTTTTTTTGTTTGTTTGGTTGGTTTTTTTTTGTTTTCTTTCGTTTCGTTTCATTTTGTTTCATTTTATTTAATTTCGTTTTGTTTGATTTTAATCCTCCCAGTATCTAGGTGACAAAAAGATACAACCTACATGCAGCATTAATAGTAATTGGGTTTTTTTAAGATCTGTCTCTGGTTTATAACTGCTCTTCCCCAGAGGTACCAATTGTTGCATTGCAGTCTTCCAGGAAGAATTATGTGAGTGTCTGTGCTTTTTAGCACTCGTTTAAGTGCCCAGACATGGGAAGAGTTGGAAACCTGCCTACAGTTTTTATTGGCAGTGCAGTGAGTTGATCTGTCAACCTGTAACGAAGATTAGATTGTCTCTTGTCGCTTACTTCATACTGTCACATGCCAACTGCCCTGGTAAGGTACAGGGTTTTTTTCCAATCTGGGATCTGTGTGAGTAGTACAGTGTATAGTACAAAGGGAAATCCTGTCTCCAGGAAATCCTCAACCCTGTGCAGGATGACAGAGGAACTCCAGATTCATACTCTTTTTACTTATTCCTAAATTGGACTTCTGGCTCAGTGAGGAAATCTCCAAATGGAAGTTTATCTTCACTGGGAAGATGGAAGCTGTAGGTATATCAGAAATCAGGTTGACTAGGATTACTAAGAGTCTTTCTAGTGAGATGCTGAGGACGTGAGAATCTTTGATCTATGGGAATAGCTATAGTCATTAACTTGTTTGAAGGAAGCTTTCATCCTTCTAACAGAAAGAGGCAGCTTTCTGTCCCCAGGAGAGATCATCAGGAGGCACATGTGAGTGCCTGGCACAAAGCTGGGAGCTTCTTCATCATTTTGTGATTAAACTATTCGTTTCCTCATTTGTCTCTAATGGCAGTACCAGAGTAGGTTAATCCCAGAATGACAAAGTTTCTAGCTCTTCTGATTTCAAAACTGCTGCTGCTGTGTGTAGAACTGAAACCACCACATGCTGCTAAGCAAAGCCCCAGCACATGGGCTTGGGTTGAGGTGATGATATTGTGCTCTCTTCAGACTTCGTGCTCATTTTTGAGAAAAGCAGTACAAGTAATCTTCAAAAATGTTCTTTAAACTTAAAATGTTATTGTGTGTCCATTGCTACTGTGAGTAAACTTTAACACTTTCTGCTCTTTGCTCTTCCCAGCCTATTGACTTCGAGACCAACAGGATGTTTGTACTTACCGTAGCTGCGGAAAATCAAGTGCCTTTGGCTAAGGGGATTCAGCATCCTCCTCAGTCAACAGCAACCGTGTCCATTACAGTCATTGATGTGAATGAGAGCCCATACTTTGTTCCAAACCCCAAGCTCGTGCGTCAGGAGGAAGGGCTGATGGCTGGTAGCATGTTGACAACTTTCACTGCTCAGGACCCAGATCGTTACATGCAGCAGACGTCTCTAAGGTCTGTATAAGCGTTTTGCAGTATCTGTGTTACGGAATGGGTGGGGAGCAAAGAGGTGACGTGTGAAATGACTGCATTTACTGTAGCATGCAGCTGTCCCAGCACATCCTGTGGGTTTTGTGCAGCTCTCTCCAAAGGGATTTTTGGCTGTAGGAGAAGGTGAACTGACCAGGTGTGTAAACTGGGTCATTTTCTCATCCTAAGTCCCATTCCATCAAGATAGAATGCAGTTACACATCTGTAGTAAAGTATATGTTGTATCCCAACAAATTCAGTCAGAGCAGCCACATGCTTCTGTGAGCTAAAATCATTTGCAATTAAAATTCACCAGTAATTTTCACATGGCAACAAAATCGGATTGTTGATGAAATCTGAAGGGTTTTCTTTTCATTTTTTCTCCAGTACTGCAAAGTGATGGTGTTGTTTGTCTGTGAATTCTTGTACTGACAGCTATGATCATAATTTGATCATAATTTTTCTTAAGTCTAAAACTTCTCTACACGAGGATGGCTCATGTTAAACATGGTCATTATTTGCAGATCTAAGGCTTTGACTGCCCATGGGTCAGGATTCACCTTATCCAGCTTTTTTTTTTTTCTCATGTAGAAGAAACTCCAGAATTTATGTTCTTTCCTTCCAAAATTAAGATTATTGCAATTTTATTTTCTCTTGATTTTTGGTTAGCTGTTTGTGATACTTTGTTCATTTCTGGGCATAACTATCATAGAAATGACTGCATGAGGACTTCGATACTAAGGTAGCTTGCACTTGATTAATGTCAAAGAGAAAATTTAACAGATAGAAGAATGGTTTTGAAAGACACTTTCAAATTAAGATGAGAAACATGCAGTAAAATCAGGGCCTCTGAAAACAAAGTGATACTGAAGTGCTAGAACAATGTGAGTTAGTGCAACTAACACTGTCCATTTTTACTTCTCTCCTGCTCTCTGCACTCTGGCAATATGAAAATGAGTATGAATAGCTCTGTAGGTGTAGAAGAACCAAGAAGGATCCTGACTGAATATTTTAATTGAGTCTGAGTATTAATGTTATATAGTTCATGGTAATTATATGATTTCCTCCAGTTACATGATAACTTACAGGGCAAGGCACTTCAAAAATCGAAATGCAGGGCTGGTTTTAATATGTATTTCCAAGAAATTTAGTGACAGGGCTTGATAAATGGAATTTTTTAAAATGCTACCCTCAAATTCCAAAACTGTGTTCAGAATACAAATTAAAACATTAATACTGTCTTTGTTGTCAATATTTATGTTGGCAGATAAATAACACAACTTATGATTAAATACACAGGTACTCAAAACTTTCAGATCCTGCAAACTGGCTGAAAATTGACCCTGTTAATGGACAAATAACTACTACAGCTGTCTTGGACAGAGAGTCAATATATGTGCAAAACAATATGTATAATGCAACGTTTCTTGCTTCTGATAATGGTATGTATCAATATTGTCTATTTTTTTCCAAAAGCTTTTCTTCTTTGTGATTGAATGGCATTCAGTTTTTCTGGGGCAGAAGACAGGATATGATTAGAATACATTCCATTGGAAATCTGTATTACCATCAGACTGTGTATAATTTCACAGCTACTTGGGAAATGGCTGAAGAATAATTCTCTGAGTTTATAGAAAAATGCTGTCTTGGTTACATTAGTTGAGTTGACAGAAAATTGAAAAAGCCCTGCATGGGAGTGTGGTAGGTTGAGTGAATGCACAGCATGAGTGGGCTTTATGGGGAGTAATGTGTCATTGGAGGGGCTTTGTATTTTCCCACATTCAGGCTGCAGCAGTGCAGAGGGAAAAGTATCTTTTTGTTGTCAGTTTGTTAATGACAATTAACACTGCTCAGAAATGAGTCCTTTGATTTCAGCTGGAGTGCTGTACTGTTCATAGCTGATAGCAGAAAGATGGACAGGCACAGTTTGGGACATTCTCACATTAATTAGAAGGAAAAACTGAAACACTGGGGCTATTTGCCTTGGAGAGAAGACGTGGTGAAATTTTCTGAACTGGAAGCTAGATCAACTGTTTCTATACTTTAGCTCTGTTCTGGGGAAAAGACATAAATGGAACTGGAAGATTATAGGTGGTGGAATGAGAACCTTGCTAGTTACACTGAAAAATTCAATGCCAAATGATCACATCAGTGTGTGATTCCAGCAAGGTTTATGGAAGCATCACACATTTGATATGGATGGCAGGAATGTCCAGAAATAGCATGATGAAAGTCAGTATTAGAAAGAATTTAAATAGCACAGTTATGGTAAAGGGTGATCTTAAGCCTTCAAAGTTAGGAAATAATTTGTCCAGAGGACAAACCATCCCAATTTTGTACCTTCTCTGAAGCGGACCATCTCTGGAGATTAGCTGTCTGTCTGGTCAGTGAAGTGAGTGAGTCTGTGATCTATGGATCTGCAGTTATTTGCTGAATTTTGCTGAGTAGGGCCATTTTTCTGAGAATAGACTACATAAGAATTATTGTGTTAGCAGGACCAGTGACAGTGTTAGATTGGTTTTGTAAAAGACAGAATTCCAAAACTGAAGTAGACATATAAGTGTGTTGGTACAGCTTCATTTAAATAACTTTGCAACAGGCTTAATGCTATTTTGTTTTCTTTTAGGAATACCCCCGATGAGTGGAACTGGCACACTTCAGATTTACCTGCTGGACATCAATGATAATGCCCCCCAAGTGCATCCAAAAGAAGCCACAACTTGTGAAACACTGCAGCCTAATGCTATTAACATCACTGCTGTAGACCCTGATATAGATCCAAATGCAGGCCCGTTTGCCTTTGAGCTGCCTGACACACCTGCTAGTATTAAGAGGAATTGGACCATTGTTCGAATTAGTGGTAATTAACATTATGGAAATCTTCATAGTTTAAAAGAAACTTCTGCAAATATCTACTCTTTGGTATTATTTCACAACATACATGAGTTTGGTTGATATGAACAAGAAATCACCTTAGTGTAAGTTACCCGGAGAAGAAGAAATTTTAAGAAGAGATGGTGGCAGCAGTCAGGAAGTCTGTTACCCAGTGTCACAAAGCAGTTTGAGCAAGAAGTTAATGCCGAGCTCAAACATGAGCTATTTTTACCAATGCTATTTTAATCTCATGTGAGCAATATATTATTTTTTAACCAGTGCCTTATTTTTACACACAGGTGATCATGCCCAGCTCTCCTTAAGAATCCGGTTCCTGGAGGCCGGTATCTACGATGTGCCCATAGTAATCACAGATTCTGGAAATCCACATGCATCTAGCACTTCCTTGCTGAAGGTGAAAGTTTGCCAGTGTGATTTAAATGGAGACTGCACAGATGTTGACCGGATTGTTGGTGCAGGGCTGGGCACTGGGGCCATCATTGCAATTCTGCTCTGTATCATCATCTTGCTCAGTGAGTAGATATCTCTCTTAATTCTAACTCTTTTACTCTTGTTTTGCAAGTACAATATTACATTTTAGTATCAGGTACCTTGGCAAAGACAGGGGAGTTATTAAAGGCTCAGGTCCAGGAATTGTTGCTCCATGGTACCAATTGTTGCAAAAGTAGGAAATCCTACTGTCCAACTCCAAATCCTGATAGTACAGGATTTGGAGTTGGACAGAGTACAGCTAGCACCTGTTTGGCAGTCAAGCCCTGCAATGGGTTTGTGAAAGAGATTTTCTGTTTATACCCATGGACACTTGTAGTGTTACATCAGTGAGTGGCCAGGTTGAAGATATGATTAGTCCCCAGGCTTCTAATCTTTCTTGTGCTGCCAGTACTGTATGATTTGGTGCCACCCATAGTGGGTAACAGCGCTTTTAAGGAGTGCTCTGATGTTATTACTGCTGTGCTTCAGATTAATGTAAGTAGGAATTACTGTTGGAAATTAATACATCACAGCCCTTCACGTAAGGCCTGACAAGAAAGGCAGGTGTTGCAATGATGTGTATGTTTAAGTACTGCATAAAGCTGTACTAGTATTTTATTTTGTGTGAAGTGCATTGAGTACAGGAAATGACTAAAAATTATCAGTAAGTGTCTGCCCAGTGTAGTGAATTAGATAATTAGATTAGCTCTCCTACACATTATAGTTAACTGATTGCCTATTGTGGTGGAACACAAGGGAAAGATTTGCCTGGTCATAGTACACCATGCACCCATCTAGAACATAGAAAATTATGGAAAGGAATAATTAAAAAAAAAAAAAGGGCCTGGCTATAAGCACATGATTCTACACAAGCACCCAGTGCATTTACTTTCTTGATAGAAGATACTTTTTAAATGCTAGGTATGAAACTAACAGAGCCTTATTGAAGGAGAGATTTCTTTCTGAATATAGTGGTTTATGAAGCATAGTCTTTCTTAATTCTTTTCATGGCAAGTTTCTTTTGCACATGTGGAATGGATTTGTTACTTACAACCTTAAATATGTGATTGATTTCCAAACCAAATTGCCTATAGTGGTCTGAGTTGAAACATCTCTTTCTTAAACTGGCTTCTGTCAAATTATTAATTTAAAAAAACCTGTACCTTATCCAGAACAGTCAAATCCAACTTCATTGCTTTTTTTCTTTTTTTTTTTTTTTCTAATCTTGACAATAAATTTCTACAATTTTCTATGGCTGTAGTTCAGAATCAAGATGTGGTTTTGTGTCTTCCGATTTTGCATTACAGTTTTAGTTTTAATGTTCGTGGTATGGATGAAACGCCGTGATAAAGAGCGTCAGGCAAAGCAGCTCTTGATTGATCCTGAAGATGATGTGAGGGACAACATTCTGAAATATGATGAAGAAGGGGGTGGAGAAGAAGATCAGGTGAGGAAAGGTTAATGGGTTTTATGTGTAGATTTACACTTCTCACTGCACTTTAATTTGTTGGCATGAAACACTCTGGTAGGTAGCTAATTTTTACATTAAAGTACTGAAGGCAATAACGTTAAATAAAACATTGCTTTCTCATTTTGTTTTTTTTTGCTATTGCAGTTACACCAATTGCCATTTGGATAAGATGTAAAAACATTATCCTGTCTTCTTGCAGTAAAAGCATTCTGACCAGATTCCAGCTAAGGCTGTTATATTTAAATGAAAGTTAATGTCCACTCTCATTGCTATCTGTAAACTTTCTTCACTCCTTGTCTGGGAACTTGTTGTACAGCAACACGAGTGCACGATGCCTAATATCATCTAAACCAAATACAACCCTTTCTTGGTGGTGGGTGAATGCCTTTCTAGATAAATAGTAATGTTGGCTATTGACAGATGTGCCACCACTGGGATTTCAAGCTTGGAAAGCATTTAGGTTTCAAGTAGCTGTCAGGGCACATCTGTGTTTATTCAAATGCTTTCCCAGGCAGGTGCCATATGCATTTACTCTCATGTCACCTCTGGTTGAACCACTGCTGATATGTCAGAGGACTAGAAGTGATGTGTATATGCTAAGAATAGCTTCTTTTTCCCCTTCTCTCTCCAAGTTAGTAGATTTTCAAGCAGTGTGATTTCCTTCCTTCAGAGGACGTTTATTAAGTACTTTATGGACATGACAAACAACAGATTTATGCACATTATCAATGGTAGAAGTAAGTGTAGTAATTACAAAGAGAACAGTGCGTATAATAGAGTCTAAGAAATTTTACAGTTAAAAGCCTTGAAAAATTAAGTGCAATTCTTCCACACATCCCCAGTCTCAGTCATCTGGCACTTGAGTTGTCTGAAAAGTGTCTCCCTTCACTGATACAGACTTTTATAGTTTCCTTCTGCTCATTTGTTTGTTTATCTGAAATTTGTGTTCCCCTTAGTAATTTCCATGCTTCCTGCATTTCCCCAAGTACTGTTCCTACTTCCTGGCTTTTCTGCATAATGTTCTTCTTAGGCAGTTTTCAAAGGAAACTTCAGTTTATGCAGTTTTGGAAAAATGCTTATGTTAAATAAAGTGAAAACAACCCTTTGAGTCTATGCATGTATTCCAGTTATTTGTACATAGTTTCAGTACAAGAACTGCATCCTGTTCATGCATCTGTTGTTGTACAGGAAAGTTACAAATCTTAAAAGAAAATTAGGAAAACTCAGTCCTGTGAGAAGTAATTTTTCAGCTCATATATTCCCAGCTCTTGTTCATCCCAAATTCTCTGGAAGATCTGTTCAGCCATTGTCGTGGATCTTTGAGTTTAAATTACTGTCCACACAACCCTCAGGACAGAGTTAGGTTCTCTTGAGTATAGTCCATTGGGAAGCCATAGGTGATGGTAGGGTGGTGTTGGGAGGGATTGTTCTGCAGATCAGAAACATTAAGCATTTTAACTGTGTACAATGAGTTAAATGGAAATGGCTCTGAAGCCTCTCCTCTGTCCATCTTGTGCTGTGCTCCTCTCCAGCTGGCAGTGCTGTCTCTGTGAGAGGTGTAGGTAGGGTGGTGTGGCAGGAGTGAGTGAGACATCCTGTGAGTGCCGCAGAGATTAGCGCGATGTAAACCATCCATAATTGCAGCCTTTCGCCGGCAGTGAATGAATGTGCTGCACACAGTGAGAGGAGAACTGCCAGTGGGTAGGAAAACAGTAAGGAATGTGAAATTAGGACCATTTGCTCTCACAGTGGGCATAGAAAGCATATAGACCTAGAGACTTTTAAGGGCTTTACAAAAGATTGAATTATTTTAGTCACAAACCCCTTCTTACTTTCTAAAGATGATTTTTAAAGCCACTACTGCAATTTAGTTATCTTCACTGCAGCCAGTTTGTTCAGGTACACAGGTCCTTTTTTTGATCCATTGACAATAGGCTAGTCTCTGGGGGTCTGCAAGACCCTTGCACACTCTAAATGTAGAAAATATGTCCAGAAAAGAACAGCTTGTACAAAGTGTAAGAAGCTTTTATGACCACTTCTAGTGTAGCCAGTTTCATACCGCTAGTAGGCAAAATGGGGGCAGGTTCTCTCATAGCTTCAAAGCTAGGAATTTGTTCCTATGTAGAATGGATAAAGAGAGAGCACAAACTTTTCAACTTATTTTCCTGTCTGCAGTGGATGACGTAAATATGTTCTGTCTTGCTTTTCAGGGAGATTATTTTACTTTATTTTGATTAGACATTTTTCTAAAATCTAAATTCTGCCTGTACTTAACTAGGTAGTAATAATTGCTAAGTTTGTTTCTTCTTGGTTCCCTCCTGTCCCCTCCTCATCTCCTGTGCCCAGGGGAAAGAGGGAGAATTATATTTCATTGGGGTTTATTTGGTTTTGCACACATTTTATGTGAGATTTCACAACTTAGAATGCAAAGCTTTTCGAATGTCCCAACAAGTTCTCTGCAAGCAGTAATCTCATTTTTGCAAACCACAGCTTAGCAAAATGCTGCATAAGCAAAGCTGCATACAGCATTGTGGGCAAAGGGTATTGGCTCTAAAGATCTTTGTGGTTTTGTCAATGTTACTTGAAAGTATTCAAGTGTCAAAGTGAGTATTCTAAAAAAGTATGGGACTAACATCAAAAATATATTTTCAGAATGAGGCCTCATAGGGTAAAACTGCCACTGTTCTATTAAAATCAAGAAGAATTGCTTCGTGTCAATCTTGGATCCATAAGTCATCAGCAAATTACAGGAAAATGCTCTGTGTCAATATTAACTTTTTATGGTGCACCATCCCTAAAATCCTGAGGACTGATTAAACAAGCAGCTTCAGTAGAAGACTACACAAGGTGACTTCAACACAGAGCCATCCAGCCCAGGGTGCATCTCATGTAGTGAAATAAAAGGGAGTTTTAAAGCCTGGTGTGCATCTCAGTGAAAACAGTATTTTAAAAGCTTCAGACATTTTCATAAAAGGTAAAGTTACTTTTATTTATAGCCAGCAAATTTTTAAAATCACGTGCTTCTCTAGAAGGACAGCTTGAAGATTTACCCATTGTGGCCTGATGTTTCCCAGATGCTTAGGTTATTTGAAGATATGACTGTTAGGGCTTGAAGGTAGGTGATAGAACTTAGATCTCTCTTTATCCTGAAACAAATTAAACTGGAGGTTTTTATCTTAAAATACTTTATTTATTTGAGAGGTTTCATTTCTTTATTTTGCATCTGTGCAAGTTGGGTTTCTTAGCTTCATGGCAGACCCAGAAACTCCTAAAACATGTTCAGCACGTTCCTTTCAAGTTCTTAGTACATTCTATCAGAGTGATGTCTCCTGTAAGAAATTAGATGAGTTCAGATTCCAGCTAGTTCCTCTGAGTCATAGCAACTGCCAGAAGCAAGTTGGAATTCCTGTTTGGTTTTGTTGGTGTGCTTGGTTTTTTTTTTTCTCCTGTGCCAGCAATTCCAAGGAGTTATGAAGTGAAATCTGTAATAAAAGAGCAGTTTAGTCCATCATGAAGGTCTTCTGTTAATCCCATCTGAGGCCATCTTGGCCTGCTTTGTTCAGTCTGACAGACTGAATGCTTGTCAAGAAAATTGAGGGTCTTGAATGATTCATAGTTGTCTTCTACTCTGGCATGATGTACACAGGGTTGTGTGATCTCCACAGCAGCTGAGAAAAATGCTATTAATTCTCTAAGCCAGAAAAGCTTTTGATCTGTGGGTCATAATTGAAGTCAGCCTGCTTGCCTCTGAAGAGCATTGTCAACACTGGAAATGTTTTGGACTTCTTTCACCTAGAAAAAGCAGGCTGAAAAGCAGTCTCCAAAAATGTTTGCAGCACTCCTGTTGTTCCAGGCAGCAACTGTCTGAGTTTTGTGAACAGTGACTGTACTAGCAGAAGTTGGGGATAAGGGAGGAATGAGAGAAAGCAGAGGTATTGCAGGTAGAAAGCTTTGGATTCTTCTCAAGATTCTGTTTACTGTTTTTTACTTTCAACAGTTTAGCTACCTGACTCAGAGGAAATGGGCCATGAGAAGGTTTGAGTCAGCATCATTCCACAGAAGTCAGTGCAGCTGGTTTGGGAAGGGGAGAAGTGTTGGGGTTGGGGGTTTTCTTGGGATTGTTTTGTTTTGTTTTTTTTGTTTTGTTTTGTTAGTTAAACCCTGGTATTTTGTTTTGTTTTTCCTATAATTGTATCTGAATCTTAAACTCTTGGGGGTAGGGGACAGTATAGTTTGTTATATTCTAAAACAAAGATCAAATTACGAAACTGTAGTGTGTGCCTCTCTTGATTATTAAGGGACCTTATGATCCGTAGTTTGTAGTTGTTCAGCAAATGGGGAGGTATGAGGTGCAAATGGTGAATATTCTTTCCTGATACAATGTGGTCTGAACTTGTAACACTAGACTCAGTTCCAGATAAGGCAAGCCTGCTGCTGACTGAGTGTTGAAACACTTAGCATGTGTCTGCAGCGTAGTTCATGCACACAGCACATCACAACCCATAACCATCACTAACTCATTTTTGTCACGTATCTCAGGCCATTTGTGTGACTTACATTAAGGTGGTGGGTGCTTGACTGGGATATGTGCAGCAATTGTCAGCCTGATAACTGTGATACTTTTTTTTTTTCATCTAATTGCTATTGTATATGTCTCATTGCACAAGATGATTCTCTCCTTTGAGTTCATTTCTATAATGTTTTCTGAATTTTAGTAGTAGTTGCTCATGCAGGTAGTCCTGCTGAAGCAAGTTGTCTGAGCCAAGTGGGTGGTATGCTTTTAAAGTATTGCAGATGAGCTGTTTTGAACATGTAGGATAATCTAGCCCTAAGATCTTTTCAGCACAAGAATTTCAGTGCAATGATTTTACTATTATTCAAAGTAGCTTTCTTGCAGAGGAGTCTTCATTGTCCTTCCTACATCAGTTTTTTTGTTTTTTTTTACATTAATCAATAGCTTGCTTTTTGTCATATTTTTTACATCTCATGTAAAGAGAGAAAATAGTAGCATTCATCTTAATGGTGTTAATCGCATTAAAAATAAAAGATGAATGGTTTATTGTTATGTGTGCAGGACCTAAATTCTGAACAGAAATTGTTCCTTTATGGAAGGGCAACTGTGTTCCAGCATTTATGTGTCATAGATAAGAGCAAAATTAGGTAATCCTTTAGAATTTTTGTGTGTGGGTTTTGGGGTTCTGTTTCGTACTGTCATAACTTTCTGTATGCCCACATTTTGAGATAACATTACTCTTCTGTGCTGGCTATTGTTACCACTTGCTGTAAACATGATAATGGTCCTTACCTACTCCATGAACTTTATAAATCCATGTGATGCGATTTTCTTTTTCACCACCCTAGTGTTAATGAGATCATTTACTCTCAGTTTTTAACCTTCATTTTGCATTGCATTAAGAATAGAACATGGTTTATGTTCTGAAATTTCGAACATAATGAATGAAATAAAAGTTGCTATGATATTCCCCATGAATATACAATACTATAATTAAAAGGTAGTTATTTCAGGGATTGTGTTTGCTTACTAAGACATTAGCTTCACTTTTTTGAATAAGTGACTCATACAGTGCTCCTGTGGAGGAATTACTGTCATTCCTTGGTGAATCTTTATCTTATGATATGAAAAGTAATGTTTTCATAATTCCATTACAAAATTGTTTTGGTTTATTTTATCATATTTAGAACCTCTGCCTGTTACTGCGTTGTATCTGCAGCTGGAGCTTAACTTTCACCTTTTTTAGTATGAAAATGATAAGCTAGCTTCTTTGTTATCTTAAAAATTACTAATTTGTAGTACTCCAGATGCATCTATAATAAAAACAAATGGGAAAAGCAGTATGGCAGAAAGTAATCTAAAAGTAAATGAGAAAGAGCAACTCTTGGTGTAGGCATTTGAACTATCCTCCCACTTGCAGCCTACATCTAGTCAGTCCTCTGTCTTTGGTTTTTTTGTAGTCTCGTAGTTTCAGGAAATGTAAGATTTAGGGGGGGTTGTAGTATTTTGCAGAACTCAGGCAATATTTTAAGTGAAAATTTCTGATAGGTTTTTAGAGTGATGTTTGCTGGGTTTGGGGGTAAAATATATAGCAGGATTGGTTTTCACTTAATTTTTTTTAATAGATTTCATTTGGAATATGCAGGAGTAAAATATTTCTTTCCTTACTTCCCTATCCCATTTCTCTGTTTGGATAGACAGTAATTGCCTTTGGAACACAAAGGCAAAGCAGAACACATGTTTTATCCATAGGTACTTCAGAGTCGTAATTAGTTCTGTTCTCTTCAGAAAATAAAGAACCTGAGTTTATACTAAGGCTCCATCCTCTAAAAGGGGCAGGTAAAAATCAAATTTCTGCTTCTTTTGCTTTATATGCACCTAAACTATTGCAGCTGATTTTGTTCAGTGAAAGACACTTACAGGTCTCACCATCAAATTAAGTCAAAGTGATCTGGTCACAGTTCAGTTGATTATTTCTTGTATGGGGGTAGAGCTGAACTTCCATATTTCTTTGCAAAGAGTGCATCCCTTGAAAATGAGAAGTAAGTATAGTGGTTTTGTTACATTATTCATGTGTCCAGTCCTGTGTTCATGCCTAGGCAAAGCATTTGTTCTGTAGAAGGTGAAAACCCAAGTCCTCCCTAGAAGTGTATCACACAGCCAGGGAATAAGCTGAGAGCTCTGAGATAACAGAGAAGCCAGAGTCATAAATCATTAATGAATGTCAGTCACATTCCAGACACTAGGCTGTGGTAGTGGAAAGCTCAGTTCAGATGTAATGTATTAAAATATTGTCTGAGTTTTCCTTTCTCAAAAAAAAAGTCCGTCCCGTCTCTGCATAGCATTTTATAGTTTTAGTTCATTGTGGTTTCATTCTCTTGTTTGCTTTTCTGCATCATAATGCTCCAGGATACATTCATATAAGGCAGATATCAATTTCTATAAATGTTTTTTACTTTGTTTGGGTTTTTTTAAAAGAACTTAGGTAAATCTTCTAATTTAGAACAACTAATGAGGATGAAAAAAAATAAAAGACTTTTAAAACATCTCCTGCTGTAACTGATGGCTGCTCTGTGAGGGATTATTATTACTCAGGTTCTGTTCAGTGAATAGCTGCCTTGCCCAAGAGGAAGTCGTTTAAGGAGGAGAATTTTGAAGGCTGCATTATCCTATTTTTCAGTGATTACTAGGGAGTGTAAAATGGCCTTTTCTTCTATTCTGGATGTTTCTTCTATTCAAGTTGAGATACTTGAACTGTGCTTTGAACTACAGTGTAGATGTTCTTAAGGAAGTGCTTTTGGGGGTTTTAGAGCCTTCTGCATACATTTCTGGTAATTGGTAGGGCTTGGCTACCTGATTTCGACATTTAGCATTTTTCACTGTGATTGCATGTTTCAGGATTGCAGGGTTTGAACTAATAATGGTTGAAGTCTTTTCTTAAAGCTGTTTAGAACTAAGTGAAGAGCTAATAATGTCAATATTGCAATCAATTTGGAGGGGAGTGGAGGTTAGTGGGGTTTCGGGGGGCATTGAGATTGATTGATTTCACAAGATGAAACTTCTGATAAAATGCCCTTCTAATACATTAATGTTGTCATCTCTAACCACCAGTTATCAAAAAGGCATCTACGTTTCTCCAGTGATAACAGATCCCTTCATAAAGCAGCAGAAAAACAAAACATCATTCCGCTTGCTTCACTTACATCCCTCTTGTAGAATGTGAGGTTTCTGTTTGTTGACTGTAGGTTTGGACTATAAGACTAGTTCAAGTTTCTGGTTTCCAAGGGCCTGAGTTTTTCTAGATGTAAAATGGGAGCAAACTTATATGTCTTAGCAGTATTACAATTGAGAAAAACTAAGTAGATTCTCTTTTTCATCTCAGTAATCGTAAGTTTGTCCAGAAGTTTGACAAGGAGAAAACTTGAACGAAACATCTGTTTGAGTGTGCTCAAGTCCAAACTGAAGGAAGGGAATTTTTTTTAGAATTGCTGGAGTTAGGGCTAAATAGCCGTAACTAAATAAATACCTCTGACAAAAATTGGCAGCCATATGAATTAGATGCTCACAACTCTCACTGAAGTACATTTCCAATGGAGGGTCGAGACTTCTTCCCCAATGAACTGCCAGTAATCCATAAGCAGATCTTAACTATTAACAGGTTATATGGGAAAAGAGTGGAGCAAAACCGAAACACGGTAGAATTGTGGTCCTGAAATTAAGAGTAAAAATGGTGACCCAGAACACTGATCAAAGCTGTCTGTCCCAATTTATCCCAGCATGTTTTGTTCTCTCTTTGATGTGCCAGTTTTACATTTAGCCATCACTTCTACAGTTAACTATCTTAACAAACTCTGTTTGAGGCTAACCTTTAAGTCCATTCTGGAGCTTTAGGTAATATGTGAAAAGCTTTCCTGTCTGTGTAAGCAGCACCGAGTGAAGAGATGGGACCTCAGCACCTCTAAAGAGCTTATGACCTGGCATTTTAAAGCATTTTTCCATCTTTTTATTTTGCAATAATTGAGTAGAGTTGACTTTAGACAGAATGTTGAAACAGCTGGAGTGGTTGCATGGTGCCTGGCACTCAACTGGTTTGAGGAGGTGGTGGATGAGTTGGCCATACCCCGCTGATGTGCAGTTAATATTGATTTTAATGACAGCAGGGGTTTGAGAGTCCGAGGTGATACATACAGTGGATCTTCTTTTCCTGTCCAGGCACTATTAGACCTGCAAGATAAATTTCCTCTGATAGAAGGCTAAATGACAGTGTCATAAATTACCCTAGAAAAGAAAACCAAAATGGGATTCCACATAAGGACACGTTCTGCACTGATGTTACCTCACAGATGGCTATCTTTGATGACTTTTTAGCTGTTAGAGTCTGGATATGTCTCAAACTATTAAACACATACAAAAGGATGCCTTAGATGTGGACATAATAGACTGACAAGCTTGATTTATATTTCTGTACGGCCACTAACCAGTGAAAGAATTGTATACAAATGTGTGTGGGTGGGGAGAAAAATTATCTTTATAAAATTGAAATTAAACAAGATGTTTTTTTGGTTTTAATACATTGTTATTTAACCATACGAGTTTGAATTCCTCTAGAATGAAATGCTTAGATTTAAAAAAAATCATATATTTCATTTCTCCCTGTTGGTGTTTTCCACCTTTATCTTTTGGGTGGGTATGAAAAGCACTCGTGTTACATATTTATAAATTCTAAAAAGTACATTCTTCTCTGTTTGATAGGATTTTCTGATAGCATGTCTCTAAACTATTTTGATTTATTTTACGTAATAAAAAGGGAAAGGATAAAAAGTTCTATTCTGTTTACTTTTCTCTGATTCATACTGCTTCCTGGAGATCACTTATTATTCTGTTTGGTACATGAAGTACCGAAGGGTAGGAGTTAAAGCTCTGCCCCAAGGAACTTGTAATCTAATTAAAGCATATGAAACTGCATTCTCAGATCTCAGTGGAGCTGTTCCACCTTTTTTGACTATATATTTGTGTGCAGTCATCTGAGAACCCAAGTAACAAATCAGAAGGTGTAGTGGATTTGATAATCAGTTACAGTTCTCCCCACAAACTACCATCACTGCTGTCAAAAAGAATTCTTGTTGAAAAGTCTGGATTTGGGGTCACAGGAGGTCATATTCTCAGAAAGGATCTACATCCTGTGAGATAACAGCAGCAGTAAAAGCTTGCATTCCTTCCCTTAGGAGCCAGTAAAGAACTAATGAAAAATAGTCTGAACAGACAACTTCCAGCATGTTGAGATTATAAATAAGATTTTTACCAGAACAGCACTGTTGAAAAACTGATATTTTTGATGGATAGAGTAGCTTATTTAGGATGTTTATAACTGCTTGGATTATTTGTGGGACAGGGTATCTGGCATACAGTAGAGTTGGCATGAGCTCCCATCTGCTGATAGTTTTTGAATGGCTTTTGTTTAAGCCTTGACGTCCAGTTCTTTGTTGTGCATTCTCACCAATGCCCTGTGTAAAGGCATCCTGAGCATGACTTTCTTCTAGACATGGAAACAGTGAGGAGAATGGCAATGATGAAATGCATCACACTGTGCAGAGAGAATTCAGGCATATCTATGTTCAATGCATAAACACTGATCTAATTAAATTTTTCACATACATACATACATACTGCTTATTGGAATTCATACTGCTATACTAACTTGATCAGTCTGCCAGAGTTTGAAACTGCAGCATCAAGTACTTAATGAACAGATTCATGAGTAATCTCTAGAAAGTGCTTAGAATTAAGGCCAAATCTGAGGAGCTTTGTACTTCTTACGACATTTTCCCCCCTTTGGCTTTCATATTACGGAAGCCACATAAAATCAGCAAGGAGTCTTAAATTCATTCTTTGAAGGTATTAGAAAATACTGCAGAACACTGTGCTTGCTCTTTTTCTCAGAATGTATGGTATTTATTTTCTTAGAAAAATAAGAGTTGGATTTGGCATCTTTGCTCTGTGCTGTAAATCATCATTACTAGGTAAAGTGTTTAGTCCCTTAATAGTACTACTCAAATCCCTGCTTCTCAAGGGAAAACTTACGAGAAGCTCTACAAATCTGATGGAATAGAATCAAACTAGGAGATTCAGGGAGTGTAAATCAAATAACATCCTGTTGGTATGCAAATAACAGTGTTATTGACTTATTCTCAGTAAGCATTACAATCCTGAAAACAGGACTTCTGGTGAAATGATACTTTGCATTTTCCTTTTTTTCCTTCTCATGTTTCCCCCTGACAGATATTGTTTGAAATTCTGCTAACGTACTGTGTCTGTTTCATATTTTGCAGGATTATGACTTGAGCCAGCTCCAGCAGCCTGACACTCTGGAACCAGATGCCATCAAACCTGTTGGAATCAGACGTCTTGATGAAAGGCCAATCCATGCAGAACCTCAGTATCCAGTCAGATCAGCTGCTCCTCATCCTGGGGACATTGGGGACTTCATTAATGAGGTAAAGAAGCAAAAAAGGGTTTCCTCCTAAGATCTGATAAGCTTTTATATTTTGTTTATTCTACTCCGCATGAGTAGCTGTTCTGTTAGAACATAATAAGTTTTTAAAACTTCCTTAGACAATTAAAATTGTCTCACTAGACAGAAGTAAATACAGTCTTTTAAAGTACAGGCAAATTTAATTAACTCATTCAAACAGAAAGGGAAGATATATCAATTAACTTCTGTGCATTCGTATTAATTACATTCATAGTACGTTATCAGCTGCAACCACAATATCTCCAAGCAGGATTATGCAATGGGTTGCAAGTAATAAACAGACTAACAAAATTGTAGTGTAGCCTGAATTCATTTATTAATTCACAGTAATTTAATAATGGAAGAAAGTTCATTTTCATTCTCCTCCTACATTACCCTTTGAATCCAGATAATAGTGGAAGTTCAGTACCTTCAATAAGACCAGAAGAATTCCATCAAATACGATTAGTGAGCAGGGCAGCTAAATTAAATGTTATGTAAGTGCTTTTAATACTTGTCTTGTCATAGAGCTTTCAAAGATTTTGCATTATCTTTGGTTCTTCAATCTAATAAATGTAATTGAGATTCAGACTATACCAGAGTCCTGATAGCTCTAAAAGAAATTATCCTCATTATTTCTATCACTGGTCAGTCTTAAATCATTGGTGTTGTGGTACTTATGATAGAATGCGTTTCTTGTGTTTGCTGGTTTTAGAAAAAAAAGAGCTAACCCATGATTTACTACTATTTTTACTTAATTCTGTACTGAATTGTAGTAGTTAATTATTTTCTCTGGTTTTCTCATATCTTCCTTGTCAGCTGGAGCTGGACATATATTGCAGAGTATTGCAGAACAGTTTCTGCAAACGTATTTATTCTTGTTTGCCTTGAAGAAAAGTCATGCTAATATACTAAAGTCTTTTGTGTTAGAAAGCTGCAGAAAATTGAATTTGCCCCTTTTAAGGTAGACGGTGATAGAACTGTCAAAATACTTGAGGGGAGTTGACTAGCAGGAAATGTACAAATACTCTTGTAAGACACTATTTTAAGAGACTACAGGTTTTGCTTGTCTTACACTTCTAAATATTACAGTTATAATTGGCTTCTGGAAAATAGTGGACACATGGTTCAATAAAAGACCCACATTGTTGGCCAATGCAGTGTACACACAAGAACTTCCTTGTGCTTCCAAACAATCGGAGATTCCCATCCTGTTCTCACACAGCAGTGACCAGACAGTGCCCACCTGGCGGGCAGTAGTGAAGAACCCTGCTTTTTGTTGTTCTCAGAGCAGCTAGGAGGCTCTGTTATGGAGCAAAGGCAGGGAACGGGTCTGATTCTGCTGGAAGACCAGAAAGGGGCCAGAGGTTGTCCAGCCTCCTACAGTTTTTTTAATGGCTTAGCAAGCTGTTCTTGCAATATTATTTTATAGGTTATCACTCTTGAAGATGATAGCATCAGTGTGTACACATGGGGCAGAAGAAACAGTACTTGCTGTCTTGATTTAACCCCGTATGTTTATGCTGCACTACAGATGAGCATGGAGTCGTTTTCTTCCTGCTGTCTATTGTATTATATCAGTACCTCCCTTTATGCTTCCCCTTGCCATCCACCAAAAAAAAAAAGCTTCTCCCAGCTATTCATGCACAGTAAAATAATGTCATTAATGTCATTGATTAAGAAAATATATGGAAATACATATGAAGTTAAAGAAAACACGGCAATTTTCTTGTCTGCAAGTTAGCTCAGAATTAATTATATCCTCTGATTGAAAGGAACTGTGTGAAGTAGTTTCTATGTTTTAAGAGTTATATATTTAGCTTGTCTTCTTCATAGGGTTTTTTCCCTTAGAATTTTACAGAAATGTGTTGTTTTTCTGTGGGGCATTCTCCCTAACCCTCTCTCTAGCAAGACAGTAGCCACTCAAAGATTTTCCATGCTCTGTTTTCCCAGAAGACTGAGCAAAATGGACATTTTATTTCTCTAAAATATTGTCATCTTAATTTGTGTTTTCTGTAAAAAAATTTCCCATGACAGATGTGTTTATAAATTGTCTGCTGGGTGTGAGGGGGAAATGGGTCTGTCTTTCATAGGAGAAGTTACAGTTAAATTTCAAAATTATCAGTATCTAGACCATAAATGTTCAGGCTGCACAGGTTTTCAGACTCTCCAGAAAATTGCACCTGCAGTCCTGGTGTGATTAAACCCAAGAAACTTGGTAAGTTTCTCTCAGTTTTACTTGAGGTAAATTGAAAAAATATCTTGAGTAAAGCCTGTACCAGACATTTCTTAAGGCAGTTCATACAGAAGATAAGCTGAGCTGTGGAAACAACATAGCAAGATAAGAAAGAGCAAAGTTCATATCTCTCTGCATCCAACTTCAATATTATTAGATGTAATTCTTCCCTTGGGCATCTCTAACCCAAACCACCCACCAAGCTAGCCCAGTCCCTAGCTGAGCAGGGAGAGGCTGCTTTTGAACTGTCAGCACTTCAGTAGCAAAGTCTGTGTTAGCCCCTTGGTTTGAAAAGATGCAAAACTTTTGGAGATCAGTCTGATCTTTCAGAGGACTTGACCCTGTTCCAGGTGATGTGGGTCAGTATGGTCTTTTGGGATGCTGGTCCACATGTGGGAACTAATTTAATCTGTTTAATGCTCACCAGCACCTCACACACATAGACAGCATTGTTCAGATAAGCTTCTGAATTACTTCAGCTTTTTAAAAAAAAAAATTATATCAGATACTGGAGGGTTTAGCTCCCATTTCCAAGCAGTCAGGGGGGTTTTCTTATTTTCATTACAGAATCATAGAAACAAAAAGAAAAAAAAAAGATCCAGTAGGTCATTTAGGTTTTTTTCCTTTTAGCAGTACTCTGTTTCTTCTGGTATATTATTTTCTATCTGTCATCCCTTGTTTTAAACCTACATAACTCAATGAGACATACATAAGTAAGAATATTTTGTAGTGTTCTGGTGACTTCTCAGTTGAAAAACAAGTTAGAATTACAATAAAAAGTCATGCATTTTTATAACACAAAGTTGAGATAAACATGCACAGAGCTATGAACTGTCTAAAATAGGAAGGTTCCAGAGGTGTCTGATAGTCAAAATAGGTTTTGCAGGCATAAGCTAAATGACCTCGGGGACTTTCTTGTTTTGTCTGTTTCAATGGATAGATGAATCTGTAATTGAAGAGGGGAAGGGAAAAACCTCCTTTTCTTCCAGTCCAGTGTACAAACAAGTCAGTGAAATAAGTCATGTGTTATTAAGAATCCTCAGTAGACTTTGTTTGCCATTTTGAGCCTTTCAAAGCCTAACCTGCAGAGTATGGAGCATAATTAACACTTAGAATAGTCAGGATTTGCAGGACAGTATAAATTAGACCTGTTTGAGGTAGTTTTGTTAATCCTGTTTTCAAGACCCACCTATATTGTCCCTAGAAATTTCAAGCAAGTTATATTGTGGTGGAGAGTTTGTGGCTAAGAACATATTTATAATCAATAGAGGACATAGCTTGAGGTAAACTAAATTTAAATTGCAAGCTAAAGGTCTCATCCCATGGGGACATGGAGGACCCTCAGTTCATTCTTAGTAAATGGTTATTGATACAGTGCACCTCCATGCAGAATGGTCTCCCTCGATGGCTCCAGATACAAACCAATTTTTTTTTTGTATTTCCCTGAAGGTCTCTGTTCTTCCTTTCCTTCTTATCAAAAATCTGTTGAATCTGATTAAGTAGTAGGATTGATGAAAATAGGAGCATTAGATTTTGTAATGTTCCATGTTTGTTCAAGTTTTGAGAGAGTTGCTTTGCTTTAATTTGAGAGAAGTGGAGAATGCTGCCTGTATTAAGGCAAGCTTACTGTTGTTACTCAGCCAAGGCACTGTAGTTTCTCCAGTTCTACCCCTTATCTCCTCCTTAGTGAAAGCTCTACTATGTATATAAAAGAGGAAAAGGAAAAAAAGTGAGTCTGTCCAAGGTCTCAAGCTGTCCTTTCTGTTGCTGTGGCTCTTCTGTGACTGCTTGTTGTGCACTGGTGGCGTAGCACATGCAAAGAAATGTGACAATTCACTGTCCCAGCAGGTTCCCCTGCTCCTGACAATGTGCCCCGGAAATTCTGTTGTTAAATGAGCTTCTCACTCTAATGAAAACTTTGGATTTTCAGATCAGAAAACTGTAAACCAAGTAACTGTAACAGCTCTGCTGCTCTAAGGCTCTTGAACACATCTGGTGAAAACTGAGATCTCTTTTCAGGAGTGACTGACAGCAAATGCCTTGGCAGCAGAATCAGTAGAAGCCGCTGCTGGCAGCCATTTGTTGTCTTTTCAGTTGTGCAGATGCAGTAGGCTGTGTATCCACACTGCCTCCACCCACTGAAAGGGACAGCATAATAAATGAAAAAAGGTGGCAATGTTGAAACCAAAGGGAGCTTCTAAGCTGATGGCACTGCCAGGGCTGTCTGGCATGCTGTAGAACCCAAGAGCAAAGCACAGCAGCACACTGGGTATGCTCAAAGAATTGGCTTCGCAGAGGGAAAGAGAAAGCACAGTAGTTTTCTTTCTCATTTTAGTATGTAACTTGTGACACAAATATAGCAGAAATCTTGTCATTTGAAGAGTTAGACACTAAGTTCAGTCATTACACTGTGAACCAGAAGATAGGTGAAAATGTCAGTGTAACTTGTGCTGCACGGTTGAATCAATACTTCCAAAACATGACCCGTAGCTACGTTCTCTGAATGAAATGGATTACACCGCCAGCACAACCTTTGAGAAAGTGAATTTGTTAGTGAGATCCTATCTTGTAAGTCAGTAACTCAAAACCAGTTTCCTTTTCTGAAATGCTATCATGATAGCAGCAGCAAATTGAAAAAAAAATTACAACTTCCCCTTTGGAAAAACAGATGGAGAAGTTGCATTCTGCCTTGTCATGGATGACTGATAGGTATCAGAATTTTTGCAGTGATGTAGGAAAATGTTTTGTTCACTGATTTTTTAAAATAAATTGGTATCCCATGGTTGGCTGGCTATAAGTAGGCAGAACTGCAGGGAAATACCATTTCGTCTCCAAACCAACTTTCTAAATGACTTTCACACATGGATACTTGGCATTCGTACCTCAGCACTTCTGAACCTCAGCTGGTATTTATTCTCCTTCCCTGTCACCTGCCTTCCAAACACATGGGTGTCTGTCACCCCAAGCAGGCTTAAGGAAAGATCTAATACTGTGAGGCCAGTTACTGCCTAAGAAGTAAAGTTGTCTTTGTGCTTCGGCAGCCGAAAATAAGAGAAAACCTTAGAACTTGCCCCTTGGAAGCTGGATAAGGGATGTCTTCCAACACTTGCTGCTGCCTTTTCAAAATCTCACCTCTTTTTTGCTTATTATGGCCATCAGGTTGGGAAATGCCAGAGAGAGATAACAAGCATCACCAATTATTCTTATCTCATAATTCAAAATTGCACTTTTAATGCAGGCTATTAATAACCTGCTTGGTGTTGTTGTACCACATGAAATTAGCATTTCAAGGCCAAAATTTGTTCTTGATTAGAGGTCATTAGCTTGATAAATATGCTGGGCTTTTCTGCCACTGATTTGGAAATTATTTTAGGTACATTTTGCACAATTCTGAATTATTTAAATAGATGATAAAGAACCAGGAATCAGTTCTACCTTATCAGTGCCAAATGCTTTAATTAATGGGTTTAATATGTATGTACTCCATAATACATATTTGTAGAAGAAAAATCAGCTTCTGGTTTCATTTTGTCGTATTTGGACAAAACACAATTCAGATTGAAGCATACTTTTCTAAAAGCAGAATATATTAAAGAATTTGAAGGAGGCACACTCATTCCTTCAAATAAGTGGGAGTATAATAATGCCATTCTTTAAATAAATAAACATTAAAAATTAAAAGTAAAACCAGCACAAATATCAGTGGTAAAAATTAATAGTGAACAATTTAAAATCCTAGCACAGCCTTATAGAATTCTGGAAGATGCATTATCCCCTGTCAGTGGCTGCCAGAGTGGATCCTTTTCAAAATGGAAGATCTTGAAAAAGCATTGTTAATCCCATGGAATAAACGGTGAAGTTAAAAAATACAAATCATAAGAGGGCTTTTTGACTTCAGGCTTCAGGCTTTTATATTCAGCTTGTAAATCTTCCCCAGATAAGCACAGAGAAATTGTCTCATATTCTAAAGTTAGTTACTCATATAAGTGTTTAGGTTTGGACTTATGTAACAAAAAAGAGAATGCAGAGGCTTTTCTCTGGAAGAAGCGTGGTTCTTTCCTGGCTTTTCCTCTTCAATTCCCCAGCATTTCCTCCAATTCAATTTGTGTTGCTTTTAATTTCAGCTATTCAACTCCATAGACTGGAAATATAAAAACGCTGATGGCCCACTATTCATGTGTTGGTAACTTCAGTACTTTGAAATGAGGAAACAAAAACAGTCATCATCTTGTATTCAGCTTCAATGTCACTGTGTGTATTTTCTGAAGAGCAGGTGGATTTCATGGGTGGATGTGGCAAAACATAAAAGGCTTAAGACAGCATACCATATATTTTTCTCACAGCAGCCTCAGAGGTACATGAGTTTGAAGGACTAACTAAATATGGATTTTGGCACATGCAGATGGACTGCAGGCCAGAAAACTCAGTGGATATGCTGTTGACCATGTGAGATAGCTGTTGAAGTGAATCTCTGCAAACATGCTTATTTCTCCTTCCTCATCTGTCCAACCATTCCCACATTGCCCACGGCACAGGTTCTGAGCTGTGTATCTTTGAAACTGTTTATTTACTAGCTTCAGTCCCAGTGCCATGACTCTCTCTTAAGGTTTTGTTAAGGTTGTGATTGCAGCTACATTCAAAACGTCCAGTGCTGCAATGCTGGAACCTGGCCGTTCTAAAAGGAGTTACAGAAATGTAAATCCTGTTTTGCACTGAATGGCAGGAGAGGAACAACTTTGTTTTCTCAAGTGGTGCTTGATAGATAGCTGTGCTGCAAATATTCCGGATATGCTTTTGTCTCGCTCTCAGATACAGAACTTCATCTTCTTTTCTCCCTCTCCTTGCAGGGACTTAAAGCAGCTGACAATGACCCTACAGCCCCACCCTACGACTCCCTCTTAGTCTTTGACTACGAAGGAAGCGGCTCCACTGCTGGATCCTTGAGCTCTCTTAACTCCTCAAGTAGTGGTGGTGAGCAAGACTATGACTACCTAAATGACTGGGGCCCACGCTTCAAGAAACTTGCTGATATGTACGGTGGAGGTGATGACTGAACTTCAGCGTGAACTTTGGTTTTGGACAAGTACAAACATTTCAACTGATATTCCCCAAAAGCATACAGAAGCTAGGCTTTAACTTTGTAGTCTACTAGCACAAGTGCTTGCTGAAGGCTTTGGCTTAGGCTGCAAATCAGTTTGGGCTCCGTGGAATATCAGTGATCCAATGCTGTTTGGAAAAAAATATTGAGCTCAGTTACACTTGAATTTTACAGTACAGAAGCACTGGGATTTTATGTGCCTTTTTGTACCTTTTTCAGATCGGAATTAGTTTTATGTTTAAGGCTTTAATGGTACTGATTTGTGAAATGATGCATTAAAGAGACAAAATATGTTGGGGTGGGGAGGAGTAAGGTGAAACACAATATACTTCACAATGCTTTTGTTACATCGCATTGCTTTTATTAAAATAAGGAGATTAAAAAGAAACAAAAAAATCCTCATGGAACAATTTTATTATCTGGGAGAGAGGACCATGAGGTGGAACAATGTACATTACTTCTAGTTTTAGATGTTAGGGGACTTTTTTCACTAAAATTCTAAAAATTATGCAGCTGGTTGCAAATAAAGGGAGTTTTCATATCACCAGTTTGTAGCAGAATTGATTTTTTTTTCTTATGCTAGAATGTTAGACACATTTTGGTCTTAATCCATGTACACGTTTTGGTTTTTGGGTTTTTTTTTAATTTCTAGTATTTTTTTTCCCACTTCACTGTAAAAAATGGTATGTGTACATAATGTTTTATTGGCATAGTCTGTGGAGAAGTGCAGAAACTTCAGAACACGTGTATGTATTATTTGGACTATGGATTCAGGTTTTTGCATGTTTATATCTTTCGTTTATGGATAAAGTATTTACAAAACAGGTTGCAAACAAGTGACATTGATTCAATTGTTGAACTGTAGTTAGAGTACTCAATATTTTTTTTATTTTTATTTTTATTATTTTTTTTTTGTTTGGGGAGGGAGAAAAGTTCTTAGCACAAAAAAGTTTTACATAATTTGTACCAAAAAAGGGGGGGAGGGGAGTTGGCCTGATAGTGGTGGCACGAGAAAATATACAGTATGTTTTTGGGGTGGGGAGGGGAGGGGGGGGAAGGAGCTTTCAAACTGGAGAGACTTCTGAGAACAGCTTTGCCTCTGTATTGTGTACCAGAATATGAATGATACACCTCTGACCCCAACGTTCTGAATAAAATGCTAATTTTGGATCTGGTGCTTGGTTTGGCATTTTTTCTTCCACCTGAGCAGCCCTGACTACAGTAAATAAAAAGTATACAAAATGTGTTTGAATTCTTTGAGAAGTTGTGTGTGCTTCTTTGGCATTTCCTACTGCCATACTGAAAACAAGCTGCATGGAGAAGAAAGCCCAGCACAAATTTGGAAGGCAAGTTCCCAGGTAAAAGCAAAGTGATCTGTGCTGAGATTTCTGGGAATTCACAATTTTCGGTTCCCCACTGACGGCTAGCTCTTTGGTTTAATGCGCACTATCTGAATAAGAACTTGCATCATTTTTGGCTGGGTTCTAGACAGTTTAATGAATGCTTTTAATGATTATGCTGCAGCTTGCATAAATAAATTGCAGATTGTGGCAGTCCTCTTGTGCTGAAGTGAAGACAAGCCCCTGCTAACCTGAGTGCACATCAAATCATGTCCTTCGAGGAGGTGCTTACAGTCATGAGCTCTATCAAAAAGCACCATTAGGAGATGTGTCATTAGGTGTTTCTGACCTGTTACCATGATTTACTTGCAAACAAAGCAAGCATGGTAGGTACAGCAGTTCTTTGTTCTCTTGCAGCAATCTGCTCAGGTTTAATGCCTGCCTTTACAGACATTAAGGACCTAATTGTGAACAGTGTGAGGCGCAAACTCATCAGAATGCACAGGGAGGGGAGCCAGGCTCTGGGTCTGGCATAGCCACCGTCTGTACTGGGGCAGCTGCGTGGGCAGTGAGTCAGTCTGGGGGGAAGCTCTTCACTGGTGCCACTTCAGTGCTTCCTCAGCACTCACACTATCATTTAAATAATTGACTTTGGAAGGTAAATCCTGAAGTCTGATTTGGGGAGCATTAGTGCTGCATGGGGGATATCTCCACTGGGCTTTCCATGTCTCCTTGCTTTTTCTTGCTCCTGACAAAAGGTAGCAATCCTCTCAGGCTGGGGTATACAATTTCAACTTCTGCACACCTGGCTATTATTTATGTCATGCATTTGCAAGTATAACTTAATGCTGTAATATAGCCTTGATTTTTGAGTAATGTGTCGAAGTTACCAACAAGCACCGTTAAGCTATTCCCAAATTCAATTCGTAGTACATGGAACAAAAGATGTAGATCAGGACATGGAAATAAAGCCTAACCATGCATAGTTAAGTAAGGAAAACTTTCATAAAGGGCAGATTTTAAACTGTCAGTGGATGTTAAATAAGCGGAAGACAGCTTTTAGCACAAAAAATTATGCAAAAATACATTTTTAGCATAATCTATTATTGTTACTTTGAACCAACAAACTGGAAATGCTAAATGAACTTTATTCATTGACATTGAATGTTAAAAGACACACTGGGGGAGAGATCTGTGAAAGATTTCCAGTTTGGGCTATAGCACACAATTTTTTGTTAAAAGTGGGCAGAGGTCATCTTTTATAAGCACTTGGCTGTTCTGCACAGCAGTAGGAGCTTTATCTTGATCAAACAGCCAGCTCTACAGCTCCTTTGAAATTGTAGCAACAGTTCTCAGACCTAGTGATAGTTCAGCATTATGTCTGCTGAACAGAAGGCAGATTGAGATGCAAAAATGATTTTTATGCATCTCAAATGCTTAGTGAAGAAGAAAAAAGATGTTTGAACTGATCATCTTTCATCAAGTTTCAGATTCATTCTTATTCTAGAAATGTGCAGCCGGGTTTGATACCTGTGATACCTGATTCAACGCCCATCAGAGGGCTGCACTGAGAGGAAGATGGCTGAACATTGGACCCTACAATATTTTTGAAAAATGGAAATTTTGGCAGCCTAATTTGTAAATGGCATTTGGTAGCAGCATATATTACCTCTGCTTTGTAGACACTGTATCCAAGAGAAGTTCCTGGCAAGAAATGAGGCTTTAGCAACTTTGATCTTTCAGCCTGTCTGCAATTTGTATTTTCTTTCAATGATAGTCTTTCATAGCCTATATCCTTCTCAACTTCAGGGCTGATAAATGTGGGGAAGAGTGGTTTCAGGAAATAAACATTTGAAATGGATACCGATGGCCTTATGTGTGGATGGGTCTTACCTTACTGCATTTTCTTTGGGATTGTCAAATATTGATGAATATATGCTAATACTCACCCCATAACACTCTAAAATGTACTCACCATGCTCCCTTCAGGTAGTTTAACTCCTATGTGGTTTTTTGGTGCCAAAGTAGCAAAGTGACTAAAAGCCACATGAAGGCCACTGCCCTTTCTTGGTATGCAGTACTTTTTCAGACTAAACTCCTTATCCAGAACATTTACATCTACTCTACCATGGTCCCATTCACCTTAACACCCAAGGGAAAATATCTTCTGACAGGTGATGTGACACACAATCCCCAAAAGGGTCTCTAAAACCTTTCTAAAATTATTAGAGATGTCTCGTGTAAGCCACTTCCTTTACACAAATACTCCCACCTTCTAAGGAACCTTGCTGCAGTGGTAGCATGATTTTGGCAAATTTACCTTTCTGGTTCAGAAGTGTGAAAGCAAAGTTTCTGCTTTTACCTTAGTCAATATTTATTAGTCAAATAAAAATCAGAAAAGCGAGACGAATGCTTAAATACCTGATCCACTGTGGTATATTTTATACACAGTTTTCAGACAGGGATGATCCAGATTTGTATGGTGTCCTTATGTTTTTTATTTGTTCTGCATTTGCTTAAATAAACTTTAATGTTTAGTCTGTCTCAAGACAAGGATCTTTCCTAGGAATTTTTTTAAAGCATAGGATAGTTTCCCTTTACTTAATATCTGTCATGGGAATAATGAAAATCTTTCCCTTTAGCAACAAAGCCCAGCTGGGAAATAGAAGTGAGAAAAGAAGGCGAAAGAAGAAAGGCTAAGTGTTCCCCACAGGGACCCAAGGTGCTTTCCATCACACAGATAGAGAAAGAGCATCCCATTTGTTGAACCCTTTGATGAATCAATGCAAGACACTCTGCAGCCAATCGTTGCCTCTGTACTGCCAAACATCTTTTTGGGTGTAACTGAGAAGTTGGAGATGTCCCTTCTCTGCAATTCTTGGTGAGTGTGCTGCTTCCTGTCCTGCTGGGTTGCATTCCAGCATTGTTCTTTCCCAGTTTTCCTCCTCAGTTTACCCAAGTAGTTGAACAGTGCCAAAACTCATACAAAGTTTTTTGTAATCTTCAGTTTTCAAGCCACAAAGAATCAAGATCTTAAGTCTTGTTTTGGTTTGGTTGTTTTGCTGCAGGCTGGAGGACATGTCCTCCACACAGCAATAGCTGGAAAGGCTTGTCTTCCTTTTCAAAGTTCAGTATCCTGAACAGTATTTTACTCCTGAAACCTCTATGGGTTTCTAGGACATCTAAAAATGCAGCAATTGCCAGTGATACAGTAGGCACTTATAATCAGATTTCACATTTATGCACTCTCTTGACATTTCTGCCACAGACGGACATATGCTGTGGTGACAACGTGACATTGCAACCCCACCCAGAGAGCTTTCTGGAAAGATCAGTCAGAGTGAGGTGGTGGACATGTGCTCTCTGAGCTGCTCTCCTGTTGCTCTGGGTGCAGAGAATGCATTTCTCTGTGTGTAGCTGTTGCCTCTCAGAAGATTTATGCATAATCAGATCTCTTGCTGCTCTTCTCTGAGCACAAAGAAGCTGCCCATGTAGGACCCCTGGAATGCACCCACACATCTCATCTCCTGCATGCCTTACCACCTTTACAATCATTTACTGCCTCAACAAGATTGTCATTGTTTTCTATTTGCTTCCATCTTTATTCTTCTTCCCGAGCTATGTTTCAGAAAATACCTAGGAGCATTTGTCTTTCATTAACAAAGGGAATGCACTCTGGTTTATGAATTATTCTTGTTGTTTGTTTCATTTCTCATCTAATATATAGTTTTAAAACACTTTTGCCTTCCATAAGCAAATTCTCCTTTCTTAGTTCTCTTGGCAAGGCTGAGAAAATGCTTCCACTTTCACTTCTGTTTCTACTAAACCATTTTCAGGTTTTGTAAGAATCTCTTTTGCTCTTGTTTTCAGACCTTAAATCAATATTCTTTGAAAAAACAGTGACCAACCTCTTCTTCTTTAAATTGGCTATTTTTTCCTCCTAATGGAGAACATGCTTGTAGAGTTCCTACTTTCCTGTGTTACACTCAGGAAAAAAGTTAGATTTTTCATTGTTCACAGTGGATTTTATTTATGACTATTGCTTAAAATATATTCATTTTGAGACGCTTTTTTTTCAAGCACTAATGCATTTTTAAACCTCACGGTGGTACACATTTATGTAATTTCAAGAAACCACCTTCAGGTGGTTCACTCCCTCCCAAAGAGCCTAAATACTGATTCTGAAAGAAACATATTTTGCTCTGGGTATGAATAATGAATAGTAGCATTGTGCAAATTACTTTTATACTCCTGCTTCTGAAGAGAAAATGTGTTGATATGGTATGGGTATATACAGACAGACAAATCCATGGGCCCACCCGTTCTGGGTTCCAAATTACAGAAGTTTGATTATTACATTACATTTGTTATCTGCAGTACTGCAGAGTGAGCTTATAAAAACCCAGCTGTCTCTGTGCACCATAAATCAAAAGTAATGGCCAGATAATCAAAATTATGTTCCAATTCTAGAACATTTATTACTGGTGGCATTGTGTGAAGCAGTTATAAAAACAAGCAGTGTGCTAGGATGATTAGAGGGAATTACACTAAAAATGTAGAATCATTGCTGGTATGTTTTGACTTGAAGTTAACTAAGAGAAGTTTGCTCAGTAAGGTTATTTCAATATAAACAGAAATAAACAAAAATTTATTTTTTAGCCTGACCTAGTCAGGAGGCAATATTCAGAGCCCTATCTTTCCGAGAACTGATTTTTCCTCATTTGAGCAAAATGAAAATAAACAAGAAAAACTACCAAAAATAGTCAACCCAACCCTTAAAAACTCTTCATGGAATGGGAGAGGCAACTTCAAAGACCCGCTCTGCTGTCATGTTTCATAACAAAGAATTCCAGGCTATTGCCAAGCTTTTTGATCTTCCCAGTTTTTTGTGTGGCAAAAGTTCACACTGACTAGAGACCAAATTATCTGACTGCAGAATGTCTAAATCCAAGCTCTAACTTAGAGTTAGTTACTTTGGTGTTTCCTGTTGTTCCTTCTTGGTATGACTAATTAAATACTTGCTATACCTAGGAAAATAACACCTGAACTACTGTTTGGGATGTAAAAAAGCCCCAGCTCACGCTCAGGAACTATGCCTTGGTGTTTTATATGCTGAGTGAATGCCATTATTTTGAAACTAATGAGTTTTTCCATGAAAATCTTGTGAAAATCTCTAGATTTTATAGTGAAGGAAGCAGTTCACAAAACCTTTGCATTTACTCACAAAATGATTTTTTTCTGGACATTCTCACTCACCCTTCAGCTATTTGAAGGCAAGACTTAAATGGCAATAAGATTTTCATATGGGTTGATGACCACAAGGAAACCTTTTGAGCCCTAACCTTAAGGCTTGTCCTTCAGAGGCTGGTAAGTAATCCTTTTTGCTGAATAGCAGTCCATCAGGTTTAGTTCTCATGAAAAATGTTTCCCCTTTGAAACTGAGTGGTGTCAGCATGTGTACTGGAGCAGTGTGTTACAGAAGGTAAGTGAGAGTGGCAGAACACAGCCCTTCCAAAGTGGGTTCAGACCCAAAGCTCCTGTGTCAACCAAGATGCTCCCATGGGGGATGCCCCCCAGGCATTCAGCTCAGGAAACATTTACATCTGTATTATTCCTGCAGCCATTTGTAGTAGCATTTGAAGATGAACAACCTTGAATCACCAGTAATGTATGCATGAATGCATTTCTTTCAGAAAATAGAGACTAACATAACAATTCCAAGTTGCTATCAATTATCGGTTGACTTCCTTTTGAAGAATGCTGTTTAATTAGTTCATATTTTGTAACAACTCACTGTATTCACTAAGGTGCTGTGTTTGCTGAACTCTGGACTGTGTTGTGATGACAAGTGACCCTGTTCAAATGAGCTTTTACAGAAATCTATTTCAGAACTGAGTATTTGGAAGACAATTTTGATAGCAATTTTGTTATCTGGTGGTCTCAAAAACCGCTAGACACTCAGACTTTTAGTAGCTGCCACAGGAATATCAGATCAGCTGCCATTCTAGAGAAGAGGGAGAAGATGATGCCATGAAATTAGATTTTAACACTGCTCCACTCATAAGTACAGTAGGAAAAACATAAAGTAAAAGCTGGGTCATGAGCTAGATACTGTGTAAGTATTTATTGTAGGTCTGTGGGCCACCTGCACAGTGATGGCAATTTTGCAAGTATAGGATTCATATTCAGTCTCAAATAAAATATCAGCCTTCTCTGAAGATCATCACAAGGTTAATTCTTCTTTCAATTCATATGAACACGTTGTACTTCTGCATATTTGTACATCTTATTGCAGGGGAGATTTTCTCCATTACTTGAAAATCCTTAGTGAGTCTTAAGTTTAAATTTTTGTTAATTGAATATAAAAAATATTCAATTTGTTTAGTGAATATTGTGGGATCCCTGGCAAAAGAAAATGTTTGTGAATGTCTACTTTAACAGAGATTATGATGAAAGTAGGTAGAAAGGGCAGATTATAATAGTACCCCATCAACAACACTATATCAATTTGCCCACTGCAGACAACTGAAGAGGTTTTCATAGTAGTAGCATCTTATTGTGACTTTTTTTTTAATTCCAAAAAGAGTCAAAATGGGTATAATTTTAAAACTAGAGAAGTAGGGATGGAATGAGCACTTATTCTGTGATCTTGAAGATGTGGGACTTGTGACCCCCCTCAGTGAAAATAAAATTGCTAATGTCAACCCATCTTTGGCAGGCAGCACCTCACATTGATTTTATACATAATTCAGCACAATTGACAGCCTTTTCAGGACAAGCGGGAGACTGATATGTTATGGAGGCTAAATTGCTTCTCCATTCTGTAAAAGGGGATCTCTAGAGACCATGATTTGTGTTTAATGGTGTAAAGAGTTGGAACTGTGAAGAAGTTGGACTGTGTTACGGCTGATGTGAAGATACTCACAGTAAAGCAGCAGCACGGTAAAAAACTGCCTCCACTGGATTTATTTTTCTCGTAAGATATAAAAAGAAACCCTTTTCTCCCCTCTGTCTTGCCCCAAAGTGTGGCAAAAGAAGTGGGAGTTCATTTCCCATGTTTAGTTTTGCACATGCAGTACCAGATATATTACCTGTGCAATCAGCTGGCAACCCAGCCATGGTGGACTAACCAGCAGAACAGCCATGGGAAACAGTGCAGCATCCTTGCTAATGCTCTTCTGCTTTTGTCACCTGTTGAATTGCTCAGAGAAATGAGAAGCTGTGGGGTAAACCTAGGCATAAAACTGAAGTTTATTCATTTTCTCTAACTGTCTGTGTCTGAGCTTTCACCAGGGTTCCTGTATGGTTTTTCTGGGATCTTTCCAGGGTAAGAACAAGTGCACAAGAACTTCTTCATTAAATAGCTGCTAATCCCCATCCTCCTTCACACCACAGGAACATTACTATTAGCCCCAACCACCCTCCAAAGGGCTCCTTGTACAGTGGCAGGGGCAGGCATATGTGAAATAATAAGACTAAGGCTGCATTTTTTTACTTCATCGTCTCTTAGAAAAATCTTTTGACTCCATGGAGCACCTCCTTTGCCAAACAGCTGGTGCACAGCTCTGGTCTTGGTGGCCACCCAGACTGTCCAGTGTCTGGCAACTGTGCACCTTGTACAGGGCCAAAACCAGAACAGAACAAGCTGCTGTTCCTGAGCTGGATGTCCCCAGAATCCCCAGTGTTAATTTGAAGTACTAGCAAAACTGTCTCGCAGTTTAGGAACAATAGTAGCACAGGCACATTGTTCTATCTTATTTTCATTTTTTTGTTGTGTTTATGTGAGTCACTGACGCACACAGCCTGTATTTGTTGATGTTATGCAAAATTCAGTGCATGTAAGAAACTATTCTTGCAGTGTAATCAGATAATTAGATGTTTTGTCGGTGCCTTGTGCTGTTTAATATGAAGTACTTTGAGTGACAATATGGCAGCTCTTTTCCAGCAAACTTTACAGGCTGCTTGTTGCAAACTGCAAGTTAAACTTTAATTGGGTGTCCTGAGATTTGCTACTAGGAAGGTAATAACCTCAGCACAATAACACGAAGCTGCATCTTTTCACTGTTGTCAGTGTTGTAAATAAAGGCTAATTTTCCAACAGACTTGCTCTTTCTTCAGCAATCAGGTTTACCAAAGGAAGTAGAACCTTATTCCATAATTTCTGCAGGCTGTAATATGCAAAGACATGAGCAACCCAAGTGGTGCTGTGTGTGAATGAGTATATGGGAGTGGGGACTGACAAAGGAGAGCTATGTTTTGAAATAACAACATGAATTTTATTGAAAAAGCATTGAGTTGTTTGCCCTTTTATTTAGCCTTTATGATAGCAAATAGAAATGATTTGGCTTGCCAGCCAGACTTAGAAATGTGGAGGTAGAAAAAAAGACAGCCCAAAACCTCAGTGTAATTTTGAGTCAAATGAGGTTTGGATCAAACTCAATGCAATTTATTTTTATATAAGGTCCTCCATGCAGAGTATTACAAAGCAGTTTACAGGGAGAGTTAATCATCAGAAGCTAAAGGGAAAAGTAAGGTTTTCAAAGCCAAAAATAATTTGGTAGCCGGGAGGAATCATGGGGGCTTTTATTGGTGTTCTGAGAGAAATGAGAAAAGTTCCAGGTAGAGCACTTTATTTTCTGGTTTTAGGAAGCCGAAGTCCTGTATTCAGTCATGTCAGAAAATGGCACATTCTTTTTAATGACACTGCTTTTGAGTGGCTCATCTTGTCAGAGAACCGTCAGTGTCACCCAACCTGAGACCTGTTCCAGTTCTGCTCTGAGGAGCTGCCATGTAGACTACTTGCCATAAATAAGAAAGAGTATCACTGAGATAGAGCTTCATACACTGCAAAAATTGCTCCTTTTTTTTTTTTCCCCTAAATAAAACCTGGTATCCTCGAAATATCATCAACTGTACCCATTTTGAGGTTGTGTTTAAAAAATATAAAAACAGCATATTGCTATTGTATTATGGTCTTATGGATGTGAACACACACATACCCTCACATGTGTTTAATAATTAATCATTTACTAATAAATTAAGACTACTTAATATTTTGTATATTGGGGGAGGTTCTCTGATCTCCTGCTTCAGTTTTGCATAACTGCTAAAACCATTCAGGCTAAGCTAATTTACACTAGCTAAGAATTTTATTTATTTCACTTGCTTTGTGTTTACAAAAATCAATTATCTGTATCATTCAATTAGTGGCTCTCACTGTGAGGTTTTAGTGATGCAGGATGTAGAAGGAGCAACATAGTAACCACGTCTAGCCCCAAAATAATGTGTTACCCACTCCATAGCTGACTTTCCCTCCAGACTCTCCAATACACAAAATGCTTTCCAGACCTTCAAAACACGTCAGACAAAACAGAATTTTCCTTTGCTCGGTCTTCTTTTTTATCTGAGAATGTCCTTCCTTGAAAGAGCAAAATAATTCCTACTCCTCTCTATGTTATGCTCACTGGTTGGTCTTTGTCTTACACTGACAGCTCAGCCTGGAACATACTTCAGAAAACAAAAGGAAAACAGGTGTGAATGCTTTCAGTTTGGTTTGGTTAGCTTAAAATTTTAACCAAGCCAAACATTTGTTGCTTGTCAAATTCTCCAAATTCTTCCAACATTTGTATTTATAAAGTGGCCTGTCAAAGGATTTGATGTATGAGTGTCAGCTTGATGGGGAGACAGGATCCCACCAGAGCCTGGGAGCTGTTCAGCCACTTCTCAGGAAGGGAAAGGAGGTGTGAAATAGTCGGGATCAATTACAGCCCCACAGTAAAACAGAGAAAAGGAAAGGGAAGAGGAGTAAAGCTGCAAACAGTGATGGGTGCCACAGCAAGGCAGAGTGCTGCCTCTTAGAGAGCCCTTGCCAGGAGAGGAAGCAGCCCTCCATGCTACACCCTGTTCAGCTGCTTTATTCACGTGTGTGAGCTGGAATGTGCTTCATTCTCACTGACCAGAGGCATGGGGTAGGGTATTGCAATAGAAAACTATTAGTCTAGATCACAGAACAGGTAAGAAGATGCAAAATGCTTTTTCTTTCGTGTGCTTTTGTCAGTCATTCATTAAGGGGGTCATTTTAGGAAACACTGATTATAGGAGATGCTACAATTCAAGCTTCCTTCCAGAACGCTTTTTAAGAATATTGTGATTCCATTCATCATTTTTCTAAATGACGACCTCCAGCGACACAGTTTTTACACAAATGTAACTTCACAGACCTTGATATTCATGTTTATCACTGCGAGGCAAATGTTGCTCCCACCACCATCCATGTAAGAGAATGGTGATGGCATTAGATGGTGTGTGATATTGTGTTACAACACTTGTGGGTTATTATAACAGCAGCCTCTGGATGTTAAATCTCTTCCCAGTTCAAACTTTGTTTTCTGCCAAAAGCAATTCTTGCCTCACCACCCAAAGCCTGAAGGTGCTAAGATTCTTTTTTGTTCACACATTTTCACTTAAAAATAGGGGTGCCTATTACAAAAGTTTGCAGCAGTTGGGAAACAAAAAAGTTTGGCTGTAAAATTCAAATAAGGGAATGCTTACAACGAATTTTCTAGTTCAGAAACTTCAGAAAACTACTGCTGCCTTGTATTTACTCTGTGATCACACAGATCATGTGAGGTTAAAGATGCACAAAATGCCTCCATTTGCTTTTATGTATATGTTCTGATATTTCAGCCCTCACATTCCTGTCCCCTATGTTTCATTTGCTTTTCAAACTCATAAACTTCCAGTTTTATCTGTATCTAGTACAAACAGATCTTTAAGAAACTGGCAGGGCTGTGAATTACCTATTCAGGAGAACAATCCTTTTTGGTTTAATAAGAAAACCAGACACTTGTATTAGCTTTTGTTCTTAACCTTCTACTTTTATCTTAAGATTTAGCTCACAGTATTTTGGTATCAGCGACAAAAAAATCAGATTTCTTAGATTTTCAAAAATGTCCTTGATGACCACCACATTCCAAGCCAAATACTCTTTTGAAGTCTTAAAAAAAAATGCATTTGGTTTATGCTGCATGATTTTGGTAGTAGAGAGGGCAGCAGGAGTGGTCTCTCTGAGAAGAAACCAGGAGTTGCCCCCTTGTGGGCCAGAGATATTTCCAGCTGACTCCAAAAAGGATCTGCTGCTGCTCAAACCTGAGCCCCTCAACAACACTGGTGGTGTTTCTGTGATAACATATTTATGAAGAGTGAAAAAACATGGTGCAGCAGCTGCATGAGAAAGGGGAGCGTGAAAAATTTGCAAAAAACAGCCCTGCAGACACCACGGGGAGGGAGGAAGGAGAGGGAAGTGGTCCTCCAGATGCTGGAGCAGAAGTTCTCTTGCAGCCTCTGGAGAAGGCTGTAATGGAGCAGGTTGTCCTCCTGCAGCCCATGGAGGACCAAGGTGGAGCAGGTGAGCATGCCCTGAAGGAAGCTGCAGTCAATGGAAAGGAGCCCTTGCCAGGAGCATGTTGTCTGGAAGGACCTGCTGCCCATGGGGCACCCATGCTGGAGCTGCTCTTGAAGAACTGTACATCATGGGAGAGACCCCATGATGGAGCAAGGGAAGAGAGCAGAGGAAGGAGCAGCAGAGATGAAATGTTATGGATTTACCAAAAGCCCCATCCCTCATTCCTCCCTCCCTACTTCCTCAAATAAAAGAGTCAGGAGCGAGGGAGTGAAATTGAACCTAGCAAGAAGGAGGGATGGGGGAAAGTGTTTTAGTTTTGTCTGTTTTTCTCACTATCCTTCTCTAATTGGCAATAAATTAAATTCATTTTCCCCAGGTTGGATCTGTTTTGCCTGTGACAGTAATTGGTGAGTGATCTCCCTGTCTGTATCATGACCCTGTCTTATTTTCTCACCCATCTGTTGAGGAGGGATAGAAAAAGTGCAGCTGGGTAGGCACCTGTGGCCAATCAAGGTCAGCCCACCACAAAAACATATCACCAATAATATTTGAGTGGCAGTATCACGGCATCATTACATTTTTCAAACATATACAGAAAGAAACACACACACACTTATCCCTTAGTTCTCTTAGCTCTGTGCAGCATTAATAGAATAGTGAAATATCCCAGGAATTTTGCAACTTAAAAGATTTGAGAGAGGCCAAGAAAAAACAACCCAGAAGGGGAGCTGATGAAACATAACCAGGAGATTGAATAGGTTTAAAAAAACAGCAAGTGGTTCAGAGCTGTAATGAGGAAAACAACCCTCTGGTTCAAAAGCAACTGCTTTCTTGTCCATTTGCTGGATAATCAATATCTCATCCTAAAACATCTGTGCGCAAAATATAAAAAAAGAAAGAATACTGTATTCTGGAAAAGATTTGCTGACCAAGCCCAAGTTCCATCAGAAATGGAAGCATAAATAACTTCAAAATATTGATAATGATTCTTAGAGAAAAAGAGCTGAATAAACAGCACTGAATGAAATGTAAAATTGCATTTTATCTTTCTGTTTTCTTGTAAAACTCTGTGCTAGCAGACCTGGACTGTGTCTGCCTCTAGCATTTGATCAGAATTCTATCTCAGTCAGCCTTTTTTATTTCCCTGCCTTATTTTAAGCATAATTATCAGATTGATAAATATGTGCATCAAGCATAGCATTAGCAGAGCCTGTGTTCTGAATTACTGTGGCATTGTTGCTTCTAGGGAGCAGAGACAGTTTAGGACCAGAAAATGAGCATGTTTCACTGAACAGATTATCCTTTTCAGCTAATAATAGTTCATATCAAATACCATTTTGTGAAAGATAGAGACCAACTTGCACACTCTCTGTAAAAAAAGAAAAAAAGTGGAAAATGTTCTCTGCAGAACTCACATATTACTAAATCAATTTTGCCTTAGAGGACAATCTTCAGAGTAGTTTCAATCCTAAAGCAGGTCTGTATGTTGCTGGGCTCCTTATATATTTATATCATAGTGAGCAGTACAAGGACCCAACAGTGCTCCCATTTCAAGCCCTGTGTAAAATTCAGCTTAAACTCTCAGTAATGAAAATGGAGACTGGATTGTTCACATCCTGAGAATTTTTGTCTTGAAAGTTCCAGTTAGATCTTCCAATACATGCACCAGCTTGAACTAAACATCTAACTCTTTCAGGACATCAAGGTGCTTGGTCTTTGTAGCTCCATTGGAAATTGTTGGTGAATCTGATTTCTTCTCCACAAACCAAGGTTCACTTTCCACACCAGTACTCCTAAAAAATATCTTCTTCTTCTTGGTAGCAGAGACTTTCCTCGAGGCAAGCTTAGCTTTGCCACTTTTAGGAATAATTCAGCCTTTTTCTTGTAGAGGTCCGCAACTCTATTGCCAAGAGAAAAGGATGAGCTGTCTGAAACAGCATGCTACATCCAACAAGCTCAAATCCTGCACACACTCTGGTATTGGACACCCTAATAGGATAGAAAGGTGTTTTTTAGCAAAGCATCAACTAACTTCATGTTTCTCATGGAGTGCTCCTTCCCTCTGTTTTTTATCATGTCAGATGGGCAGTGATGACAGCTGCTCGATAGCTGTCCTCCAGCCCCTTGGTGCCTGCAGCACTGAGCTGGCTCAGGGGGCTGGGTGCTGGCCGAGAGCTGAAGGCTGCCCAAAAAAACATGAGAAAAAGAAGTTTCTGAAGGAGACCTTTGCAGGCCAATCACAGATCCCTTTTTAGTCTCAAAAATGCATTTTAAGCTGCTCAGTCTAATGAGTGTAACATTTCCAACCTAAGCCTTTCACAGGGCCATAATGCTCATGTATTCATAGAATCATGGAATCACGGAGTCATAGAATCATAGAATGGCTGGAGCTGGAAGGGCCCTTAAGGAACATCTGTTTTCAACCCCTCTACATTGGCAGAGACACCTCCCGCTAGACCAGGTTGCTCAGACCCCCATCCAACCTGGCTTTGAACAGTTCCAGGGATGGGGCATCTACAACTTCTCTGGGCAAGCTGTACCAGTGTCTCACCAACCTCACAGTAAATAATTTCTTCCTAATATACAATCTAAACCTACCCTCTTTCAATTTAAAACAATTCCCCTTTGCCCTACTACTATCTGCCCATGTAAGAAGTCCTTCTCCAGCTCTCTTGTAGCCCCTTTAGGTACTGAAAGGCTAAAGAATTGTATCTGGAGGCTTTAAGTGGTCAAGCTTCAAAGCCTTAGACAGGTGTGAGCTAAAAGATTGGGAGAAAAAAAGGTTTTTTGATGTACTGCAGTCACATACAGGACTGTCTTTTGGAAGGTTTCAGCTTCTCCCCTCACTGGGTAAGGAGATGAAGTATTTTAGCAAAGAGATACTGAGCATTCTCAGCCACTGGGAAACTGTTCACAAGCTTGTGTCCCTGACTTTAAGCATGGTCATGTGTTACAGGAAAAAGGAGAATATCCAACAATGCTGCTCCTGCTCCAAAACAGTTTTGCATTCTATGTAGGTTACATTCAGAAGCTGCACAGACTTTGGTTGTGCAACCCTACCATGTGTATTACTGCACATGTTTTCCAATTATCCAACTTCTGTGAGAACAGAAGGTCAGCAGACCATTCTAGATAAATATTTTTGTCACCTTGCACTTGATAACTAAGCTTTCCAAAGGGTAAACAGCCATGATTTCATCATCAATCTTGGAATGACAAGGTTCTGAAGTGCATGGAGTGCACGACATGTTGCTTGCTCCAATATCAGGGGCAGAAGATGAGCATTGACAAACGGGCAGAGGGTAATATTTTGATTGATTGTTTGCATAGGAACTTATTGGTGAGGCCTGAGAGCTTTGATAAAATGCAAAGATTAAGATATAGAATTTAAACTCAAAAAATTATATTTCTGTTGCAGCTCTAGCAAGAAATGTGTATGGAAGGGAGTATTGAACAGTACAAAAAGACAAAATTCTCTAAGAAAGTAATTCCAAATGCAATAATAAACTAATTAAACACCGTTAGAAATATAATGAAACTAGCACTGTCTCCCACAGGCAACCCACTGTCTTAAATAAGCATTCTAATAATCCTCCTGTGGATTTTGGTACAATTTTGTCTGACCTTTAAATAAAGACCACCAACACAGCAATTGAATATGACTGGCCAACCTGTGTGAATTATCTTTAACCTAGAGTCAATTCTCTTTATTTTGTTGCCTACTTTCTTCGTCTTTACTTTTAAATACAGCTGTCCTTTCAGGGGACTTCTTAATCGAAATCTGCTGTGTTTTTCTGTCTTCCTGTTGCTTTTGGTCTCTTGTTTTGTTCTCCCTAAAGCTTTTGTAGTCAGCTCCCAATATTTAGAATTTTTTTCTTTATTAGAGTCAACTTTTAAAACCACAATATTTTTTAGCACTCTTAGAAATTAATTTAATACCTATTAAGAAAATAGAGGACTGAATTCTCTCCCTGTATAGCCACAATCACATTCAATGTACCTTGTGGGAGGAAACTTTTTGATACTGCAAGTGTTGTCCCCTAGCACTGCTGCTATATCTGGACCAAGAGTTGAGTCTCCATGCTGAGATTGATGGAGGTAGGGGCTCCATCTTTGAGAACTTGCACTCTGCCTTGTAGAGTGCAAGATCTGCACTGTTGAACAAGGACAGTTGTTTCAAGATTAGATGAGCCAAACTGAAAATATATGCACAGCTGTGCATGGACAGTCATTCTCCTGGATTTCCTCTTCTGTAAAAGAAAAAAGGTGATCCTTCCCTCCAATATCAAATACTGTTCCAAGCTTGACAAACTGCTGCTGACAACCATAGCCACCACAAACAAAAAAGATCTGTCAAAAGGTAAGAGATTTTGAAGTAGTAGTTCTTCAGCCCTAATTCATACTTCTAAAGAACAGGGATATATACAGCTGCTTTGCTATCAAAGACATGAAGATTTGGAAGGTGTCTTTTTTTCCTCCCACATTTAGCATATGTTTTAGCCATGCATAAGACTTTTCCAGAGTGGAGGAAGCCTAAGAGGAGGAGGAGGGGCAGGGAGGAGGCAAAATTTTCTCCTTTCCAAGATGCAATCTGAAGTGATTCTAGAAATACTCACTTTAGCTGTATATATTTTTGAAGATAAGACTTGTTCATATCAATCAAAGCAGAGTGGCAGCAGCCGAGTGAATTGCTTCAAGTAGTTCTGCTTTTCACAATCTGATGCAGCCCTTTGATACGTTTGTTCAGTTGTAGAGGGGCTCTAATGTCACAGGCACAGCTGGTTTCCCACTCTGCTATCACACTTAACAGTGGGGGGCTCTCCTCCACTGCAGCTGCCTCCAACATCAGTAACACAGGTACTCCAAAGGGTTTTCTGCGGGCCCATCGCCTCTCCCATTTCACCTCCATCTTGCTAAGCTGATAAATAAACTGCTCATGAGGTTTCTTTTTTTTTAAAAACTTAATTACTCAGTTCCAGCCACTGGTGATTCCAAAGGAATGAGATCTTGGGAACCAGCCGTTTTGCATGAAGATATTGCAAATCTATTAATGGTAGAGGTAAGCAAGGAAAGGTGGTGGAACCAGGAGAGACCTGGATAAAAAAGTGAAAGCACTGAATGACATCCAGGTAGAAAGTGATGCAGCATTAGTCAACTGAAGAAGCAGAGGGTGAGAGTGGCATGTGAAATTCCAATTTTCTGCTTTCTGAGCTCATTTTAACCTGTTATACACAGTGCTGCAACTGTTAGACCTACTAAGCCATTTCCACTGACACCAATGCCAACCATTCCATTGCTTCCATGAGAACACAGCTAGGCTGATATAATATAACTTAACCCCAGAAAGCAACATTTTGAAGTGCTTAATTTGCATTTTTTAAAGTGTGTTTTGTGGATGAGCAATCTTTGTTGACATCTCTTTGAGTTTCAACTAAAACTGAAGTACAGTAATTTTCTGTTAAGATTAGTTAAACTCTAAGGCATGTTTCAATTAGAGAATTAAAGAATTTAAGAATCATTTTTCTGCCTTGAGTAATACAGAAAACATAGAAATTAATATTTTAATAGCTGCCTTTTTCATTTTAAATTCATGACTAGTGGAGGTTTGGTGACAACATTTTTGGCAAGTTGTGAATTGTTTTGTATCTCTTGCGTAGCATAAGGTGAATTAAGAGATGGCTATATATAGTTTTTATCTATACCTGTTGAGAGTGGGCAGTCAGTAGTTGTCATAGAGAATGGTTGGGTTGTATTTATGTGTTACCTGTTATGGAAGCAATGTCTCTGCATCCACCACAAGCAGTGCAATTCTTCAAGATCTGAATATTGAACAGGTCAGTCCTGAGACTGGTGCAGAACCACGCTATCCTAGACTGACCTTCTTGGCTTGAAGACAGTAGGCTTCAGCCTTGCAATGCAGGATCCACCCTCTCATGAGTGCTGCTGAAATTCCACAAGGAAGGAATCAGGACCGTTGTCCCTTGTGACAGAGAGTGGCAAACTCGGGTGGCCAGGTAAGTGCAGCCTGCAGAAATAATGGCACAGAGAGTCTTTCAGCTGAGAGGGAGATCTGAAGCACCTTCAGATATTGTAAGCCAATTAGCCCCTGACCACATAAAGGCAGAAATCAAGGACTAACCTTGGAGAAAGCCTGGGATGTGCTCAAGGCAGGACTTTCAGGCATAGAAAGGACAATAAGACCTCTTTTCTGAAAAGAATTGTAAATTCTCTACAGTATGACATCATCATCAAGTAGGTGCATCTATGAGTGTGTTCAACAGCAAATTTAGCAAGAGAAACTTGTGCATGCCATGCAGCCACACTCTCACAGGCTGCTTATACCTTCCCACCTGAAAGCTGCTCTTTGGAATGTTGTTTTATCACTTCTTCCCAGCAGCTGTGTAAATCCTACAGTCTGATATTCTGGCACAGGAGAAAGGACTTGAAGAAGAGGAGGTGTAGAGTACACTAGTCATTCGTGGATAAATGTGTCAGCAGTGGAGTGCATTGAAAATCATGTCTCTGGGAAGAGTGCTAAGAAAAATATATACTCTGGTGGTCTGTAGCTCCTCAAGAAGCTTTTTCAGTTTCCCCATCAAGATGCTGCAAAACAAAGAATTTGCATCTTTGGGACAGAGAACCTGGGAGTACGGTGTAGTCAAGAGAAGGTGTTACAGAAGCCAGTGCAATAGTTCCCAACTTCCACATTGTTTTAGCAGGCAGACAAATACAGCTAGTTTATAATTGGCCTTTCTTGGAACTCAGAGGCAGTCCCCAGATCGTGACTGCCATTTGAAAATGCTGCAACACATAATTAAAAAGGGTATGGAAAAACTGCAGCAATCTGCATTACTTGTGACACCCATACTGTGGCCATTTACAGTGCCAGAGAAATTAAAGTAAATATAAGAGGCCTGCCAAGTTGTTCAGAATGAATGCACACATATTCTCAAGTGTTAGAAACAGACAAAAGCATCATATATGGCAAAAAATAAATAGATTGCACTAAAAAGTGGTCATCAGCCTCTCTAGGAGCAATTTAGGCTAAAATCAAGATGCAGATGGCATAATCTCCACTATGATCTTCTGGAAAGATTTGACAGAGGTGGGTGCTTTGTTGACTGTTCTTGCACAAGGTCACAGAGCTGTCTGTATGCTGTTAACGTCATTGTGAAAAGAAAAAAAAAGGGACATCAGAAGGAAAGGCAGGCTTTACATGACTCCCTCAGTCACCTACCCAATTAAAATTGTGCTAGTTGAAAAATCATCAGGCATTCACTATAACGGCTGTAGACACTTGGAAAAAACCCAGTGGGATCCTAGTACTTTAATCATACTATTGATCTCCCTTTACCTATATCATTATGGTATTCTGGATTTTTTTTTGTCTGTGTGTTTTTTTTTTTTCTTTTTTTACACAACCTGCTAAGATTTTGCATTCAGCTTCTGCATAAAACACAGAGGACCAAATCTGTGATCTTTTGTACAGCTACACACAGCCCACACAGCATTAAAATGACCATCATTTTGCTGCTCATGTCATGTGTGGGTGGCAATATATAGAATTATCCTTTAAAGACTAGTCTCCCTGAGTTAACCCAGGATGGAACAGTAGACCAAAATAAATAGCTATGTTCTATTTAACATTTCTCAGAAAAAAAAAATTATCATAAATTTCAGAAATTACATCATGATCATGGAGGTAACAAGTGAATAACTGAAATGCTTCGTTTTGGTGCACCTGGTTTATGTTCCTAACTAAGAACTAGTTCACTATTTCATATTTCTGACACACAGAAGTCTCTGTTAAACATCCAGACCACCTATTTCTTCAATTAAGAGGTGAGAGCTAGCAGTACATATTTTGTGGCATTTTAAATAAGCCCTTTAGCAGGCAAAAAAGATCAAAAACCAAGAAGTAATATAGTTTTATTAGGAGGTTGTTCTGGCATTTATACATCATGTTGAGTACATCAGAAAACAAAGCCAGTTTAAGAACAGTTCTGTTCCTCCTAATGCACCAAACAGGGCCTGAAATTATTCACTTTAAATTCAGTGAAAAAGCCCCATTACGTTTAATGTATTGCATCAAATGTTGTTGACTAAAATGTCAATATTTACAGTTGCCACCAGGAAACATCAAACTGTCACAGCACTTGCCTTTTGACAGCAGAAAACTAGCTCTCCTTGGTTAACACCACATGGAAAGTACTGGGAATAGCAGTCACAGTAGGGATAACAAAACGCTTGATGAAATCCAGGCACTGAAATCCACAGTGCTTTTCTCTTCAGAGGCACTCCTAATGCAATAGGTCTTCAGAGGCACAGTAAGTAACTCCCACATCAACCTCTATTACATAAAATAATTAAGTCTACATCAATGATTTGGAATAAGAGACCATTGCTACAGGATCAATGTTGTGCACTTTGAAGAAGAACAAACCTGAGCTGCACCATGCCATTTATTTTCCATAAATGCTTTGGTTTTGCCTTGCTGTTCTTGCATCTGCAGGAGCCCATTATCCTGGATAATATTCTGTTCCATTGACAATTATATCTTATTTCTGTCCTTTAAGTAGCTGCTGCTTTGAGGATCTCTCATTATGTGATGCAATTTTCATCACTGAACCTCCTTTAACTTTTACTGCCAGGAGTACATTTTTATATTAACCCCTGCGAGTATCCAGAACCACCAGCTTGGAGTCAGCAATCTGGTAGAATTTTGATGGCTGCAGCAGGACGATCACTGCACAGAGCTTGGGAACCAACTGATTTGTATTTAAGTGGTCAGCAGGGACAATAGAAATCCCAGCACTCAGATGAAAATGAGTAGATTTAGGCTTTTCCCACATGCTGTGTTCTCAATAATACAAGCTTTCACTAAAAGAAAAAAAAAAAGACTTCTAGCCCTTCCAATTGCAAAAATAGTCTTCACTAAGTAAATCCCATCGCTGCTGTTTTGTTGAGTCTGCAGCTAGCCAGACTGAAACAATAGCACCCAAAGAGCCCACAACTCCCTGGTTGCATCTTAATGGGTTGTTTGTTAACTTCAAAGCTGACCATTTAAATGCTAACATTATTAGGCAAGTAATACAAAACATAAGCACCCAGCTTGAATCATTAGCATTTAATTGCCTAACATTTTCTCTTGTTTAATCTACAGCACTGTGCAAACTGGTCTTAATTTTGGTTTTGAACAGTGGAGCACTCACGCTTATGTTGCCCTGTGTGGAGGGACTCATGAAGAAAAAGCAAAATATTTGCTCTTGCAAAAACCTATGTCTTTTAATGCTACAAACAATGCAGCTTTACTCTAAGGTTTTCTCAGCTCTTTTTTTTTTTTTTTTTCTTTTATTTAGGTTCTTTTCCTTGACTGGGATGCTTGTTACCTACTCTGGGCAAGGACTGTTGTTAAGAAGTGAAGATTCAACTGCTAATGAAAGAGTTCAGAGTTGTTCCCTTTACTCTTTTCTTTGAGCAAATGGGAAAAAAAGCTCTTTCTACTGCTTTTTCAAGGTGGTGTAAAGGTCACTGACAATAGCTCCCCTATAGATGCCGATGTGTGACATTTTGCCTGAATAAAACAGAAACATGATAAGCTATGGAAACATTCAAATTCTTTTCTAGATAAAGCTGTTTCTGAAACGTGACTTGTTCCTTAAAATAAAGTACAGAAATTAACTCTTATCTTCAAATCTTATCTGAGGCTTAAAGCATGTCCCCTGAATGTAAAAAACCACAAAAAAAAAAAAAAAAAAAAAAAAAAAAAAAAAAAAAAAAAAAAAAAAAAAAAAAAAAAAAAAAAAAAAAAAAAGTGAAGTAACACAAATCATGTAAAATATAAACAACGAAACCTGGACAAAGACTAACAGACTAACGTCTAAACTGATGATTAAAGTAAAGCGATGATTTGAAGTTTCAGTTTTTAGCAGCTGAGTTCAAGCCTGGAGTGTGAGGATGGAAATTCCATCAAAACCACCCTTGCCAAAAAATAATCCCCAAACTCCTCTTTTATTACTGAGAGACACCTTATTGTTAATTTCAGAGGTAACGAGAAAGATGAAAAAATCAAGCAATTATGGTGTATTTCTGACATTTTTTGCTCTGAGTTTTCCATTCTGCTGTTCACTTTTTGTTTTTTTTCATGCTTCTCTGCTGTGTGGTCTTCATTGTTAAAAAAACAAGGTTTTTTTTTCTTGATTTGGGAAGTGTTTTCAATCCCAAAGAAAAAGCATAATGAAAACAACATTCCAATTTCTCTCCAAGGTAAATTCACCTTGACCAACACCATTTTCCCCATGAAGTTAAGACTTCAGTAAATTTACCTGGCAGGAAATACTACCCGACTGATCCTCATTGGGTGCCCTGTCACTTCCCTGCAGTTCAAAATGCAACTTTTTTGGTTTGAAAAGAAGCCCTGAGATAGATGGACATATCAAACCCACGTATGCAGGAGAACAAATCTGTCAGGTGGCAGGTTTAAATATTTTTCTTACATGATATTTTCACTCAGAGATTAATTTATGGAAGATTATTTTATATTAAATCTGTAAAGCTCCCTGGATTCACCATTACACAATGTTAGCCTGCAAGCATTACACTGATCCATTTGAAGAATTTTGTCTCTGGACAAACAAAGCATTGCTAGGCAGATTTACCAACAGATTTACCAAAAGAGTTACAAGGTGGAGATTCCAGCCATCCTTCAAAAGAAGCCAAAGAAGATTGCTGTAAAAAAAAAATTTGAAATTAGTGACTGCAGGAATGGAGTTTGGACAAGCACTCAGGCAGGTGTAAGCAAAAAGGATGGAAAGGCAAAAGAAAGGATAGAAAGGCAAAGGGTCTTAGTGACTGGACAGCAAACTGATTAAAGTGTTTCTTCACCCCTGGCTGCTTGTAGACCTTCTCCTTTCTCTCATCCATAACAAGCAATCAAACAAATCCCTCTATCATTCTGTAGCAAGTTACACTGCATGGCAATCCCATTCCCCATTCTCAGGCATGGCTTTCTAAAACCTCTTGTGTGGTTCTCCTGGAGAAAATATGGGCTGAACTTTTGCAAACTAATCTCAGGCTCTGGTGGTTTCACCCCAGTTTGGCCATTTTCATTACACTGATATCTTCAATCCACTCTTTTCTGAACACAGTCATTAGAATTTTATGAATCATCTTCTTGTAGACTAACATAATATTGAGATGCAGTAATGGAGGGTGCCAGCAGATGGTGACATATGTAAATTTCTATAAAGATTATGTGTAACAAAAGAGTCTTTAGAAGGTGCAGATACTTAATGTATTTCTGCTTCCATTTCTTGTAATGCTCAGGGAAAAAAAAAATCTTCCTTTCATTATTTCTATCTTGGCCTGCTACAGCTGGTGGCAGCTGTTTGGGGACCTATTTCTACCACTCAGATAATTTTGTTTGGCATTGATGCCTGGGTAGCTGCTGCAAACCATCTTGGAAACTCCTACAGAGTGTGTCTACATTATGCTTTTTTGCTGAGGGTTGTTTGTTTGTTTTTTTTTCTCTTTTTCCTTTGGAGAAGTTATTACCAAGTGCACTGTTTACTGTTTATTGTCAATATCACAGGGGAGCCAGAATGCAAAATAGATGGCTGTAATAGCCACAGGGTGGCATACTGGGGGCCAACAGAGGAGAAATGCTAATCACATTGCCATTTCCTGGCCCATATGGTCAGGGCTTCAGTACACGATGGTTTGAAATGCTATTATGAGTACAGGCTAATATCAATTCTACAGAGAAGACTTTGGCAAATCTATTACCAGCTCTCTTAAACTGCACCTCACTATCCATTTAGAGTAGCCATTCATCCAGAGAAAAGAAATACTACTGTGGGCTTGCTGAACTCAGAGAAGAGTTAACCTTATAGGAGGGAAAAACTTTGAAAAGTCACATTAGTGTTTTTTTCTTGGCAAGAATGAACTGCATATATGTTCTGAAAGAATGACTTGCTCAAGCAGCAACCCTGTCCTTGTATCCCACACAGGTCCAGCTCACTCACTCAGTGTGAAAACCATTTTGGCCACAGAAGGCATTAGTGCCTCAGCTGTTATTGTCTCCCATCCACCAGAGGCTTCCACCACAAAATAGAAAGGGGCATGTGTTGCCAAGACAGTCCTCTCCAGCAATCTTTCCAGACTTTCTTCTCTGGTGGATCAGATGAACATGTAGCACTGGGAAGTGGGTACCATTGAGGGACAGGAATGTTCCCTGAGGCTTTGGGGTGGACAACTGGAGGGCAGGGAGGGCAAGCAGAGGCATCAGTTTGCCAAAAGTGGTCCCAGCTCATCTGCTGGAGCTTTGCAAGGTTACAGTGGTGCTGCCCACAGGGCTGTTCTTCTGTGTTAGCACTAACTGCTGCCATTTACAAAGAGTGAAGAAAATAAAGCAAGCAGCCTGTGGTAGCTGAGAAACCAATACATTCTGCTGAACCAAAGAAAGGCCTGTGTTCCTACCAAGCATTATCCCACATATTCAGAATAGGGAGAGGAAGAACTTGAGGACAATCATTAAACAGTGGAAATGGACTATGGCCGTATACCACATTAAAGTGACCAGAACGGAGACAATTTTATCTTCAGACATGGTCAGAGTCAGAAGTATACACAACCTGTGCACAGTCTTAATGTGAATCAGGCTTCACTTTTCACCTAGTCAGCTACCCTTCTTTACCCTAAAAGATGGTCCTTTCTGGTACTAAGCTCTACTGGCCCTACATCTTTCAGATATGAGCAAGAGATGTCCTCAAAACTTCTTTTCTCTTCAGGTTCCTAATCCATGCAGTCTCCTTCAGGCTACACTTCATTTGGTCCAATGATGGGAACAGAAAGTCCTCTCCATTTCCAGGTAGCCCTAGGAGATGCATGTGTTTTTCCATTCAAGAGCACAGAGGAGCCAGATACTGCTGCCACTTTAGCATTGTGGTAACAGCAGCCCTTTAAAAGAAATCTGCTTTGAAAACCTGGCCTTAAATGCTTGTAAGGTGTAAGGAAGGTCAAACTTCGAAGAAAGCACGGTGATCAAAATCCATCCCTATTATTTGGGAGTGAGTAATTTTCAGTCTTTGGGGTTAAATTTTCCTTAATAATACAAAGCGTATACTTTCAGCTCTTGGATTATTCTGTCTGGAAAGATGTTTCCTGGTTATGCAGTCACTTCTTACAGTCTTTTTTATCTCTAGTTTGACTGTCTCTAAATGGCATTTACCCACAAAGTCATTGCTACACAGGATGTGTTCTTCTGCCTAGCAAGCTGCATGTCCATTATCACTGATATTTTTGTACCACTCATTATGACCTGAGCAGTTTTAGATTATCCTGAGATTTTGCCTCAATGTATAATTTTTCTTGCATCAAAGACTTGTCATTTTCCATTTATGGCCCTTGTAGTGCATTTTTGGGGTTGGCTTTTTTTGCTGCATAGTATTGGGAATGAAAGACATACAGACAAAACTTGTTTTTCTGTAACAGGCAGGTTACAGAAAAACATATGAAGAAGAACATTTGAAGAAAGACATATTCTGATATTAAGTTACAGAACACTGCAATGCAGTCATCATATTGCTCCATTCAGAATAATTCAGAGAGGAAAGTGTATAATTAGCAGCACTGTGTATATTTGGGGAATGAGGACATCATCAGTGAGGACATTGATGATGGAAAACCTAGCATAATTTGTAGTGTGAATAGGTGTGTACTCTCCTCTTCAGATTTACACTTCTTGGTAAAAACAGATTTGGTAGCAGGGCTGGCTTTGGGGAAAAATAAAGCTGACAACTGCCTGTAATGGGCAGCAAAGCAAGCCCCTCTGGAAGGGCTGATCATTGTCCTCTTGTGTGAGAGCAGCATCACTGGCTGAGCTAGGGGGTGTGAAAATAAATCTGCCTCTGGTGAGAAGGAATAAGCAATGAAAAGAAGACTGACTTCGCTAGTTGGGCCTAGCAGGAGAGAAGGCAGCAGAGGAAAGGTGGCAGTGGTAACTGCCTTATCTTCCCTGTGCCAACACCTGCCTATTTCACAGAGCTTCACCTTCCATTCTGTGCTGTCCCATATTTCAGTTTGCCTCTGCTGCTGACAAACTGTGAGCCAGCTCTGTCTTGGAGGCACAGCAGAGTCCTTTCCTTGATGGAAAGCTGTGGTTCTCCGAAAGACTGACTTATAACACTATGTCTGTGTTGTAAAGGATCAAGCCCTCCAGACCTGTTTTTTTCCTACCATTCTCATTTTCCCAACTTTACTTTCACCATATTACAGTGCCATCATACAGCACACAAGAGCAACAGTTTTTCTGTCCTGTGTCATTGTCACCACTACTTAATGCTTGAGTTTGGAGTTCTGCTGAGGTTCAAAAGCCCGTGGTCACTGCAAACAACATCTTGGTAGGATATGGGTAGAGTGGGATAATATTGAAATGAATTGTAGATCTAAATAAACTATGCCTTTCAGGATCCATTTTCCCACTGTGGCCAAGCTGATTTACAAGTTCACCAGCGACTAAAGGGGGAAACTATCGTAATTTTTCTTCTGACTCGTCCCTCCAGCATCCTCCCCTTTTTGCCCCTTTTTGCTTCCTCATCTCTCACCACAGCCACCAACTTTCCCTCCTGATTCTGTTACATGGCTCATCTGATCTCAAACGAAACTCCTTTACCTCGTCCTCTTTTGCCATTTGATTGGGCTGCTGTGTCTTGCTGTGTGACTTACATGAGCATGAAAGTCATCTGAAAGTGAGCAGTGGGAGAGCATGGCTAGGAGCAGGAAGGATGGAGATATTCAGGAGTGGAGCTGAATCTTCTACTCATGCTATTTGTCTCAGACCATATCATAAAAGCAAACTCTAATTGTGCCATGTGCTGGACAGAAATCTTGTCATTAATTTGGACATTTCATAGTACAATAGTCACTGAATCAGTTGGGCTGGAATGGACCTTGGGATGTCTTTCAGTCTGCTCACATCAAGGTCAAAGGGACCATTAGAGGTCTCTTTGGTTAAATGTGTGTCAATGGACTTCAAGAAACCCCATTTTGGTTGCAAGATTTGCCTGCTGACAATCTGTAGAGGATAAAAGTACCTAGACTGACATGAAAGGAAGTGAGCGGATTCAGCCTCCCTGCAATTTCATGAAAGACGTCCTCTGTGTAAGTGGTATTCATGGCCTCATACTCTCCTTCTGAATCTGCAGGTTTTCAGAACAGTTCTCTTGGTACACGCTTTCTTCTATAAGGGGTCCCTTGAATGCTGTTTTCCACAGTAAATCCTGGCAGGTTTCGCTGAGAGAGAATGCAAAGATGTTCATACCTCATAAATACATAAGGCAAAGGATGTCAGGGAAGGGAAATATTCTCTCCATTCTATAAAGGAAAGCTTTGCTGAATCGTTTTTCTCCTCCAGAGTCCCAGCGAACGCTGTGCAGCAGCGTAGCAATGGGGACACCAACCTCCTGAGGCTCAGCCCAATACCTTTCCTGTAAAACTATTTTTCTTCAAAGCTGTCATCTAGGAGGATTTTGTTAGCTGCTCACAGTCTGAGATTTGTTGGGGACTCTTGCCTAAGCTCATTCTCTTTCTTTAATACAAGTGTGCATTTGTTTCCTTGATCTGCTATCACACAATTTCCTTTTAAACAGAGCTTACTGTGCAATCTTATGTCAGCCTTTGCATTTGTTCTTGTGCCATGAACAGATTTTTCTTTGCCTGGTGTGACTCCACGCACTTTATGAAGATTATAGCTGCTCTAGTTTGTTCTATCACTGCCTTACTCACCTCATTTTTCAAATAATTTGTAAATCCATAAGAAATTATTCTTTCTGCAGGTTGTTCCAACATCAATATGAAAGATATTTGAAAGGCTGTTACAAAGTAATCAGATGCCTTTCCTTCTTTTCCCAGCTGTTGGGAACACATGATGACCAAGTGCAGAGTTTTCATCTGGGTGCAACAATCTTCTAATGTTTTGAACATTAATTTTATTCACTCTGTAAGTTCAAAGGTGAATGAATTTTGTTAATACTATTCTCCTTCACAGTGTGAGTTGAGATTTTCAATTTTTCTCCACTGGAGACTTTTCTTCTCTTGTGCTGATACGCACTGAAATATTCTGCCTGGCTTGTTCAGTATTTCCCTAGGAATTCCTCTAGTCTTAGCTGCTTGGGTGGATAATTTCACCCATTCACTGTTACTGCTCTCACTTACCATTTGATATCTGACATCCTTTGCCATCCTCATTTATGTCCTCTTTGCAGCTGGTATAGGAAGAGACCCTTTTGACTTCTCATGTTTGCCAAAGTTCATGAGCCTCAGAGCTCTGTGTTAGGAGTAAAAATGGATGAGAGCTGGGTATCTCTTAGGTAATACCTTTCTACTCTAATGGCCCTTAATGTTGAAAGAATTAAACACTGGGAGGCAAGGCATTTGCTCATAGTCCAAAGTTCGTTTCAGTCAATATTTAGCTTAAAGCTCTTGATATTTTTTTTCAGGCCAGTGTTTCTAGGAAAAAAAAAGAAAGGAATGTGAGCTTTCTCCTTCTACTGTTTCACAGTTGCCCCCACTTAAAACCCATCATACCCAACCATGAAAAATTTCTTAGTGACTTCATCTTGTTGTTTCTGTAGGGTGCAGAGATCCATGTAATGGTTGGAAAGAGATGTTTTTTATGTGAGAAATATATGGCTTTTTTACCACAAAGGAAGAGCTGCAACTGAATTAATTGGAGTTCGTGACATTTCCCCACCCTTTAACTAGACTCCTGATGTACCAAGAGTGCCCCTTTTGGGAAACAGCTACAGTGCCCATTCTAAAATACTAAAGCATTGACTATATTCCAGCAGTTTGTTCAAAAAGGCAGACAGATTCTTCAGTATTTCACTGCAATGGAGCAGCCCCACTTTCTGCAGCCTTAATTAACAGTAATATAAGATACAGAAGCAATAACATGAGTGCATCACCGGTAGAGTGATGCTCTGGCTTTTCAACCTGACTGCTTTTTCTGCTCATCCTTCCCGATGCTAATTCCCCAAATTAACTTTGCAATGAACATTTACCACTCTGGTAATATGGCTGCATCTGCACTCCCAATTATCAGAAGGTGTGGCCAAAACATTTCCTGAATCATTGCCTGGTCTCTGTGCTAAGGATGTGTGAAAAGATTTTGGAAGGTCAGACACTTTCTGTGTAAACAACGCAGAATGTCCTAAAATACGCTGTCTCCACTGTGAATTCAAAAACTTTTATTCAGCACTTATGTTAGCAAAATATATTTGCTTAGAGGCATGTGAAAGACAAAGGCAAAGTGGGTTAGAACATGGCCAGACCTGATTCAATTTTGTATTTAAGTGATTGTCCTCAGGAAATTTTTACTTAGAACTAGTAATTTTAAAATTAATTTCTTAGGAAAGAGATGAGGGGAAAAAGTAATATATATGTAACTCAAGAACTACTGTGGCACTGGGATAAAGCGCAGTGCAAAGATGTCTGAGCACTTTGTTTAGTGCTTGTAAATAGACTGAATCCTAACTCATGCTTCTGTTTAAATGGGCGATTCCACAGGTCATATTTCTCATTTTCTGCAGCCAACTTGTCACCTGGTTATATTGCAAAAATTTACACTACATTCACAAATGCCAGTTTAAAGTGTCAAGGCTCCTTTAAAAGAAAAATAAAGTTAACCTGGGCAAAATGAATAATACATATTTTATAGCCAAAAAGTGGATTTCTTTTAAGTTTCAGAAGAAATGTGAGTTCCTGCAGCCTGTGATTGCAACAATATTTTTTCCTAAGGAACAGAAAGCATTTATACCTTGATAACCAATTCCTTAAGGTATGCCTGTACTTATAAATTTGAGTCTATTTCTTCTCCATTCATTGTGTACTCTGGCAGAAGTTGGGAACTATGTAAATTTTTACTTTATAGCTGCTGAAACACAAGCAAACAGCGTCACCCCAACACCTCCTGTGAAACAACAGTCCTTGATTTTTCCCCAAAATTAAACAAAAATAAAACACTTATAAATTGGTGCCCCAAATTCTGATTGAGTTTCTTTCCACAAGACAAGTGTCTCACCGCTGTGGTTTCTAATGACCATGCTGGTTTACAAACATTGTCACACATGACAATACTTGTAGGCTGAAGATCCTGTAATGTAATGTAAATCTCATTTTCAGATTTTAATTAACAAGAAAAGATTGTAGAAAAGGTAAAGATGACTGCAAATTGCGGTTCAGTTATTTTCATTTCTTGAAAGATAGGTAGAAGCTCTTATCAAAACAGGTCATACAATGCCACTGATGGGCTGAAATTGAAATTTTCAGTGATTTGGAAGATACGCAATCCTGTTGTTCTGGGATAACATGACTATGATTCACTGCCTCAAAAGCAATCACAGATCAGCAACTCCTTTCTGCCCCCAGCCACTCTATCCCATGTCAAAGTGAAGGTCACAAAAATGTTCAGCAGGCTGGTGAATGCCTGGGGATTTTGTGGCTTATGTTTGTCAGGAGTATGTGAACACAAGTTTGTCATCTAGTTTGCAAGTGCACAGGCTTACATCCGTAGCTATTATAGGGTAAAAGTAGTTAGGGAAAGCTATGTCATGGAGCATAAGAGTGCATCCCCTCTCTTTGTCCAAATATAGTTGTATTTGTAGAGTGAAGGTCCCATGGGCAGAGTGAATTTAGAAGGCATCTGGACAAAACAGACTCAGGTGAGAAAATTTTATTTAATTCATCGCCAAAACAAAAAAATTACAGTTGAAAGTAAAAAAGAATTTGAGGACTTACAAACACAGAGGCAAATCATCCATTTACAGTCTCTGCTGACCTTTGTGAGTCAATGGGCAGCACTGGAGGTGGAGAAGCACAGAGTAATGCTCTTCTACCGCCCTTTGTCACCCACTCATTTTTATGCCGGGTTGCTTCTGAGTGTCCCTGTTACAGGGTGGGTCCTTCATGGGTAGACCTAGTTAACTTCTGCCCTTCACAGAAGGGAGGACTTCAAAAGGAAGAGGGTAAATAAAGAAGCTGTGAAGAAGCTCTTTTGGAAGGAGAATGTGTCTGTCACACTGCAAGAGCTGTATCAGCACTGACAAAGCAAAACCAAAGACCAGAGGGACTTGATAAAACCATGTCATGGAGGGACACTTAGGGAGGGTGAGGAGAAGACTGGTATGAAAGAACTGAGAAGGGGAAGGTATAGAGCAGTAGAGTGGAGGTGCAGAAGGCCCAAGAGAAGAAGATTTTGCTGCTGATGTGCTTCTTGAGGAGAGGGGTGGCCCTGGTGCTGCTGAGGGAAGACCACCAGCTGTTTGGAAGTGATAGGTGTTTATCTCTGGTTTTGTGTGTTTGTGTTAGGCCTTGGGTGTAAATTCCTACATGTCACTGGTCTCCCTGCAGGTTGTGCCACCTCATCCTGAAGGGATGGATCACCTAACCTGGGGCATTTGAAACAGAAATCTCTTCCCACGTGTTCTGGAGGCAGTGGAACACTTACCTCAGTGGATACTACACCCTCTTACACCTTGAGACACACTGATACTCTCACTAAACCTCTTCTGAAATTTCTAGTCAGTTTTTCAATTTTTTAAAAATTTCCTCCTGCTCCCCAAGAAGTGCAGTGTAATATTACTGCTTCAGTAAGAAAATCAGGGGGTGTCCCAGGTCTGGAGCCATCTGTACACGACAGAGCTCAGGGAACTCGTTCTGAGGAAATCTCTTTGAACTTAACGTCCCCAAAATTCAAGTAAACTACAAAACATTCCATGACTTTGAAAGAAGAAGTTGGAAACTTTCCCAGAACTTTCTCAAAATTTTACTGGTCTCCCATTTCTGGTTNCTTTTTGGTTTTTTTTTAAAAAAAAAAAAAAAAAAAAAAGTTTTTTTCTATGTATTCTGGCTTTATTTTTTTTTTTTTTTGGCAGAACATACATCCATGTACATCCTTTGGTATAAATATTTAAAATTTTTCCTTTGACGGCTTTGAAGTAAATGATAATATGTACACTTGCCCCCCTCATGAATGTCAACTTGCTCTAGGAACCATATTTTTATGTTTATTGCTACCATGTGAAGTAAGAGTCATGCAAAAGATATAAAAGAAGAAGGCTCTAATATAAAAAAGTCAAAAGCAGAAGAGAAGCAGTAGGAATGACCAACTACCAACTCTGAATGGAGGCAAGTTCCAGAGAAGTTGACTACAGAAGCAGTAGAAAGGGAAGCAGAAAGGGAATCCCACTTTATCCCCCAAATGCTCTGTGAAGATGTTAGAGGAAGGAGGCAGAGAGGACTCCCATCAGACAATAAACACAACATCCGTGTTTTCTGCAATGCCATCTGTTTCTACATCTTGCAGTGCATTGCTACATACAGCTGCTGCCACCAAATGCCCAGCTAATTTTAGGGTACTTATCTGTGCCTGAGCTTGGATAAGTAGTCTCTCAGCCTCCATTTGTAGGAGATGACACATGAGCTCTCCCACCTGCTGTAGATTTCTTCACAATGTCCCTTGGGAGACCATAAAGGGAGCTATGCAGTTGTGGGATGAAAAAAAAGGGTTATACAATTAATTAGAAATTGCAAAGTTGTCAGCAGCATAAGCTGTGGTAAGCAATTTGTTTTCAGCCCAGGGAAGGGTTGACTTGCAAAATAAATTTTAAAACCCCCATTCCTTTGACTGGAAGGTTGCAGCAAATTCATCAATGTTTGTTTAAAGAAGCAAAGGAGAATAAAGCAAGTGTTGTGAACAATGCTAAATAGCATAGTTACTAAAAAAAAGAAAAAAAAGAATGACCTGTCTTAGGAACACAGACTGTGCCAATCTCTGGACAATGGAGCCCCTCTACTCCTGGGTAGAGGAACTTGCTGCTGAAACTACAAGAAGTTGCATCCTGGGAGCATGGAGATCTGTATATGTAGGACTTCTGCTTGTTTTCTTGCTTATTCATAGGCATTAGTAGGCAAGGAAGGGGAAGAGGAATTGCCTGCCTATACTTTCAATGGGAATGTCACCTCAGCTGGATGGCTGTGTGGAGAATGCCCTAAACTGTACTGGGGAACAGTTGAAGGAGGGATAAACTAAATGGGAATTCAACCATTATTTGGTGCGTGGATGGATATCATCGTTTCTCCATGTTGAGAAGGGCCTGAGAAAGAGACATTTAAATCCAAGACAAAATGTTAGTAGTCAAGGAATTTGAATGGAAGCAAATTGACGGCAAAATACTGAACTGCAGGAAGACTTATGAGTTCCACGTTGCAGGAAAAAAGTATAAAGACGCCTTCATCATAGTCTCCTTGATGAAAACCACTTGTTGATGGAAGCTAAGATTCAAATAAAACAAATCTATCTTAAGAAAGTAAAGAAATGTCACTAAGAATGTCTCAGAATGTAAACTGAGAGTGTACATTCACCTTGAATGCTGCTTACAATTCTGGGCACAGCACTTCAAAAAGGGTAAAGCAAATGGATCCAGAGAAGGACAAGAAAAAAAGTATCAGAGGGATAGCAAGATGTCTCCTGTGTGCATGGTGATTGTAAAGGTGAATGCTTTAGAAAGGAGTAAATAAATTATGACATAGCATAAATATATCCAGTACTGGCTAGAACAAAGAAGGTTAGACAGAGGCACCTGTTTGCTTTCATACTAGAAAAAAATTACAGAGACACCATAAATGACAAGGAAACCAATTTAAATGTTAGAAAGATCGTTCTGGAAGCATAAATAGCATGCAGCTATGTATACACTGCAGTAAAACATGACTGAGAAAAAGGGATCAGTAGGATTCCAAAGAGTCCTTAAGACCAAATCTCCAATGGTATTCAGGTGACTAACTCCTACTGAAGCACATGTAGTAACTTCAATTAGCTGTGAGCTCAGTTTTGGGAAGTTCTGAGCATGCTGGCTGTAATCCAGTGAGACCTATGCTTTGCTCTCAGCAGGTAAATATTGTCCCTGATGAGTGCAGCAGAAATTATATCCCTGAGGTTAAGCACACACTTATATTATTTGCTGGACCTGCATGAGCATGTTGAGTGCAGAGCTCTCCATAAATAAAATGCCCACAGTTATTTATCCTAGAGGAAAAAATTGCTTCATCGAGGAACAAACACCCAGTGATCTGTATACATTTAACTGTAACAATAGAACTCATATAATAATGTACAAGAGCTGACTGAAATATGAGGAAGAATTGAGCACCAACTGGAAATACATGCTGGTTGTTTATTTCACTGGCAAGAAAGATGTTACATAAAAGAAAAAAATTCCTTAACTTAAAGCTGCATTTCACTGTCTAACACTCTGTTTTGGAAGAAATGAATAGTCTCTTGTCAGTATGCCTTAGTGAAAAAACAAAAGAGAATATCTTTAAAAAATACACCCCCACACCTAGATTATTTAAAGAGTCAAATGTATGAATCAAATATAGTAATAGTTTAGAAGGTTTAAAGTTCTGGTTCATTGTTGCTGAGAGCTGTTTGGATTAGTTACATGGTATGTGTTCCTTGGTGGCAAAATGAGCTGCCCTTCCTCCACCGCCCTTCAGCCCTTTATGCCTGCTCCCACACTCATTGAGATGTGCCAGCACAACTGCTTGTGGGATCATTTCACGGACCAGATTAGGGAGATCTGCACTGAAAAGCAAGCAAACAAACAAAAAACAAGAACAAAAGCCTTTTTCTCCTGGTGTTTTTCTTTTTGCCCTGGATTGTATCAAGGGTCTGAGACACAGAGTGTTTGACAAACAATTGCATTGCCTCCATCAAGGAGACAGCAAACTGCAGCAGAGGGGCAGCAGTTGGGTCAGTGCTGAGGAACTTCCCAAGGCAGTTTTGTCAGCACAAATAATATTTAATTGCCCCAAAAGTCTCTCTCTAGAGTCAATTACATCATAATTTAATTCCAAAATTGATATTCACCCTATCTCTCTGTAATTGTACTTTTATACAAAGGTTTATATGCATAGAAATCTATATTAAAATATTATACATATGTGTATGTGTATCTCTAAATTTTGGAAATACTCACTAAGCTTTGAGATTTGTCTTCCTTGAGATAAAAAAATCCAATAAACAAAACCACACAGACAGACTATGTGTTTAGAGACAGAGCTAAGAATGCCTGGGAAAACACAACGCAATGTTTGTAAAGACCTATACAATAGAGTCCTAGCTGCCTGCCACACAAACATTCCTCTCTTGTGAATGGATGCTTAACTATGGAGCAACAGACCATAAGCGTGGGCAGAGCAGCAGATGGCAGGTCACTCTATTAATATGGAGAATTCAAGCAATTCCAAACATTTTGCTGTGCTTTTACCCCCATGATGTGAAACTGTATGACAATGGAGTGAAGTTCCAATGGCTCCATTTGAGGGATGAGGAATGTGGAGATAGACCTAATTAGATATTACCCATTTACTGCCAGCTCCTATTTACTGTAACCAAACCACCCATTCTTCCCTGCTCGATGACGTGTGTTTTGTATCTGTCAGCAAGGTATTTTGTAGAGCTTATGCATGCTGAGATGCAGGATCAGTCTGTGTGCAGACATTTTTCCTGTCCCCAGGATAAATGGCAAAACAACATGCCCAAGAAAATGAAACAATTGATGGATCTAGAAAGACGACTTTGGTCTCCAGGCTTCAAGAGAGCATACTGTGTGCTGGCCTGTGCCTGCCACTGGAAGGCCTAATGACTGAAGTTTTCCTAAGACACAATAAGAATTGCATCCTCCTTTAAACTGTTAGGTGACCTGCACTTTAATGTGGTTACCCTTAAACCACATTAAGTGGTTTTCCACATTCTAAATCTTCTTAATATTTTGTTACCCAGGGAGCTTTGTTAGCATTCACCTGTCTGAAAATTACTGGGGAACAGAAATGCAAATTACTCCCAGATAATGCAAATGCGTGGCATTTTGCAAATGAACCTTGAAAAGCTTATGCACATGTTAGAGCATCTTCCTGATGCAGCTTCTGTCCTCAATTAAGCTGGTGATGACCATAATATATTATATTGTATGTCAGAGGTTAATTGTTCTCACCTTTTTTTGTCTTTATCTCATCACCTTCTCCTTTCTTCTCTCCTGACCAGTGACAACAGCAGTTGGAAGCAGCTGTCTAACTTTGCTATCTTGTGTCAGATGTGTTAAATGCAGGGCTGCTGAAGGTACAGCTCACATCACTCCAGGGGAGTATGTTGAATACTCAGGGCCTGAGTTTGGGTGCTGGACTTCTGGGTATTTTACTTCTCCATGGAAGTAAAAGCAGACTTGGAGGGGCATTCTGTGAACTTTATGATGTAGGAGCTGCCCCCAAGTTTTCTGCCTTCAGATTGTCTTTTGTCCTTCCCTCACTTCTCTGAATTAAAATCATGTTTGTTTCGTGCTTCAGATATGATAGGCATTCCACAGTGAAAGGAATGAGCAGGTTTTCCCTGGAAAAACTTCAGAAAAACAAAGAGGTACCAAGTCCCCACTGAAGGGCTGATCTTCAGATATAATTCTACACTGGAACATACCATTATTTCCAGGCACAGATCTGCCTGACCACTGTTAGATACACTTATTGTATTCTGCACTGTACTGCAGAAATGGGATCTTGGAAATAATGCATGTAAATATCACTTTGCAGTATTTCATTTCTGCTTCTGAAACAATAGCATCGTCAACAAACTCTTGAAACCTTTCCAAACACTAATATTTATTAAATGGACCCAAATCTTCCAGGTTGATATAATGAATACATCAAGAATGTCCCCATAAGTAGACCCTTAAAATATTTTGATTTTACATATATTCTTCCTAGAAAATTATATAAAGGAAAAAAATTATTTGAATTTCAGCCATTGCTGTAATTTAAAAATTGAATAATGTGTGCAGAAGCAAGAACTTTTGCAGATAACCAATAAAGGGCAGAAATCTTCAATTCTACTCTTTTTCACAAAGCATCTCTGTCTCCTCAGTAGCATACCTCAAGGGACACCCATAAATCCCTTAAAATAATACTAAAATTTGTAGCTCCCTTGGGTTATTCAAAAGGACAATAATGAATAAATTGCATTATGTGCTATTCAAGTCAACCATCTGACCCTATTTTCATGGACATGAATAGTTTCTTTCTTGTGTCTGTTCCATAGGATCTGCCAACTCTCTTCCTGCTGATGTGTGTCACATCTCTGTCACTACTTTTCTCTCAAGTGATCTAGTCAATTAGCAAAATTATATTAAGCTATGAGCAAATATATCTAAATTGTTTTTAGCTTCCTTTTAAGGTGGTGCTTCTTATCAGAGTTTATAAGAGAAATCCAAAAGCTGTACCTTTTTCCCCCTAGTTGTTTTGTAAATCTAATAAAATATAAAAGTTTTTGCAACCCTACATCTTAACAAAACGCAGGAGAAAAGAGTCAGTCTTCACATTTACATTCTGAAGATCATCAGTGTAGAGATGTAGGAAACAGGGAGCAAAAGGGTTTTTTTCAGATCACAGTGATGTGGAATATTTGATGGTGCATCAGCATCAAGAAAATACCATGTTTGGCTTTTTTATAAGAGTAGGAAGGTGACTTCTTCTGCCTGCTATTTGTCATCTTTGCTGATACTGACAGGTGCATTGATCCTCATACTCATCTCTCTACTGGCACAAGAAGTTCAGTTAAAGGCTATTACAAATGCCTGTTAACCAGAAAGAGGTTTTAGAAACTAAATATTGCCCATGCTGAAATGTAGAACAGGAAAGAAAATATTTTCAAGTGTATTTTCTACCTCCATTGCTGTTTTGTAGATAAGGCTTCTGTGACTTAAAATTTAGAACTCCAAGTGATATATAAGATCATTGTGGTGCTGAAAGACATTTTTTGACCTTTTGACTTCGTTAGGCTTTGCATTCTTATTTGCTGATCATTTAAGAAATAACCCTCTATATTTTAGATACATACATGTATGAACTGGTTTGGTAATTGCCACTGTTTCTTGTTCTGTCATCTGAAAAATCAGAATATTCTGGGGAAAATATAGGGGTTTTTTTCACATCACTGAACTATCTTCCAGTGCTTCTTAGATCCCTCTACTAGTATGTGCAATGTGGGATGATATTTCATTATTAAAAAGGTCAGAGAACACTGCTTTTAAGTGAAAGACCTTCCTTGAAAATATATTAGGCATATTTCAAGACAATGAGTTTCCAAAGAATCTATTTAAGGAGTGATGAAAACAGTCTATTCTGGCCCAATCCGTGAAGGAAATTGCTTTGGGAAAGAGTATGGTAGCGAGGGAAGGGGAGAAAAAGGGGAAAAACCCACTATGCAAACAACTTAATATTATAAGCTCTTTCTCTTTTGCACATACACTTTGAAAGTAATGTGCTTGGTGGACTTTCCTGGCTTTGCCTGAACTGAATATCACATCAAGCACCCCAGCCCAGCAGTGGTTTTGCAACCCTGTCTGATATTCCCTTTGTGCGTCAGGCGGAGGTAGATTTTGTTTCATGCATCATTCATAAACTCACTGCTGAGATTCCACAAGTTGCTACATATCCCAGTCCTATTTCAGAGGCTTAAAACAGAAAGAGATGACTGTACTTCTGTGGAAAATGGTCACATGTGCCAAATCATAAGATGTTGCTGATGTCAAAGATGACACTTGTTTTGAATACATGGTAAAAAAAGTAGCTCTTTACTGTTGCACCCATGTCTTAAAAGTTTTCTTGAGTCTTATTGTGTGCTGTGTTGCAGTAGTATTTCACATGCTGACAGAGGAGACACCTGTATTCCCAGCACAAAAACCAGGATAAATAGAAACCTCTGCTTTATGTGGAAAGCCGCTGCTTGAGAACGTTGGCAAATCACTTAATCATCCAGTCAATCATAACCTTTTCTCTTACCCAACTATGTCACAGTAAGACCACCTTCCCTTGAATTCAGCCTATTCTCTGCACCTATTGGGCTTCTTTCCTATCTTTTCTTTTTTTTTATGTTTCCACAGTGTGTGGTAGATCCTTTCCTCCTGTTTTTTTCGATCATCTGGAACAGCCATCAACCATTATGTGATGGATTGAGTTGGACTCTTTTCAGATTTGGTGTCATAGGACATCTATTGTCACTGGACTATGCCTCCTTTCTCAGCTGGAAAAAAAACTAAAGAAAAAACTCCAAAAATCCACAATACCACCACCAATAATAATAATAACAATAAAGGTAATAGAACTTTCAGTCCTGAGCTTCTTTACAATCCCAGTATGAAAGCCTCTAAAAACCCAAGAGGCTGCAGCAATCACCCTTACTTCTACCTAGACTGGGTATAAGATCCATTTTAAGAAAGAATATCTGTATTTGTGCTGATAAATGTAGCCCACAGAGACATGTCCTCAGATGTTTTTGGTAATGGCATATATAATCCATCACAGTGAATTCTGAAGCGGGGCCTCAGGAAGGGTGATGAATCCCTGGACTGAATTAATTTATAGCAAGGCAAATGTGTACTCCTGTCTGTAGCCCAGAAACTGTTCCCTACAGATGGCTAGTCACATCTTTCACTGAGTTTTCCCCTGATTAGGCAGAAGCATAGGAAGTCCCTGTTGGGGATCCCATTCAATCAAGTGAAACAGAACAGGAATTTGATGGCACCCTGGAGAAAAAGCCCTTGTTCACATTTCTGACTTCACATTCCTCAAAGTTCCCCAAGGATGAGAGGACATCAGCTTGCAGTGGGCCTTGCTACTCTCTGTATGACCACCCCGTCATCTCAGACACTATTGCTCTTGTTTATCAACCACAATTTGCGCATAAATGTTAACAGGAGCAAAAGCAAAACCCTGAAACATGTCACATTTTTCATACCACTCTTCAAATTTATTTTTTCATAATGTCTTCCTCTGCTGACCTTATAGAACTTGAAATAAATGCACTTTTCAATACACTAAATTGCAGTATAATATACAACTACAAGAAGAATTGCAAGGAAGATCTGGGGAGCCACACTCTGATCTCGGTGCTGCAAATGTCATGGATCACAGATCCATCTCGACACACACAGAACAATCAGTGGATAAGGCCCATTTGGCATGAGTTTATGAGAGGCAGGTCTTGCTTCACCCACTGTGCCTCCTTCTATGAGACCACTTAGTGGATGAAGGAAAAGTTGTGGGTGGTGTCTGCCTGGACTTTAGTAAGGCCTTGGACAACATTTTCAACAGCATTGTCCTGGAGAAACTGGCTGCTCATGGATTTTATGGGTGGTCTTTGCTGGGTATAAAACTGTTTGGATGGCCAGGCCCAGAGAGGTGGTGAATGGAGCTGGTCATCAGTGATGTTCCCCAGGGCTCAGATGGAGCCAGTCCTGTTTAATGTCTTTATCAATGATCTGGCCAACAGGATCAAGTGTACCTGCAATCAGTTTGTAGATGACACTGAGCTGGACAGGAGGGCTGATCTGCTGGGGAGCAGGAAGGGTCTACAGAGGGATCTGGACAGGATGGATCCATCCTGAGGCTCAACAAGGTCCTGCCCTGGGGTCACAACAACCCCATGCAGCACTAGATGCTAGGAGCAGTGTCTGGAAAGCTGCTTAGTGAAAAAGGAGCTCATGGGGAAGGGTTAGGGGAGATCTTATTGCTCCCTACAGCTACCTGAAAGAAATTTGTGCTGAGGTAGGGGATGCTCTGCTCCTGGGGAACAAGCAATAGGATGAGATAAATGGCCTCAAGTTGCACCAGAGGAGGTTTAGATTAAATATTAGGAAAAATTCCTTCATCAAAAATGTTATTAGGCATTGGAACAGGCTGCCCAGGGAAGTGGTTAGTCACCATCCCTGGTGATATTTAAAAGGTGTGAAATGTGTCACTTGGGGACATGGTTTTGAGGTGGACTGGACAGCAGTAGGTTAAAAGTTGGGCTTCATGATCTTAAAAGTCTTTTCCAAACTAAACAATTCTATGGTTCTATGATAACACATGGTTTACTCCAAAAGTCAGCAGAAGAGTATTGGTGTCTAGTGTAGTACAAACAAAGGAGTCTTCTGAAAGAAACCAAAATTATGATGGTGTCATGGAGGACAAGCTCAGAAAGATGCCCTGCTCCTCTTTTGCTCTTCACTGAGATGGAGGTGGCAGTTTCTTCCTGTCAGGGAGCTAACAAGGACAAAATCTTTATTACTACTTAGAATAAAAGTATTAGTTACTTTTAAACTTAGTATTAGTTTTGTGCTACTCTGACCTTTCTGTACTTTTTGCTTAGCGACCACTCAAGAAATTTAAAACAAACATGTTCATCCCACTGACGTCACATTGCCAAGAAACCTAGTCGGACATTTAAGAGCACAATTGCATAGGCTTTCCCTTTTTTTCCCTAGCTCACTTTTATCTCAGGTCTGTTTGGGGAAGGAATAGCAATGGTCCAGCTGAACCTTCAAGCAGGTTTTCAAGTCAGGCTGAGGAATGCCATGACTGAATAGTATTTATACAGGGCTGAAGATTACGTTTTGAAAAGCTTTTAAAGTATTTTTCTAATTAGTCTTCTGTTAAATTTTTGGATAGATGAGATATTACTTAGATACTGGTTGTCTGTACTACCGGGTAAGTTCTGAACTTAACTCTGGTTTCTTTACATGCAAAATCCCTCTTAAACTATGGATGAATTCATGGGTTTTTTGACAAAACTTACAAAAAAAAAAAAAAAAAAAGGATGGGACATGCATGGGGGGTGTGTTATTGTGACAGATACCATGTTTCTCAACATGCAGCAGAACTTGCTGTGTGTTAGTTTGTGTACAACATGCTTTTCATTGCTGTCACAACGAGCCAAGGGTGATAACATTGCAGTACTAAAGAATTCATATCCATCATCTGGGGACATCTCCATTCATTTTATATTAAAGGTGTGAGATTTTTTTTCTGTGATAATAGGATGATGCATTCTGCTACCACACAGGTCTTTCATTCCAAGTGCCTGTGTAATGTCTTTAAAGGTTTATGTGAAGTCTGTATTTGGCTCTAAGGGGTTGCCTCATTCCTGAGTGTTCCTCCACATGCTCCAAAATGAAGACATTTGGCCCTTGGCCCTAGGAATTAACAGCAGCCTTTCACTCAGCTCACATTTAATTTCTGTGCAAGTCTTTTTCTGTGTGTCTTTGGACCACATTGTGTGCTGGCATTACCCCTTGTGGAACAATTTGCATAACACAAAGTATCAGAAGGTGTCATTTTGATTAGTCTGCTCCTGTTGAAGTGTAAACAGCCACTCAAGATGTAAGGCAGGGCTATTCTCTGTTCCTTCCTTGCCTTGATTCAGAACCTCAATGCCTCTTCAGGCAGACAGGTCAACATTTTCCATGAGGAGAATGGAAGGGCAAGAAACACTACAAATCCGTCCTTAAAGCTTGTGTGGTATGTGAGGCAAACTGGAGTTTTTCACAAAGCAGTAATTAAAATGAAGCACATACTTGGTGCAAGTAAAATTACTGTATTAGAACTTTAACCCAACCGATTTTCTCTATAGTATTTGTTACTATAATTTGCCACATCCAAAACAGTAACTGTTGGTGAGGTTTTGGTGCAAAACTCATTTTCTTTGTGAAAGGACTGCATATATTTAACTAATTTTAGGTCTTCTCCTATTAGTTTTCATGGGGGTATAATAAACCCTTTTAAATTTTGTAAAGGACAAGGAGAGAAAGGAATTACTGGGAAGGACTCAGTTTCTGTCATCATAGCTCAATTGACTTGCTTTCTCTGGTAGCTATGCTGCATCAGCTCCTTGCCAAAGAGCCTGTCTTCCCTTCATTACAATTTTCTAAATCTGCTCCTTGCCTCCTGAACTGTCTGGCATTTTATCTGGAGGACATTTCAGTTCAAGGAAAGGGACAAGACTATAGAGATTTCTCTCCCTGAAGAAATTTAACCTTTGTGCTGGATTGACATGTCTGGGCACTTAAAACCATTTTATACCTAAATCATGTACAAGTCAAATCCCTCAAGCCCCAGTATTTCAGTCTTGAGGGAAGGGGGTAAATTTACATCTAATTTTGAGGGACTGGTGAGAGGAACTGTGCCAAGAAAGATGCCAATTATGAAGAGGACAAGCTGGTTTTCACCTGCTTGTTGAGGTATATGCAAAAGCAAATCCTTAGCTGCTGTAAATTAGTGCAATTCTACTCACATCCAAAGACTCTCCATGTTCATTATCTGGATCTTTATTTTCAGGTACTGTGTGTGCTACACAATTTCCTCTGTGAGGTAATTTGCATTCAGGCATGCTCCAGCTGCATGGTTCTATAATATTTATATGCCTGTCATTATAAAATGCTGAGTGAACAATAACAGGGACTAAACAGGAGCATATGAAGAGCAGAAAAGACTTGGGATGAAGTGCGTGTCTTGCACAACTATTCAATGTGTTAACTGCTTTATTATTATTTTCTATTATTTCTTAGCTAGGCATAGACAGACAGTCTGCTGTAGTGGAAAAAAGATAGTCTGTCCAACAATTAGAAGAAATTTAAAAACTAAAGCTCTGGCACAGCTGCCTTTTTTTTCTTTTTTTTTTTTTTTTTTTTTTTTTTTTTCCACTGCAAGCACTGAGAGAAAAATGCACTTTGAGGCTAAGCTTTTCAGTGTAGAGAAAGTTTAAAAAAAAAAAGCCAAGAACAATACAGGAAAATTTCAGTGTGTACAATAAGGTTAACCCTGAAGGAAAAAGTGCACAAAACATCTCCTTGCTACCTATTCTCTGTGTTTTGCTCTAAAAAGCAGAAAAACTGATGAGAAAGGAACTGGGAGGCAAAAGTGCAGCAGTCAGAAGGACCAAGTGAAAGCAACCTTGGAGATGAGAGCAGGAAAGAAAGAAAGGAAGAGAGAAGCAGCACTAGGAAAGCTTCTGTTCCTTTATGCAGTCGTTTGCAGTCTCCCTTTCTGCCAGGGTCTGAGGCATGTCAAAGCAGCCCAACAAAAACCTTTTAGAGACATCAGATGGTCTATCCTCCTGGCCATTGGCCTTCAGTGGGATTTTGTGATGGTGACATTTGAAAGCCACTGCCAATGACACATAATGAGTTAACAAGAGTCATCATTGATAGCTCCAAGTGGTTTTAACATCTGGGTTATGAAATTTACAAGGGAAAAGCATTAACCAGCACTGTCACAATGTCTTTCATCCTTCAGCAAAATTTTTAGACTTCTGATTAAGCTATTAGTGCAGTCCCTAATACAAGCAAAGTTGAATTTCAGACATAAAACATTAGGCAGCTCACAATCACACTTTGCTAAAAGGTATTAAACCTTGAAAAATAAATCAGTCCTTTGGAGTGCTGGGTACTCAAGCACAGAAAACGCTGGGTAACCAAAGAACTCTCTTGCTCCTTACTATTTAATTTGCAAAACTTCTGCCCTCCAACAGAGGGAACAGAAACACTCTCTACCATTCAGTTAACCAGTCACAAAGCTCCAACAGCCAAGAGCACATTGCTTAAGAACAGCCCCCATTTTGGGACAGGATGTTTAATGGATATTTATGGACAAATACTGCAAAACAAAACCAGATTACTAAATTAAAATATGTGTAGTTCTGCAAGAAAATAGACGTGTATGACGAAAGAAATTTAAAATGGTTGAGCACCATTGAATTCCAAGTTTGAATTATTACCACTGAGAACAAACGGAAGAAAATTCAAAGAAGCAAAATATTTTAAAGAAAGAGAACACTGCTAGTTTAAATACACATTTAAGGCCCAGTTCCATCTCACTCCAGGGAACTTTCCTTCAAGCAAAGTGGGTGCATCAGAGCCAACCAAACAGACATTGAACATTAATAGACATCACATGTTCTTGAGGGACCAAGAAGGATTTGACAATGGGGAGATGAACAAAATGTACCCAAATAAATGGATTATACAGTATAGTAGGTGTGCATCTGAGCTCAGAGATGTTTTGTTCAGGCTTGGTTCAAGCTAGCACTAGAACTATAAACAATATTTCTGCTTCTGGACCAATAATTTTTCTCTCTAAAGGAAAGAAAGTGGAAGGAAAATTCTCTTCAGTGAAAGACATGTAGCCAAGTCCCAGTTGAGATACACTTTAGTCTTCATTTTTAACCATTTAAATGTGCCTCATGGTTTTGAGATCAAGAGAGGATAACATTTTTATTTGTATTGGGTTTGAATGGCCAATTGTTGGTAGTGGGAGGTCCACAAGGAGGGTTTCTCTGAGAAGCTGCTGGGAATTTCCCCATGCCCAACAAAGCTGATGTAAGCTGGCTCCAAGATAAACCCACTGCTGGCTGGGGCTGAGCTCATCAGTGACTCTGGTAGTAACTCTTGGTGTTTTAAGATTTGGTTTTACCTCCCATTTTTCTCCCCTGCTTTGATTGGTAGTAAATTCACTTAATTTCTCCAAATTGAATCTCTGTTACCAGTGACATTAATTGGTGAGTGATCTCTCCCTGTCCTTATCTTGAGCCATGAGCCTCTCATTATATTTTCTCTTCCTCTCACAGCTGAGGAGAGGAGTGATAGAGTGGCCTTGGTGGGCATCTGGCATCCAGCCTGGGTCAACCAATCACATTATTTAAATAGGGGCTTTCACAATTAGATGATTCTACTCCAGTAATTTTATATTTCAAGACATGAGAATTGACCAGAAAAACAGAAACTTCAATCCAAATGACTCCAAGCACCCTTTATGTTGAAAAGGGGGAAATAATGATTGAAATCCTAAACTTACAACTGCCCTAATTTCTAATGAACCAACCAAAAACCTGAGACCTTCCAGATGTTCCAAGAGTCTGGGATTCAGATTCCACATATCAAACCACTTTTAAAAATAAATATGAAATGTGGTACAGACTTAGACAGTTTAATCCAGTGAGTTCCACTCATATCCTGTATAGACAAGTTATTTTTGCTATTCCCATCAGTAATGACTTCTGTAATTGGATATGCTGTGAAATTCAGCTCTTCTTCATAGCTCCATCTATTACCAGTTTCTCTATTCTCTTTTTGATGCCCAAATTATCTCATATTCATCTGGACTTTGTCAATGCAAAGCTGTTCTTATTACTAGCCTTTGTTGTTTCCTGACTTGATTTTGAGTCAAAGTCCTTTCTTGTAAATATGTATCATTAACATACTTGATTAACTTATTAAACATTGCAGCACAATCTCATTATGTGTTTGTCTGATGTGATTTAACTTTCATTTGGAGTGAGTTCATTGCAACAGAAAGGCTGTATGATGCAGAGGGAATGCAGGGTACTGAATAATGCTCTGTCCCTGTCAAGCAGTGGTTCAAATCCCGTCTCTTCAAAAGCAGCTTTAATTATCGCTGTCTAACAGTTTTGAAGAAGGATTTTTTGGTTGCTGCCTCATAAAACTAGGAGTTGTTTGTGTACAGACTTTGTGGCAAAAAGTGAAGAATGACAGATAATGTGCTTTCTTCTAATATTGAATGAAGGACTTTATTCTAATAAACTGTTAGTCCCCTTTGCTTCCCTTGTTTCTTCTCTTTTTACTGCACTGTGGAACTTCTGCTGTGAACTTTTTCCTGCCTTCCCTGTGCTTGTCTTCTGCTTATTAACTAAAGCAACTGTAAGTCTCTTAATGCTACAGTATGACCCTGGGCAAGTCACTGTGTGATCATGCATCTTTTTCCAGCTGCAGCAGCAGCAGCAGTGCCAGCTGCAGAGGTTATCAGCCCAACCCTGCCTCCTAGCTACCCATCCTTGCCAGAGGCAAAACAGCCTGAGCTGCTTTCAGGAATGTACCTAAATCCAGATGGGGTAGCAGAGATTTACTCATCACCCTCTCCATCACCATTAGTCTGAGCTGGAATGGGTTAGGGAGCTTTTCCATGAGCAGCTGAAGGAGCCTGAAGGAGCAGTAGGTTCTGCTGTGAGAGCAGAGCTTTGCAACGGCACTGGGAGAGCTGCAGCAGCTCCTTGTGTCACCTTAGGTGTAGGTAAAAGGTGCCACGTGTCCATACACTCTTGGTCAGCGAACTCTGTCTCCTGTCTGTAACAGGGGCTTAATGCCATTCTCTGAATTTCATGCAAGGTAGAATTCATCAGCTGTGCCAACCCCTCCAAGAACAAGGATGGAAAGCAAAAAGAAAAGCCAAAGCATGATTAAGAATTGCTATGTCAGATTCTAACAGAGTGATGGCAGGCATAGCTGCTGCATTTTAGCCATGAAGCAAAGTAAATGGTTTCCATGCTAACTATTCATGGCAGATAAGAATTCCATCTCCCAGTGTCCCCGGAGGAAAGGCTTCATGTGTCTGTCCAGCTCCGCGAGAAAAGTGCACGCCAGACTATAGGTCACAGCAACCCCCTCTACCCCCAGCCCTAGACTAGAGAGGAGATAGGTCATTTTTGCCTTCTAGGCTCTTCTATTTTCTTGTCCATGCAAGCTCAGTTGAGCTTGCTACTATATCAGGGACAAGAGGAATGGCCCCCCTGTCTGCCTGTTTACTGCACAAGACGTAGATTGCTGGTCTCCTGTAACAAGAAAAAATCCCTGAGGGAATAAGAGATTTCTCTACCTCCCTACCACGCTTCTCTACATGGATGGACAGGCCAGGTCAAAATGTGATTCTTCATGATTGCCACATCTTTCTGTTGGTGCCTCATCAGCAAAGAAGCCCCAGGGTTCCTGAATGCACTTGGCCATCACACCGCCCTGCAGACAGGCAGCATCAATGCACAATTCCTGGCATGTCACTTGTCTTCTGCCTGCATTAACAGTTTTGTTGCAACCCAGGGATGCCCTTCCAGCAGAGTAGAGCAAGCCTGTTCTATCAGGTTTGTGATGTGGGAATTTGCAATTAAGTCAAAAGTGTAATTTCTCTGCAGCGTCTGTGTACTGAGAAAAGCACTAATATTCCTGGGAATAAATCCACTCACTCACTGTGGTATTCTCAGGAAGACAGTAGGAAAGCTATGTCTGTGTTTGGAAGGCTGGGACACACTGTCTATATTAATTAAGAACTGAAATTGATGCTCTCCAGTAGACATACCTGTTTCAAGATTTACTCAGCTCTGGTTCACATGATCCATAAAGAATCTAAGAATTACTAAGGAACTATTCAGATGTTGTTTTGTCAAAAAATGAGGTGGCATGGCACAAGGTGACACCATCCCTTTGCTGTCTAAGAGATAAAATAGCTCTTACGCTCCAGGAAGAAAAATTGTCTCCTTTGGAAGAAATAGTGAGAGAATGTAGATGGTCTGTATTGTGTGGGAAATCAGTCTTGATGATTACCACTGTCTCTGCTGGCTTTAAGCTTGTCAGTCTCTGCAGCTGATAGTCTGGGGTCTTGCACAAGAGCTAAACTAGTCTTTATGAAGTGTAGAGCCGTTATTTATGATATAAAACACAAGACAACCTGACTGTGTGATGGCAGCTTTTCAATTTGCAATATGTCCTTCATAAAGAATCACACTTCCTTTTAGAACACACAGGGAAAAAAATATTCTTGTGTTCATCGAACTGTTGGAGCTACATGACAACAAGCAAGAAGTCTGGAAACCATGGAAAAGAGGGCATCATAATCCATAACACTGCATAATTAATCATTTTTGCAAAAACACAATCTTAAAAGCCTTGAAGTGTTTATAAGCTTCCAGTGGCCTATTAATAAAACACAGTCAAAATGGAAATTAACTCTTTAAAATATGACAGTGGCTAAAATAATATTTTCCACAGAATAATATTAGTTAGAGGGCATGCATGTCTTTGTTTCCTGCTCTTTTAGAAAGAATCACTGAATAAATCTAACTTTTGCTTTAAACTCAAGGTATTTACAATAGTGTATGGGATGGTAATTAGTTCTACAGAACAGGAAAAATGTTAGCAGAGGAGCCATATAATCTAAAAATAAAACGGTTCCAATGGTTTAGCAGAATGGCTAAACAACACAGTTTCTCATGGCAGGAACTATCAAGAAATTCAAGCATTTCTCAGTGCTTCATGATGTTTTTCCATAGCTTATCACAGTTTCTTTTTAAAATGAAGCCTAATTGGTTTACAATACACACTCATCATTTCATGTGCCAAAAATACCGTCTATTAGAGGAACATCAAGGTGATAAAATAATCCCACAGAAGCAAGAAAGACTAGTTGCAGATTAGACCTCTATGGTGTAATATAAAGGGCACCACAGGAAGACATTAATGTGGAACCTAATTTTGGAAACGTAATGATAATGGTTATTTTCCAACAGGTAATAAGAGTAATCAGCATTTATGCTGGTGTCTTGCCTCCTGTATGATCTGGATGCATTCAGTATGGCTGAGGAGAAGGTACCTTTTTGGGTAAATGAAGAAAGTGGCGGGGGAAAGGGTCTGTGACCTGCTGTAGAGTAGAGTTGTTAGGAAAGTTTCACACAGCTGCCCTCCACTTGCCATGAAAAGGCCAGGGATGTCTACATAGACAGGTGCTGAACTTGGGAAATTGAGCTAAAACAATACTGATTGCCTTAGAGAAGCTCAGGCTAATGTTTACATAGAGTGAGAGGAGCTGGGAGTATGGAGTTTTTATAGTCTTATAATTCCATTTGTGCTTGGGGAATGTTTTTCATTTCACTTTTTTTTAGGTAATTTTCCAGGTTTTATTATGCTAAGTAAATACCAAAAAAAGATTATATTATCAATTTGGTAGTCACATAATAACAGTAAAACTAATGCAAATTTAGATACAATTGTGTAAAAAGGACATAAAACCTCTTATTAAGCTTCAAAGAAAGAAGCTGAAGTTGAACCAGATCAAAGGTTCATGAAGTCAAACAGATCTTACACTACTATGCACTGGTCATAGCCTAAGCCAAAAACTGAGTTCTCAAACAAACATAGCAGATTACAGTGATGCTGGTCATCATTAAACCATTACACCTGAATTTTTGAGCCATAGATCCCTGTACACATTAAGTTGCCTTCAGCCACCAGTACTGTTATAGCAGATTACTCTGCACCCTCCTCTGCTTTGCTCTCCCGCTGGACTGGCATCAGATCTTACTGGAGGCCAAAACTCATGCAGTCAGAAGGGAGTAAGACTGGGAAACCAAGCAGGTTAAAACTAGATGGGAGAATTTTTTGTCCATTTTTCCCCCCTCACCTCTGGGTTGGTTTTACCAAGGATCCATTCTCCACTGCATACCACTGTGTCTCTCCACTAGCACTGATGTTCTCTCCTCAAAGAGGGAAGGTCTGTTAAGCCACTGCCTGCCTGGGTCAGGAAAAGAAGTTGTGTTTTGTTGGATGGAAGTGTTGGAAGCGTGTCTGACATTGTGTGTGTCACACACGGCATTTGCTCTTCCCCTGGGAGCAAAGCTGACTGCAGGTGGCACATTCATGGTAGTGACCTAGTTAGCCAGGATCTTGACCCAGATACAAGCTCATTTTTCTGTCCCTAGGGTGCCTGGTTTCAACATCAGACAGGTAAAAATGGAAATTGTGTTGCTCATCTCAGTGTAACCCTTCCAACAGGACATGAGCCACAGTTTGGCCCAGAAAGCATTTTCTCCTCAGATGTTGTCTACACAATCACATATAGATGGCCACAAACTACCTTCCCCTGTGCTCTGCATTAATCAGATGTGAGCCAGAAAATGCTGGTGTCACGGTTGTACTGAAACCAGAGTTATACTGAGGAGAGCTTTGCAGTAAGTGCTAACACAGCCAAATGGTGCGCACTCCATCACGGGGAGCACAGGCAGAGTTAGCTCATAAATAAGGACATCTGTCTGGCCTGCACATGCTCAGAGGACTAAGGCAGGTCATGAATCAAGTTTGATAGACACTGGCACCAGCAAACCCCTCCAGTACCTGCTGACTAAATGCTGGGCTCTAAACTGTCAAATGCCATGGGAATGGGATTGAGTTATTGCATTTGTGAGCATTAATCTTGAGTTCAGATGAGTTGTGTAAGATCATAACTGAGGGCTTGGAAACTTCTAGCTTACTCTTTGCCTTTCTCAGCTATAAAATGGCTGAATGATTTTTTGGAATTAAAAACAAAACAAACAAAAAGCACTGCTGTGCTAAAATCTGTGTTCCAGATTATAGTACAGAGCATATTTTTATGGCAGAGTTTAAACTAGAAATGTGGGTGGAATCTTAATTAACAGATTGCTATAGGACTCACATTATCAGTTGCCAATAACTATCATACTGTTTACGGTTAAACATCACCTTACAAGCCTGCATTTAGAAATATCCCTGACTTTTAATGTTTCTTTTTTCGTAAGTGCAACAAAACCCATAACACATAAGCTGCATGGAACCTCAATAACATGTTTACCACGATATTCTGATTCAGTTTCTCTCATTTTTCAGTTAAGGTCTGTGGAGAAAAAGGAGATGAACCCAGGGTACTTTACATACACACATTGGTATAAACAAGGAATCAGAGAGCACACAGCAACCTAAGTTCTTTAAAAAATATTGTTCCTTGATTGTCTGCACGTGAAATCAGAATCATGTGTGTGGATACGAAATTGCCCAAATAGGGGGTTCTGATATTTTAAAAAACATAAAAATTGAGATAATTCAAAGCATGACCCTGCTGAGTTTTATTCTACTGCATTGCCACACGTTTAAGAGGATGTAGTTGGGTGAGCAGATAACAGTCTGTAAGGGGAATATATTGGTTGATGAAAGCTCGTAGCACATGGGGCCAACCTCATCATAGGCCTAATTGGACACAACAGCACCGATCTCAGTGGTGTTGTACCCACATATGCTGGCAGCAAATCTGGCCCCATGCCTGTAAGCAATGAGCAGAAATGTTAGAGCAAATATGAAAAAGAACAACTCCACTAATGGTTTTGAACTGAGATCACTGGTGACACAGTTCAATTACAGCATTAGTTCCTGGTGTCAGAGAGGGGTTAAAATGGAATGTAATGACTCTTTAGCAGATAGATTTGGAGCAATTAGAAGTCTGAAAATGTCTCTCTGTGTAACTAAAAATATAATTGCTTTTGAATAGCTAGGCTATAGAATCTTTTTTTCTTCTTTTTCTTTCTCTTTTTTCTGCTCTGAAAACTGTGATTTTTACTCCTATTACTCATCCACATGGACTTAATTGACTGAGGTTCTAAACCTCAACCCTCTAGTGAGTACTGATGAGGTTTTAAATTACTCTGAATTGAAGCACTTTAAAATACAGGCAAGGAAGTGTGCTAAGGCAATACAACATATGGAGTGAAATGTGGGTTTAGATTATCTTGGTTTCACATCTCTGCATGGAACTCCACTAAGGCCACCTTGGAAAAGGCAGCATTGCCCACTGCTAATCACTGGGTACTGTTCCTGTGCTTCTGTCTGCAGCAGTTTCCAAACAGTCACCAGAAGTGTGTGTTTATTATCCCTGGTTACAGCATTATGATGACTGAGGCTGAAATATTTTCACTGGAGGATAATCCTGCTGTCCCTTCTGTATTTTAGCTGAAAAAAAATGCAGGTAGGGAAGAAATTGGGTGGGAGTGGGAGAGTACCAGTTTCATGTCTGACACTGCCCCACCCAATTTCTTCCCTTTTTCCTGGCTGCCTTCTAAATCAAGTTCCAGACCAACACGGCATACCCCACAGCAAACCATTGCATAACTTTCTATTTTCATGACTTTCTTTCTGGACCTTCTGCAAGTGGGAGTTTCTGGGATCTTTTGATCACAAAAGGTCCAGGTTTTGATGACCATAGCACCTGCAGCAGGAGTTTCTGGATGTTGAATGGAGACATTTGCACTGAACTGAAGCAAACAGGAGTGCTAATAGGATATAAAGCAGTCACACCACGTGGATGGGCTGTACTCAACATGTATTCAGGCAGCTTTTGCAGTGCTACCGTGTCTTTAAGGGAGGAAAAGCTCTTCTAAATTTCATACTAAGATACTCTGAGCAGCAGTGTTTCCACATGCCAAGGAGTTGTAGAGCCAGATCTTACACTTCCCTCCTTTCACACCTCAGATGTGTCAGACTTTGGGAAAAATGCAGAGCTAGAGAGAAATGTCTTTCAGCTGTCAGTATGTGATCATAACCTATGGATGCAAAATAGATCCAGAAGTACTCTTATGAGGATGGGAGTCAGGCAAAGAAACAAGGAGCTCTGTAAAGGACAGTCATGTACCTCAAATGAGCTAAGGAGGGTTGCTCCTGCAGAAACTGGTGAGATGCTGCTGCTCTTCCACACCCTCTGAAGAATCTGAAAGTAAAGCCACTGGGGAAGAAACTCATTAGAGGGCAGTAAGAGAGGAGCTCAAAAATTGTAGTGCTGCAAAGCCATCCTCTTTTCTTCTAGGTTTGTTACTCATTTTCATTATGGTGAGCAAACCTCTCTGATGGGCACAATGACAGAGGATTGCCAATAACTCTCCAATAAAGAGCTACCTTGTAGGTGTTTTGCATGAGACAAAATCTGTATCAGACTGGCTGGGCCATCTCTACCTGAAATCTGATAGTGCTGCCAAGCAGCAAGTGATGACAAATTCAGTATCCCCAAGGTTTTGTTTTGGACTTAAGGAATTGTAGAGACCTAGAAACCATTTGAGCTTAATCTTAAACACTGAGACTAGCAGCTTTTCAGAACATTGACCCAAAATTAAAGCATGGGCTCAATGTCGACATGAAGAGCTAAAGCAAATATGCATACATTTCTGTCTTTATTATGGCACTACCAGATGTTCTGCCTCATCTTCTACAGTGTTAATGTGGGTAATGAGGCTGCCTGGAAACATCAGATCACTTGACCTTGAGTGGAATTTTCCTCATTCCTTTGAGCAGCAAGGTTGCATTTGTTAGCTAAAGAGGCAATGAATGTTTATGCCCAATTTAAGCAATTGCAGACAGCACCTATTATGTTTGGAGTAGTGGTTTTTAACTGCAAATTTGAACTGAAAAAAAGAAAGTATAACTGCTGTTTTATTAAGACATAAATCTATGGAGGTTTAATTGGAAGGAGACAGGTAAAGGAGAGAACTCTGCCTTCGTCCAGAATTTCTCCCACATAACATTCCCAGCAGAGCAGTAAGTGCCAATATATTCCACCACAGAAACAAAAGGAAGAAAGCTTTTATTACAAGCACAGTCTTCAGTGGATGTTCAGTGATCTACAAGTAAGATATTATTACTGAAGCTTGCCACTTCTGAGACTTGATTAATTGTTCTGAAGGTGTCAGATATATCTTATCAGAATCCAGCCTGTTTGTTTAAGAAGTGATCAGTGTTGGATGCTTGCTAATGATTCCCAATAACTCATTTTTTTTCTCCTGATCACATTTTTAATTTCTACCTATGCAACACTTATATCAATTTTTAAGTGATATTATAGCACTTCAGAGTTCCAGGAGACAACACAGTCGATTGCAAAAAAAGTCTAATAACTAGAAGTTCCTGGATTCAAACTGTGATTAGCCATTAACCTATTGCGTGACCTCAGACATGTCCCTTAATTCTCTTTTCCCTCAGCTTAGCTATCTAATATTTTTTCACAGAATTAAAACACCTTGCCAAAAGATTAAGAGCCTCCTGTGAATCAGCTATCATGAGAAAATGGAATTAGAAAACAATGACAAAAGGAGCACAAACGGGAAGCGAAGGAGGTAATGGGTGCTAAAATAGTTACCAAAAAGGAAGTAAAAAGTTCATCTCCATTTGTGTGAGTACCTTGTACTATACAAAACTTTTTCTAAGCAATCTCATCAGCATTTGCTTCTGAGGGATTTCTTTTACTTCTTCCAGATGTGTTAACTAATAAATCTGGCATCCAGGCTTCTTTTAGAACTAAAGTCATCTTATGACTAGAGCAGATGAGAACAAGTAAATTCCCATGTCTGGAAAAATCAGGTATCTCCCTAACAGCTTAACTGGGAACTTCAACTGTTCTCATCAGTGATTCCCCTCCCCCATCCCCATGTAAAGTTAATGTGCATAGGAATTAAAAATGTGGATGACATTGTTTTGTAAATGATGTGAGCTCAGTTCTGATATCCTTTTACACCATTCCAAACACAAAAAGACATTTTTGACACAAGGAATTGCAAATATAACTACATGCAACATCGGTTTGCACTGATTTAAGTATGGCCTGAGATAGAGGTGCTCACAAATTCAGATGTTCTGCTCATTTTGGTAGAGCAGAGAGTGATCCAAGGACATCAGAAGTGGCCAGAAAGAAATTAATTTCAAGCATGGATGCGGTCTAATACTACACTCTAGAAGAGTCCTGGTTGCTTCAGTTTCAGCACATCCATGGCTAAATCCATAATCTTGGTAGAGTAGGGATCACACCACATCAACCACAATGCTTGGATCATTATTTCTTTAGACATCTTTCTTGCAGAGTCCCTTTTGCATTGTGTGGCCTCAGTGCTGTCTGTTTCCGCTTCATTGTCGTGGCAGACCAGGAGCCACAGACATGCCTTTGCACGCACTTTAGTGCCTGTTGCCAGATGCAAATTTACCTCCAATGGAAGAAGAAACACAAGCTCACAGTTAAAATATTTTTTTATCTGGGTTTGTTGCATCTTCTCCCTTTGTTACTACTCTGCTCTCATTTCCTGTGGCTGAGATCCCTGAAGGGGGTGGTTGCTGGTCCCACACACTTTCCTGTGTGCTACAAGCCATATGATGAGCTGGTGTTTCATCCTTCCACTTTTCCACCTATTAGTCCATGTCTCTGACACTCTTCCATCATCAACACTTGAGTCTTGCTAGTGCCTTTCAGCACTCCTTGCTGATGCTCTGCTGAATCACAGTGCTGCATTTTCTCCTGCTCCTCCTTGGCAGAAAGGAATTCTTAAATGTATATTTTTCTTTCCTTAATGCAAATTTTCTTTTTCCAGAACCTGAAGGGAGAGAGCTTGCCTGTGGAAGTCTAAGGCCACAGACAGAGCAAATTTTTTTTTGTGCTGACATTTAACAATGCCATTAGTACAGTGTAATAAACAGGCTCTTGGGCATGGAAGCTCTTTTCCAGGACAGCTGTCTATGAAGCTTTTCAGTAGCAGGCCTCAAAGATCTTGACAAATGAAAGCATTGTCATTTTGCAGATGCGCAAAAGAGGTGTGGAACAGGAGCCTAGCACAAGAAGGGCACATTCTCACGGCTTCTAGGAAGCACTGAAATGTAAATAATGAAGAGAAAGGCAAAAGGCTGCATACCTAACCCCTTCACCTCGGCATTATGCACTAGGCTCTCCCCTGCCTGACACTGCCAACACAGCATTATCTTCCATGAACCAGTTGGTAATTCAAGATATAGTGTTTTAATTATTAATAAAAGATGCTTGGAGACATCATGACCTATTAGAGACACTCTTAGAGTGAAACTCTGCAGATGGAGCAGAATATAGTCTTAAACAGTATGATTAATATTTATGCAGCTTGATAAGTTAGTTTAGATCCTGACTCTCACCGGTTTCTGTGGTGATGTGTCCCTGCTTGCTTCCCTACCCTCCCTCCTCTTCCTCCTCCTGCTCCCATCCTGGTAATAATTGCATGGCTGCTGTTCTAGCTCTCAGACTTCAAGGTCAAGTTTTGAAGTTAAAAGGGCCCTGAATACTATCAAGCCTTAAATTGGAGCTCCTGACCACTTCTGCTTCCCCCTTTTCTGCACCTCTTTGCAAGGAAGAAGTGGGGGATCTGCTGGTCTCTATTTAAGTGCAAAACAGGAGATATGAAAGCACAAAGCTCAGGCGTTCAGTCTTGGATTAGGATCACAGTTTTAAGTTTTGATAGGGTTTTAGGTGATGCAGAGGAAGAAAAATAAGAAATTCAGTGTAAGGAAGCTCCTGAAAAAGATTAAGTGATCCTGTGAAATGGTTCTGCAAAATACAATAGATATATAAATATAAATAATATAAATATAAATATCAATTATAATATATAATAGATATAATGATGCAAGAGCATCATTTCTACATGCTCTAAAATTTAAAGACACAGGAACCTGACATGTCTATCATGATTTTGTAAAAGGATGGTTCCCCTATTTTTCCCAGCTGTGTTGAGTTGCCTTATTTTACCTCTCAGTGACACTATGAGCCTAGGGCCTATCAATACATCACAGTAGGAAAATTCACTCATAGCACACTCTAAATGAAAACTTCACAAATTAGATTACCACCCCAAAGCACTTCATAATTCATTATTTCACTGCATAATAGCAAGTGTGCTTGCATAGGAAAAACGATGCGGAATTTAGCATAAAGCCCTTTTTTTTCCAATTTTATGTGATGAGAGCAGACATAAAAACAATGGTTTGCTTATTAAGCAACACTAACCTTAAACCTCTCTGTCCACGAGTGAATGCAAGGCTGTGAGCATTAGAGGGCAGCACAGTAACACTTTCCTACCTTCAAGGAAAAGGATTTTAGGATGCCATCATTTCCAAGTGGCCCAGTTCAGATAGTTTTTTCAAACCTCTGGGAGTTTCATGTATCCCCTATTAAGACATCTCTTTTCTTAAAGAGCTGCAGAACAGAGGATGTGTCAGTCCAAGGAACAGGTGAAAAAACTGTACTTTTCACATTTTGGCTGCTGATAAAGCTTCTGACCTTACAATCTCTCTATTGGCAAAGACTTATTTATCCACTTGCACCTTGCCTTCTTAGCTTACACTTTATGTAGCTTTTAATGCTGTTTTCTGGGCGAGGGCAGAATCAATGCAGTGCAATGACCAACAGACCAGCTGGGTCTTAAATGAAGCATTTTATATTTTCCAGACACCCTAAAGAAGTCTGTCTTTGGAAAGGGCAAGTTTAAACATAAAAAGAACTAATGATCTGTAATAATGACAAATCACCCTCTTTGTTATCTAATTTACTAGTGCCAGGCACCTTCACAATTTCTATGCTATGAGTAGAAGACTGGATCTTGGTAAATAATCCATAATTACACTAACGTCAAATTAGGATTGATTCAAGAAGGCCATTTTTATTCGGCAGGTTGATAGATTTATTCTTTTTCTGGGTTTTTTGCATGACAATGTCACTTCAGTTGTGACAAAACAAGTCCTTACAAGACAAGTCCATACAGTATTGGATATACACACAAATGTCAGAAAACTCCTCCATTGTTCAGACAAGCCAGAAGACTGATCCAATTATAACAGGATGAGACAGCCCCAGCTCTCAGCTAGGTGTCATGACAAGCCCAGCTGGAGATCTAGACCAACAAGTGACCCCCAGACTGTCATTGTGCAGGCCAGTGGGCTGGAAACAAGATCAAGGAGGAGCTCGTTTGCTTAATTTCCAAGCAACCAGAGTCCCCCTCCCCGCCTCCTGCCCACCCCATCCTCCTCATGGCACAGTAGCTGGTTCACAGAGGACCAGCACTGATCAGAGGAAAATGCTGAGCATCTCACAACTTGCTGTACTAGGCTGTGAGTGTCCTGAGGTGATATAGCTGGGGGAGGCTTAGGAGGTATGAGTGACACAAAAAAAGGCATGCCCAGAACCAAAAGGAGGCAAGAAAATTCTTTCACAACTAATGAGAGTGGTGTGGTGTCCTAACTCCATATTCAGACAGGTGAGAAGATTTTTCTCCACAGTAAGAAAAAGAAAGCCTGTGAACAGATGCCTGAGGCCTGCAACACACATTGAAAAGACAAGGAGGAAAAAAGGAAGTAGAGAAAAAAGTCTGCTTGCATACTTTGAACAAACCAACTGAGTGAAGGCTTGTATCATTGAATTAGCTTTTAAATCAACCAGACCTTCCATAGTCAAGGCCGATGCTTTCATTCTTGTACTCAGTTTGACATCCTTTACCCACTCATTCAAACACTACCCGCTATCACTGAACTGTGCTGCAGGGTGCTTGACAAAACACTGAAAAAACAAAAACATACATAAATGAAACTTGGCATGGTATGTCTTTCTGCCTATGCAGATCAACAGCTTCGCCTTTATTGTGAATTTCTTCAAAACAACTTTCCTTTTCAGAAGAGTAATTTAGTATTGTCCAGGGAAAGCTCTCTTATTTCATGCATTTAATTGTACCACAGATGACTGGAATCTGAGTGAAGAAACAGACATTTATGTGAATAAACTGATTATGAGCAGCCTTCTAAAACTTGATTTGAAGAAAAAACAATACAATGGCTGATTCTTGATTGCCTCTTGGAGCAAGCTCTGGCTCCTGTTTGCCTCACACATGACCTCTCTGTATATGTGGAGGCCAGGTTATCTGAAAGGAAAGAGTGTGTCAGGCTGGCTGTTGCTTTACATGGACAGAAGATTTAATCAAATACATGTATGGATCATGCATATCTTTATATTTATATATATATTATATACATTACATACTGAGTAACCTGATCTAGTGGAGGGTGTTCCTGCCCATGGCAGGCAAGTTGGATCTACACGATTGTTGAGGGCTCTTTCAACCCAAATCACTCTATGATTTATGACGATTACACATATGCGTGATTGAACTTCCCTAATACAGGTGATCCTCTTGTAGCTACAGACCTACCTACAGAGAATACCAGTACCATCCACTGTATGGGGCTTTCTTCAACAGGGTTTACCCCTTTGTGGTAAAGCCTTTGGAAATGCTAACAGAAAACTAAGTAAAACCCAAGCATGAATGCCAATTACTATGAGAATTACTAAAAAAGAAATTAAAAGGTGGCAGCTGGGGCAAAAGGAAGAAATTTTTGTCATGATAGGCTGTAACAAGCTCCTACATTCTTGGTCAAAAATACAGTGGGAATGTCTCTTATCTGATATTTCCACTCCACCTTCCCTGTTTCACTCATTTCACAATTTGTTTTGGTTCTCCATGGAGTCGTTCGGTTTCCTACAAGATTTTCAAGAGCAAGTGATGAAACAGTGTTGGCAATGAAGAAGCTAAGGTCAACAGGGGATTTAAATAAACTACCCTCCACTTTCTACCCTGTGATGAGAGCAATTAACTGGTGTGACAACATAATGTTTGAAGCCATGGAATGTCTTATTCCCAGTCTTAGCCTGTAAGCATTATCATCAAAAGCCTTGAAGGTCATCTAAACATTTATTAAGCCCAAACCAGGCCTGTTGGTCAATATTTCTAAGATTGGCCTGTGCCACAGGTCACTTTTTGGATAACTTTAGCTCAACCCATCAAGTGTGCAAAAATCAAATCAGGAGTTTCAATTACGATCTGGCAGGACTATGGATCCTCTCACAGCTTTTCCCATGGAACTGGTTTGCTGAACATTGCCCATTTCCAGCGCATAGGAGTGGGAGTTTCAGCAGTTTCCTTTTCATTTAAGGTCCTCAAAAAACCTTTAAAAGTACCAAATAGTACGGCAGTGCAAAGAAGCAAACATCAGTAAATTGGCTGTCAGCTATTAAAAGTCTACTGCTTCTTTTTAGAAGGTGAAGACCCAGCTGAAAAAACATATGCAGTGATTACCTTGCATATGGTCAGTCAAGCCCACCCAACCAGGTGGGTTTGACTGACCATATGCAAGGTAATCATTCATGTGGATCCCTTTCTAAGGCACTGAAAGAGGTGAAGGAATCTTTTATACAGGAACAGAAAACTAAATGACGGCAATCCAAGCCCATAAAAGGATTTCTGTTCCTAAGACTAGAAGAAAAAATCATGCCTAAAGCCTGTCTTATTCTGCATCTGAAAAACTGTAGTCAATTTTGTTTTCTTGTGCAAAATTCTCCACTGCTGCATCCAAATTTAACATCATAGCCTTAGGAGACAGTTCCGTGATTGTCCAGACAAATAATTTTTATTGCAGCTGGTTGCTGGTGTGTTTCTGTGGTTGGAAGGCACTCTGGGCTCATGGTTGGAAGGCTCCCTGACCTGGAATTTGAGAACTCAAATGCATCTTCAGTGATGAAACTTCCAGACCTTCTGCTGCACTAACCATTCCACTTTAACAGCTGTCTCCTACCTAAACCTCATCACAAGCCAAAAATGTGGAAGTTTTGTGGCCAGCTTCCTTGATGTACCTGCTTTTCATGTTTATCAGAAGTGTTGTGTTATGTGTAAAATACAGGGACTCTGGCAAACCTTTCTAGAAAGCATTGAAGATTTGAATCCTGCCTCCTTTTAACAGAGTTGTATAACTGTGACAGCATTCACCCAGGAGATCAGGTGCCTGGCAGAAGTACATTTTGAAGAGTTAGCAATTTCAAATGCTTGCCTCCTACAAGACTACCTCAACAAACAGACTGTTTTGGGGTAGTATTCTGCCTCTCTTGTAGAAGAATGAAAGGAGATTTCTTGGAAAATGTGACTCTTTACACAGAGAATAAGGCACAAGACTGGGAAAGGAGCTTGCATCATCCTGATGATAAGAATACAGTAGAGATGCTTTAGGCAATGATTTAATAATACAGATAGTACTGACACTGCTTTTCTTCTCAGCATGGACATAAATAATTGTAGCACAGTCATTTTCTTGGTAATTCCTTAATTTCTAAGTTCAACCTGACTTGGAGAGGTTTTGCTATTGGAAGAGACAGCAGAAGACACGCTTACTCTTTTGGTGTCTCATTGTGGTCTTCATGACTTCCTGATGATGAGTTTGTACAGCTGTACCCTGGCTCTTCCTTTGGAATTGCTTGGAAGAATGTATGGATGCATGATCTGATGTGGCCTCTTCCTCTGTAGACCTCAATAGCTTTGTATGTCAATCTTGCCATCTGCATGGAGCACCCTACAAGCCTGGGACCAACTTTTGGATGAGTTTTCCTCTTATGTGAGATGTAGCTGAGGTGGGTGCTATTGTTTGTATAGGTTTTCAAACAGGTAATGTTTGTCCTTGCTTATGTTGTAATATACTTTTTCCCCACCTTGAGTAATCATCCAGTTGTGGAGGTGTTAAAAACAGGTCCCACTGAAGCTACTGAGTAGAAGAGATATATAACAACACGATTGTTGAGGGCTCTTTCAACTTTGTGGGTTTTTTGGGTTTTTTTTTGTTTGTTTGTTTGTTTTTTTTCCCGGTAAAATCACACACAGTGCTCGTCTAAGACATGTGGCTTGTATATTTTGGTGATGAGATTCCTGAAGACCCACAAACTTTTTCTACTCCACTGAAAGTACATGTTCCACATAAAGCATTTATGTACTACAGACTGAGGGAAATGCCTGACACTTTTTCTTCTCTTAAGCTGAACACATATATGTCATTCATAATTATGGAAGCAAAAAAAACAACTGGTAAAGACATACCACAATGAACTCTGTTGTAGAACCACAATTTATGGTTTTGGGGAAAAGATATGCAGCATTTATGCTGCTTCACTTTTAATGTGAATCTTCCCTCTGGAGTATTGGATTTATTTTTTCCTTGAGAACATGTCTCAAAATATCTCCAGCATAGTATAATCTATCTCGTTAGGAAGGCAAAGAGAGCTCATCGGAAGTATATTTTATGATCTCCAAGTATAAAAGCTCCCTCAGATAGGGACAGTATGACAGCTGGCAGACAAGCAGCAGACTCTGTCAGAGATGAAGAAAGCTGCTCAACTGTTCCTTAAATTGAGTAGTAGGACTTTTAACAAGCAGGGCCTCCAATCCCCATGACAATATGTGTAGTGCACGTTGCTCTGCCATCACCTGTCTTTGTTTGAATGGTACATTGCTTCGATCCATCCTGCTTTGGATGAACACGCACTCCTCTTCTAATCACTCACTTGCAGAATACCATGTGTAATTCCTGGATTTCATGGTTCCACATGATCCAGTTGGGTGTCGCTCTGTAGGAAAGCGACCGCTGTGCGTGCGAAGTGTTTGAGTGATTGGGGTGGCAGGGCATAGCTGTGCCTGCTGCAGGAAAGGGGAAAGGTGTGAATGCAGCATCAGCTGAGGGACTCACTGCTCAGGAAGGGCGAAACCAATCAGCTGGAGCATGATATTGAAGGGTTAGAGAGACTTTTCTCTAAGTGAGAAAGAGTGATTGAGGAGTGACTGAGGAGAAAAAACCCCATTGGGACAGAAAGTGAGTTCCTGTGGGGAAAAAAAAACCCTTAGAAACATGTCCTCTCATGCAGAACTACAGTGACATGAGACATAATGGAATGAAACAACAATGAAGGAATTTCTTTCAATGAATCTTAATTCATAAATATACTTAAATATTTATGTTCTGATCTGTTCTCCACTAATCACTTTTGAGGCAAACTCCTGGCCTTTTAACTACTCAGTCAAGACCTGAATATAATTATGATGAAATCCTTTTATTCCCTGGAAAACTGAAAAAAAGGAAAAAAAGGAAGTGAAAAAGAAAAACATGTGCCTTTTGCTGTACAGCAAATCAAAGTCTTACAGTTGTTTAATATCTGTCTTTATTGTCTCTCTATCAGTCCTTTTTGCCACTCCTTTACTTATTATAAGGAAGATGGCCAGCTGCCTAATTAGGGCACAGCAGCCTGAAATGCAGTTGCTTTGTGCCAGGGATCTACCTGAAGTCCCAGCCCCTGCAGAACATTCAAAGAGAAGTTGTTCCCTTGGAAGCTGCTAGCCTTCTCCCTACAGGTTTCTCTCAAGGAGGAGAGGATGCTCCAGACTCCTCTGCTTTGTCTTGCTTCACTGTTTCTATTAGTGTTATGATCCTTACACTCTCCTCATTGTTTTTTTCCCTCCCTTGTGGCTGATTGTTTTCTAGGCCTGTGGCAGTTTCTCAGTGAGGAGGCGGGCTGTTTATTTCACATGGACCATCTCTAGCATATGAATCTGGCCTGGGGAGTTTTGATATTGGCTAGAAATAAAGCAGCATGGGAATTTCGATTGCACAAGGCCAGGCTGTGCTTTGTCTTACTTTTCAGCTTTCTAGTATTTTCCCTTTACTAGTTCTAAGTTTTTCTTTTTCTTTTTCTTTTTCTTTTTCTTTTTCTTTTTCTTTTTCTTTTTCTTTTTCTTTTTCTTTTTCTTTTTCTTTTTCTTTTTTTCTTTCTTTTTTTTCTTTCTCTTTGTAAAGGAAGACCTTACCTAGGAATTCCACCAAGAAGATGGGGAGGGAGAACAACAGCATGAAAGGATCAAGTGTTTCAGCAAACAAATATCTTGCAGGGAACATTGCATGTAAAACCTGCAGGAATACAGCTTAGGAGCCTCTTGGCCAGTGAGGTCAAGCTGCAGGAAGGCAGAGCAGGTTAGGTCAGAGGTTCCTATTGCATTCCTTGTGTCAAGGACCATGGCATCTGCATTCATCTCTCTCAACATTTCAGTGAAAACCATCTCTACTGCCTCAAGAAGTTAAATTGCATTTGCTGTGCTGCAAGCAAGGTGGTAGTTTTGAGGAAAGATTGCTATCATCTTTTACATGGAGACTCATTAATTTCTGTGATGTGCTAAATCTGCTCACTTGCTTGATGGTTAGTGCAAGCATTTTCTAATTGCTACCCATAATGCACTTCTAACCCCAGAGAAGTTAATTTGGCAGCCTTTATTTTCACCCCCTTCCATTTTTAAGTGGTGGTATGTTGATGTCATGTAAATTTAGAAAGGAAAATTATTTCTGCTCTATAAAGGTACTGTCTGAACATCCACAGCAGAGGCAAAGGCTTCAGATGCTTATGAATGGCAGCAAAGTCAATATTACAAATTTAGTACAAAGTATTCTTCCTTTTCAGTACTGAAAATATATTGGCTTCTTTCAGATGCTATTCTTTCTTTGTGCTGTCCAACAAAGATACAGGTCTAGGCTAAATATATATCTCAGGACTTTTCAGAAGTGACTGTTTTCTCTCTTCTCAGTGTTTTAATTTTTGAGGTAACTATCCAGAGATATCTGTCAGAATCAATTTTTTAAAGAGAGATGGATCATTTTTCCTTGCCTATGAAAAAGTAAAAATAAGGTAGGAAACACTGTCCACATCTGGACAGCTGGCTTTGCACATGGCTGTTAGCATGGGTGCAAAAAGCCTGAGTCTTCAGATTGCATTTACTTTGATGAATCAAATCTCTGATTTTGATTTGAGTCAAAAATGAATGGAGCCTCTAGCCTAAACTAAGCTTGCATTAGTGAGCTGCTGTCTATACTGATGAAGAGCTTCCTGCTGTATTTTCCTCTCTTGCGACAGTCTGCTGTGGGGTCGGACGAACAGCCAGTGCTGATGTAAGGGGAGAGTTTGCAAGAAGACTGGGAAAACCAGGGATTGAATTTTCAGTATCTGTTCAATCAATTTACTGGTAACATGAAGCTTCATTTTATACCCATCTCACCAAGCAGCTAAACTTCAGCCAGATCTCTTTACAGGTGTGTTATGTTCAAGATCTGAAGGGCCTCCCATTTTCACGTGTCCTGCTATGCACAAGCTCACTGCTGTTAGGCTTGTGGGCAGAAAGTTACTGTTCCAAAGACTGCAGTGTATTGCCTCAGTTATGGCCCAAAAAAAGGAACAATGAACCAGAACCCAGGGGAAAACTCAAGCACCAGGTATAGGAAAATAGTAAAGTTTGAAAATGGACTGCTAAAGGTACTGGCCTGCATTGCAGTGAAGGATTGGTCAGAAATCACTGGAAATTAGTTTACAGTATCATTTGGGCACAAAAGAACAATTAGCTTTGGGAGAGAAAAAATAACAGAGATGCTGGGTCTCCTCACCCAGTTTTTAGGGCTGTAGGCAATTGTCTGCACCTCTGGCTCGATCCTGCCCTGCCATTAGTCCAAACAAGTGGTATGTTTAGTGGAAAAGGATGGGACATGACATGGGAAATTACTGGATGTGACAAATAACCATGTGAGGAGCTGGCAGATGTTAGAAGTAGCACCAAGAGGGATGGATGGATGGATGGATGGATGGATGGATGGATGGATGGATGGATGGATGGATGGATGGATGGATGGATGGGTTTTGCAGGTGGCTAAGGAGGATGAGGAATGGTCAGCTTTCACAGATAACCTGAGATAAGGAGTGCTGGGACCTTCCGGCTCGTAGTCCTGCAAGGTCACCAGTGCCCAGGCAACCGCATCAGTAATACTTTATTTGGGTGTAGATGTAACAAAACTGGCAGCCATGAAAAAATAAAAAGGCTGCTGTGTATTTGGGAAGAGGCTGCAGTAGGCAAGGGGAGTTGTGAGGATGGCAGAAAGGAGGGACAGGGGATAATAAGGTGCACAGACACTGTGAGCTGTCATGGGGACACTTGATGGCCAGCCCTGCTCCAATAAGATCAACCTGTTGTTCTGACCCTATCACAGGAGCCAAAGCTGCGGCTGTGAGTTCCAGGCTTGGGGATGGTGTGCTCTTCTAATTCCACAAGGGGATGGCTGGGTGACCCAGAGTGGCATCCCAAAGTCCCTGTGCCCATGCCTGTTCCAGTCTTGAGAGCACTGGCAGCTGTCACTTTAGACAGTTAACATTGTCAGGGGCAATCCCTGGGGACCTTACCTGGGACAGTAACAGATGAACCCACTGGCCCCAAATTGCAAGCTGACATTTTGTCCCAAGAATATCTATGAATAAAAAGATATTAATCTTCTTTCAAGTGAAAACATAGTTGAGATTGTTCTCTAAAACTAGCAACACTGTATCAGAAAAGAAAAAAAATAACCCATAAAAAGTTTGTTGGGAAAAAAGCATTTATTATTTTAGTGGGGTGCAGGGGGTTACTTAGGGGCAGGAGTGCAGCGGGTTAATTTCTCAGTCTTCTTACACTGATCAAGAGGGAATGCTTGGAGGACTAATCATAAATAATCATAATCATATCCTGCCTAGATGGATATGGGTTTAAACATAGATACAGTTTCTTGAAAATTATTCTATAAAGATACTGAAGGCAAAGAGGGGATATGTGAAATTAACAGCAGAATGGGCTAATTAAGATCTTCAGATAGGTGCTCAAAACTAGGTTATTATGTAGAATGTTGCTTACTTGAATGTGCCTCTTAAAAATACTGTTTTCTTGAGTATTTTTGTTGTTGTTTTCTTTAACTTAACACCCCCCACCTTCTGTTTTGACCTCTCAGGGACACAGAGGTGTACGGGGTAGTTCTGAGCTAGTGAACTGTAGCTGGAGAACGCTCAGCCCACACTGCACTTTCTTGGTCCTGCTGCCTTTGTCATATTTTATTGAGGAAATCTCTGGGAACACATCGGCACTGAATAACACTGAAAAGAAAAAATTACTTTGAAAGCCGCTTGCTATTGTCTTAAGGGTCACTGGGAGAGTCTCAGTCCATGCATTCTGAACATTGCCTCCTGAGTGAGCCTGAGTTAAAAGCTTGATTGGTTAAATACTCCTTACAATTTTTCCTGAAAATATGCTGTCTTTCTTGTAGTTTCCCATTTCACCCAAGGGTCTCTTGGCTAACTCATGAATTTGTTTAATAGAAGCCACAGGAAAGCTGGAAGAAAGTGGGCAAGAAAGAGCTGCAAAAATCATTGGCTGTGGCAAAGGAAAGGAAATGCTGTGTCTCCACATCAGCATTTCCACATGGAAGGATAAAAGGTACTAAGAGCTAATCAAAATTCATCAGCCACCCCTTTTCCATAAATAATTTAAATTGTTCTAATTTTTTTCAGAAAAGAGCAATTTTTTTAAGATATAAAAGGGCTATGCACTCATGCCAAAATTGTTGAATCTTCCCAGACTTTCTAGGAGATCAGCAGCAGTTTCATTTCCTAGGTAATCGCAGGTACCATGTTGGCACAATTATTTCAAAACTACTTGTCTGAGATAGTACTCTGGAAAGCAAATGTTCACATCTTTCCATATGTGAGGGTTCAAGTCTGAGCTCCAAAGGGCAGCCAGCAGCATTAGAGGGAATGTATCTCCCAGATGCTTTGCTACCACTGCTTTTAACCTGGAAACATTTTGCAATGCTCCCAAAACACAAGTTAACCACAAGCACATAAATTCACATGCTGCTTTCTCAGCAGATGCTTTTTTTCTTTTTTACTTTTTTTCTTTTTTTTTTTTTTTTCTGTCAGCTGTGCCCCTCACAAGAATTGATGGTTCAGGTTGAATGCATGTTGTTATGCTATTTTTACATGTGGTTATTGGGATTGCTTCTTGTTTGTGTGTCAGTAGCTGCCTGCCAGCTGGTGGCTACATTCTGCTGGACAATTAGCAATTTTCCCCATCTGGTGAATAGATTTACTCCACGTGCACCTTGCATGTGATAACATCTGAGGTTCAAACAGAGGTGTTTTGGTGAAAGTCTGCTCTTCCCTGTCTACAGTAAGGCTTTCTGCTTTATGATGCTCATGTTTTCAGAGAACTATGGCTTTTAAGGGTGATGGAAGTGGGGTTTAAGTGGTTTGTGTTCTCCAGCTAGACCCTGGTGTTTGCAATTCTTCTAGAAATAAAGCAGAACAACAGAAATGATGTTTCTAATTTGATAAATAATAAATTTGAAGGATTTTTTTTTTCCTTTTCACAAACTTTCCTCATAATGGGCTTTATTTTTGGTGATCTGCTTTGTTTCCACCTCCTGCACGGCTCCAAATTAACAGATAATGTGTAAAACCTATCACTGCAGGACTGAATTGTTTCAGAGTCCACTTCACTACATCTCATCCTACCAGATTCTAACTGATTGTAGGAGTCATGCTGTGCACCCATTTAAATTGAAAAGCTTACAGGGTCGGTTGGGCCATTTCAAAGTTTGCAGAGATTTAGCTTTAATCCTCTTAAAATATTAGGCCATGTGACCTTGCATACCATATTGTCAGTGGGATAAAGATCCCTTTGATTTTTATTTACACTTCTTCACATGGGAAGAGGCAGGTTAATTCATTTCATCTCAGTGCCACCTTTGGTTCCCCAAGCCCTCCCTAGGTCACTCATGTGGATGCAGGAATGCTTTGGCAAGTAGAGTTTGCATTTTTCTGCAGCTCCGTGCTCCAGTTTGTTCTTCAGAGGCACACTTACAAGATGTCAGCTTTGCAGGCAGATAAATTGTTTTATTTCTGCATAAAAGATGTCCTTCTATCTATCTTTGCGAAATGGAGTTTTTCACAATAAATGTTTCATGCAGACAATTTCTACAATTCATGTACTTGCTTTTACTTTATAACTTTTCAATTAAACAATGGTTTCTGAAAGCTGGCAGTTGTTCCAACCTGCTGTTGTTATGAATTTTGCCTTCAAGTTTTGGGATTTTTTAAATGTTTACTGTGTAGCAAAAAGAAGGCATAAGGACTAGACAGAGAAAAAAAACCACTGTAACCATGGAGGATAATGGATTTGAAAAAAACCCTGAGTACATGGAAATCCCACAGCCCCTTTCTTCATCACTTTGCATAGCTATTTACACACATGCAAAAGCAGTAAAAAATATTGATTTACTAGTGTCCTTGGCTAGAAAACTAGGTTCCATGGAAGGAAACGTATAGGTCTTTCTGTCTAGAAGAGGGAAGGGCAAGGAAGAGTTTTCAGAGATAAATTGAGAGAGCTCTGGTCCTATCCAAGCATTTAGTTATTTTGACAATGACAAAAAAAAATTGCAAGAGGAGGAGTACTCTCTATGAAAACATACCTTCAGCCTAAAGATAATTTTTTCCATCCAGTACTGCACTCAAAATTTGGCTAAGATTGTTTCCCTGTGGACTTTCAAAATCCAGGGAAGGGTGGTAAAGCAGTGATAATTTCAGGCCTGGTGCTAAAATTATACAGTTTGTTCATAAAGTTAATGAGTTTAAATTCAAGATATTAACCTGTCCTGCCATCTGCTAGTAGTCAAGCTATTCTAACACCATACCAATATTACAGACTTTATGCATTTTCTCTTCCTACATATCTTTCCTCATGGAAGAAGTAACTCCTGTTACTTCAGTGACTCAGTACTCGCCAATGCTTCATGAAGCAACAGCACAGTTTGTAAATTATTTAAGTACATACAAGCCCATTAAACAAAGAAAATTTACCAGGTGATCTAATTTACCAGACAACACTGATCCAAACTTTTTCTCTCTAGCTACATTTCCAAATGACAATGACCATTTCAACAAAAAGCTGTACATTCACAGCCTTTCCCAGTGGTGACAATCCATGAGGATTTCTAGGGGATTTAACACCCTTTCAAATGTACAAAACTCTATTCTAAAGAAGGACATCTTCCAATTTAAATATCACCTTAACCTAAAAATTTTTCAGCTTTCATTACTGCAAGTAGTATCTACATGCTCAGACCAGTAAAGGTAAAACAACCCTGCTTTTTAATTCTGATGTTAGTTTTACACATTCAAACACTTCTTCTTTTTTCAGGTGAGTTTACCATACATAAATCTTTAGAAGAAATGCTTTCATTTTGGGGGTCAGGGGCAGGAGAATGAAGCTAGCAGATAGCTATAGCAATTTGGAGCCTCAGCTCAATTTCTGACTGAAAAGAAAGAGGTCACATTTAAAGCACTGGGAAAAGTCTAAAGGCTTTGGTTCATTTTTCCTTTCATATAGCTGAAGCTAAACTGATTACCTTCTCCCCACCACATCCACCCCCAAAAGCAGGAGTGAGGGTTGTAACAAGGGCAGCTAAATCCAAGATAGATGATGAGTCAGAGGCTTCAGCTGTGATTTGTGCAGCCTGGCATATTAATGTAAACTGATAGCAGCTTATAATGAGCATCTGCTATTGCCTCCTGTTAAAGATGAGGTATTGGACTTGCTGGACCTTTGATGTGACCCAAGTACAGCTGCTCTGGTGTTTGTAAGGGCTCAAACCATTAGTGCAGCCACTCAGGAGAAGAAAAAAAGCAAGGGGTGACTGTCACAAGTTCCTCAGACATTTCTGTAAATTGACAGAGTTTGGGAGTCCAGTTCCAGAAAGGTTAGAATTGGGGATTAATTTCTGGGGGAGGAGGGGAGGCCATATTCACACAGAGACTCAAAGCTACAGATGAACTGCAGCCCTGGAATGGGGTTACATTTTTTAACCTAAATTGAGGTTTGGTTTCTATTTGGACTCTGAAGGCTTAAAAAGTACCAGATGCAGAGAGATGAGCTCCAAACAATACTGTGAGAATGAGTCAAGGGGGAGGCCAACCTGCACTAGGTATATGTGAGAATGACCACTCACAAAGCTCCTTCCCACATAATCAGTTTTAATTTGTTATCTTGAATGTCTTATAGTCCAAGAAAGGTGATATCTGTGAGAAAGGGGGGAAAAAAGTGTCTAAAGAAAGCAGAGGTTGAAAATTTACAAAGAGATTTGGGATTGGATGTGAAAATTGAGTCTCCTTTTAATTAATTTGAAGTAGCTGAATGGTGAGGCAATGATATTTCTCTAAATGCGTGGTTATAAGCTGAAAAGATACAGAGCACACATCAGGGCATTAGATCTGTAGATCGCTGCTCTGGAATGGTATAAAACCTGAGCTGAAAATTAAATGTCATCCCATGTTTAGTATTTGATACAGTGAAATATGGCTTTTGAGACCTGAGTAGAGAACTGAGGACTAAGTGAATATTTTGAGATCCTTCTGCTGCCATTTGAATGAGGAAGGAAATAGAAAGGCTCATGCTGGAGTGGGTGGGGGTGCCAGAGCCTGTTCCTTGCGATGAATTGACTGGATTAGACAGTTTCCACATAAACAGATGTGGGGAAGGTTATTACTCTCTGAAAGCACTAGTGTCAGGCAGCAGCAATGTGAGAGAACTGCCAGGTTATAAGCAGAGATTTTTCTTAGGATTCAAGCTGTTTCTTTCCTAGTTTTCTATCCTTTCCCCCTTCTGAGAGATATGATGAAATTATTAGTTGCTCTGATAGGTGATAAGTGGAGAGAGATGGGAATGACACCATCTAGAAATTCTGAATGGGCTTTATTGTTTATTTCCTTCCAAAAGTGCATCTTGCTCTTCAACCCTTCCTTCCTTTTCCTCCATACAGAGGTTGCCTTCTCTCCCCTTTCTCCTCTCCCCTTATGCCCTTATCAGAAACACTTAGTCCTGGTCTCCCTTTGCCTGCAGGCAAGCAGGGCCCTGTTGTCCCACCTGCACTGAGCTGCATTCCCAGCTGCCGGCTGCATGGCAAACCACACACCCAGAAATGCACCACAGGTCCTGCCATGCGCTGCTGCAGCTGTCCTGGGAGCAGCTGGGCACTGGGAGGGAACAGTCTGGTTTGTGGGCTGAAAAAAGGACTGCGGGCAAAAGGGAAGGTAATTTCCTCACTGGGCTTTCTGGTTTATTTTGGGAAGCTCAATAGCTGCGTGTTTTGTTATTTTGTGATTTATTGTGTGATGTGGTGCAGGAGTGAGTCTCACTTAAGTAGTACATGAAGTGGGTTTTTTTCATTTGGAAAAGAAAACAAATTCCAAATTGACAAATATTTTTATATGCCCCAAAATTTGTGCTAGAAATACAGGATGTTAAAAGGAAAAACAACACTAAACGACAAATTCATCAGGTCCTGGACAGAATGACCTGCGGAGCACCACTTCCATGGAGAGGGAGTTGGCAGATGCCCCTTTAACCCTTTGATGCTCACAAACAAGCAAAGAAACCTGGGAACAAGGAAGTGGAAATGAGTGGAAATCTTGAGATTAGATTGTGAGGACTGAGAGGACAAAGCTCATTAGAGATGAGGGAGAAAGAGTAGAAAGGAAAGAGCTGTCAGATCACACATATTGTTGGGGTAGGAACCCATCAAGTTGTGCAGTAAATGCTGCCAAAGAAGATTCTTAATGAATCCTTGCTCTAGCATAAACATCACCCAACAGGCTCTCAGGAAAAGGAGCAGATCTTAGAAAAGTACTTTTAGACTTTTCATTGAGAGTGGAAAGGGCTATGGGTATAACAAGCACAAGTTGTTTTAATCCAGTGCTGCTTAAGAGATGATTGCTTTTAGTATAGCAATGCCTCCCGGCTGTACAGGAGTCCCTGAAATCTCTTGAATTGGCTTGAAAATGAAAGGTGACTGTTGTTCAGTGAAAGGCATTTTCCCTAAAGCCTGTCTCTGACTGTTGCAAGGAAAGAATGTGATGGCTGAAGTAAAATGTTCCAATAAACCCAGCTACCCTGGGAGCGAATCCCTGTGGCCAGCAAAAACAGCGCCCAGACTGCTGTGTCGGAAGGTGAAAGCAGGTTAGATTATAAATGCAACAATAATTACAGTGTTGTTGAAAACAATTTCACTGAACATGAAAAATTCAGAGGATACAAAGCAGTCAGAAAGGCTGTGAGAGACTGCTCTGAGCTGTGAGGGTAAAACAAAAAAGACTGTCGCCGGAAGAATACTGGGTCTAGAAAAACTAATGCGACAAAGCAGCCGGTCAGCAGTTTCAGGGAGAAGATGAAGGCAGACAAAACAAAAAAAGAATAAAAGATAATCAAAGATCTGAAAGGGAAGAAGGGTCTTCCACGTCCTTGGGGTGAATGAAGTAATCATTGTGAAACAGGCATACTAATGAAAGGCCTGGGAAATGTGTGAAAAAAATTCCACTACGAATAGCTAAACAGATGCTTTTTATTTACGGTCTGCTAGAAAAAACAGACAGCATGGAGAAGACTCAGTCTCAGGCTTGGTTTTACCGGATAGCATTAAAGGGGGTGAGCCCTAGAGGGAAAAGAAGGAGTGTGCATGGCTGTCAGAACACATGGGAAGGGCATCCTTGCCTGGGAGGGGATACACAGTTCTGTGTCTCAGAGGCAGGGAAACATCTATGACACCTACTTCAGAGGAAGTGTGTGATTTTTGCTGCTGATTTAGTTACCAAATGGGCAAGTCATTACTGAGAGCTGTTTGCTGTGTGCTGAGGTGCTGGTGATAGTGGCTCAGGCTCCAGAGCACCAATAACCTAGTGCTGCTGAGGCCAGGGAGCTGCTTGAGGGGATTTACATCTTGCTGAGACATGGCTGCGTGGCTCTTCTGCACAAGCTCCTTCTCCATTGTAGGAATAATGGAGCTATTGTTCTTAAAGGCTGTGTCATAGGCTCCAAGTCACTGAGAAGTGTCTGATCCACTCTAAAGATCCTGTATTTTGTATGCAGACACTCCTCCATTTGGAAAAAATGCAGTACTAAATATAGCAGCAGACAGTCTTGGACTGCGCTCCTTAATTCCCTGACTGGAGATCTTGGAGATTTTACAACCCCACACCAAAATGCTGAGCTATGGTTGTACATAAGATCAAGAGTGGTTGAATTTGACAGTGCTGAAGTAAAAGTTCTCTGAAAATCTGGAGTCTGTTTGCATGATTCCTGAGAAACAGCTGATGGCTTTTCCAATTCATCTCACTGGCAAATGTGTAAGCCAGGGGTGCATGGCAGTGGTGGCTGCATGGCAGTGGTGGCTGCATGTGCTGTGTGGCAGCCCCACATCAGAGGGGTGAAGTAGAGGTGCCTGCCTCCCTTCTCACATCCCCTTTTCTGGGAACAGACCCCTACACCTGCCTGCACACCCCGAGAAAGGTGTGTGCACAAGCTGGGGGGTGTGAATGGATGAGTGGAGGAAATGGGGTGCAAGGGTAAATTTTGGTGGGTTGCTGGGCTCTGTAAGTACAGCCTCACTTCATCAGCTTCCCATCTTTAAAATTGAGGGAATATAAACTCCTCTCTAATTTAAAGATAAATTAACTTTTGCTTCTGAAGCATTCAAGTGGCATATTGAGAAGCACCACAGGAGAGTCCATGAAGAGATAAATTATTTTATGCAGAGGGAAGGGATTTGGTTACTGCACAGTTAAGTAGAGGCTGGAACTAGATGGTAAGTGAAGGAATGAAACAATACACTGCACAGCTGTGCATTGGCACCATCTATTGCACTGAGTGAGGCACAGGGTTTCATCAGAAAAAATAGTATGTGGCCTTATAATGAAAGGCTGTATTGTAAATGGAAGGGGACTAGAAAATCTTAAACCTGCCATTTCCTAGCCTTTAAACAGTTGACTTTGCACCCACAATGTTCTTTCACTGTTGTTGGTTTTGCATGTAGCACAATACAAAGCAGAAAGGGCTTTTATTATTAAACAGAAGTGACAAGAGGATCTGTGGCACCGGGCTGCACAGGAATGTAGTGGAGTCAGCAGTTCAGTGCATGATTGTTTAATCCAGGATTTGGGCAGTCTGCAGGCAGTAGTCCAGCACTGCACAATCTATGTTCATCAGATTGAAGATTAGACAGGAGCAGTTCAGGACTGCATCCCTATCTTTCCCCTCCTCTCCCAAATATTTTTTTTCTCACATTGTACCAGTTGCACCACTGCAAATCAGGTTAATACATGAAGATGAAACATTTTGCTTGTACCTTAACACACTGTTCAAGAGGCAAGCAGAGTATACACTGACTTCAGCTTCCACCATGTGCTTTGTGCTCTCTTGTAGCACCCTTTTTGTGTTAGACAAGGGTGAAATGTTAACATGAGGATAGTATAAAAACAAGCTGACTTTTGGTGCTTAGAAGCAATAATAGATGCTCGCCTTCCTATGAACTTTGTGTAACTCAAGTTTAACCTTTACATGCTTGTGTAGAATAAGAGATAGATTAGGTTTGCAGGAGAACTGAAGGTTAAAAAAAAAAGAAAGACTTTAAATCCCAAAGGCATGGAGAAGAAGCCAGAGGTCTGATTGCATTGTGTCAGATGGCAGTTGTTCTCCTCTTTGAAGCAGCTCTGATACACACAGGGTATTGTAATGCCATGGTATTACAGCCTCCTCTATTCCGTGAACCTACAGAAAATGTTTTAGAGAAGCAGGAGATCCTTGGCAAATTTTAGCCTACAGCATTATCCCCAGTTTCTCAGTCTATTATTTTGTTTTCTTTCAGGCAATGTAAGACTAGTGCCACAGCCAGATGAAGCTGTGCCATGCTCAGCCTTCTGGTCCTGCCTCTGCATTACTTCCTTTCTTGCATCCCATCAAAAGATAAAATTACATGGGGGTGGAAATGAAAAGCCCAAGTGGGAAGACAGATCTGCTGCTCTAGTAATTCTCTGGTGGTGAGACAAGTTTATGATGACTTAAGCCCTAGAGCCACATTTGCTTTGTGGACTATCATTAAGTGATATAAACCAGCAGGTCTCTACAGATCATGGGATGAAAATTGCTCTAATGGATGGGTCAGAAACAGTAATGAAGAGAATTTCTAAATAAATCTATACATTAATGAAGTATCCCCAGGGCAATAGGTAAATGCAAGTAAGGGGGACTGCAGGATTAGGGGTGCACAGGCAAAAACAGTGCAGTTGCCCTTCTGTATCTCCCAATACACCTCTCCTCAGGACTGGGGGCACAAACCAGCACAAAACTCTACACTCTTCTCATCGCCTGGTTTTAGAGTCCGAGTCAGACCCTTCCTTCAAGGTGCACATTTGTTTGCATTTGGAGACATGAGGAGATCCTAATATGGTGAGGTGTGGGGACTCTGATGTGTGTTGAAGTCTCTCTACCCCCCAAAAGCAGTGTAAGAATAGGCCCTGAAAAGAGCAAGAATGTAATGTTATGCAGCATAAGAACTCCAAACCAGAGCTGCTGTGATTCTGCCATCTCTTCTGACCCCAATTGTATATTCCCTCCCTTCCTTTTTTTGCTGCTGCTTGTAAGGTCATGGCATGAGATCTGAACTAACTGAATACTTCTGAAGCTTTTTTCTTTCATTTTATACAGTTAGTTTCATCTCCCCAAACAAGCTCTTCATGAAGCAGTGTGGGTATCAATCCTGCTGCAAGGGAGTGGGCAAGATCACTGTTGGGGGCAGAGCTGCTGGATGTGATGCTGGGCTGGGGCACAGCTGACTTGGATCAACCTCATTTACTAAGGAATCACATCTTCCTTAAATATTCTGAGTGTTTAATGTTGTTTCAGGCCTGGCAGAAGTGAGCTATATACAGCCCTTGATTACAGACTATACCTAAATAGTTGTCTAGTCCAATGACATGCCTAGAAAACTCTATCACTCCCATGGATCCAGAATTAAAAACCTCTTAGATCTTGCCTCCAACTTCCAAAGCAGTCCTTGTAGTGTTTGTTGTTGCTTGCAAGTGTTAATGCTTATAACAATTTTGAGCCTTTTCCACTCCTCATGTGGGGCCCTAAGAGGCTGCAGAATAAGTGCTTGTACTGCAGGGATTGTGCAAATTAAAACGAATTCCAGGGGGTTGGGACAGTACAAGAAAAAGGAGGCAATGAAGAACTAGTGGAAGAAAGAACACAAAAAAATTAATCCAAGCCATCTGTACAGATCAACTAGTATATTTACAGCTACTGTTGAGAGAGGAGTTATTGAATGATACCTGTTTTCACCCTGGCCATGGATGTCAGAAATGCATGCAAGTACAATTATCTTCACCCAAGCGGTAAACATTTGGACAGTTTTCAAATCTAAACGTTGTTTATGAATTGATTTTTGCTTCCTTAAGTTCAGTTCAGCTATCCTTGCAGCATACCAAGTGCTATAACCAGCCTGATGGATCACACTGGGGTTATGTTTTACATCAGGAATCCTGCAGCACTCATCCTGCAGAGATGCTTTCAGACATCAGCACTTGGAGTGGGAAGGGAAAAAAAAGCAGTCACAGGAACATGTACCCATCTTCCCTGTAAATATAAACTAAAGGCTGTGTCCTTTAAGGGCAGTGCTTTGTTACTGTGCAGATGACTCTAGGACTGCTTCTGTATTTTCACTGTTTGTTGCTTTCATAAGCTCTGAGGGTAACAGGGACTCAACATTTACTTCTAGGCCAAATTCGATGGTCCACTCTCAGTTTTAACTTGTGCAAACTGAATGTGAAAACTGCAGGGATTTGTCTGCATACAGACTTTCACAATTCTATTGGCTGTAAAATTGTTTATTATAAGGACTTCAGTCTCTGAAGAACCTGTGCTGGCTGCTGTCAGGAACAGAACGTGCATTAGATTGGTGGAGTAATCTGATAATGCAAATTCTTCATATTTCATCAAGGGAGCATTTACTCTGCAGTCCCAAATGCTTCTTGGCAAAACAGACTGGCAGCACTGATCTCTGGCAAGATGGCAATGCTCTTATTTCTTCCAGAAGGCAAGAACTAAACTACCTCCCCTCCCCTCTGGGAAAGGCTATAAATAGAGGTCTGCTGGGATCCCGATCTCACATTCACAGAGGCAGCTGCCATCTGGGATTGAAGTTGACCCCCTGTCCCTTCTTCATCTTCTCTCTTTCTTCTTTGATGGTATTTGTGTGATTTTGAGGTGAGCTGGTGAAGGGAATTAAACCAACTGAAAAGTAATGGTAGGAAAAGAAGAGACTGGTGCTTGCACATATTGCACATTGCTTCCTCCACATTTCTGGCTACCCCAGAGAAGCTGACTACCTTCTGCAAGACTTTCTGAAGTGCTGGGCAACATAATAAACATCATGTGAGGTGACCTAGGGATTTAAGCTTAATCCACGTCTGTCAGTGGATCCATTTTTGTCAGTTTATGCCAAAGAAAGGCACATATTCAAACTGGAAAACATCAGTCATGTACTATTTACTATCTGCAGTCACAGTTACTATTTCTGTACCAGCAACCACAAAGAGAATGAAACCTTGTGGGTTAAATTAATGGAAACCAAGACAGACAGCAAAACAACTAGCTCACAACTACCAAGCTGTACTTAACTCAAGAGTCACCCTGAACTCGTGAGCCTTTGCTGTACCCCTGCTTTCCTGAGAAAGTGCTGTGTTTCTGTGCAGGAGGGAGTGTGTCCTCAGGGAGGGACACAACCTAAATGAGAGCAGGAGTGCCAGTTTGGGAAATATGCAGTGCAACAGATGTAGCCAGCTATGAAGATAGAGCTGTTGCATAATTTTTCCCCTAAATGTTTAACATGTTAGGAGCTAGTGCCTAATAAAACTGCAGGAGGATATTTTTTAACTGACTGCTACTGCATGTGTTGGAAGAAACCTTCACCAAAGTTGCCCCTGGTGCCATGTATTTTGCTGGAGGGACCAAGTGACATCTGCTTTATCAAGATGCAGGAAATGCCATTTCCTGTCTAGTCAGGGGCATCAAGCCAAATACTGGTCTCAGTTGTCAGCCAGTCAATTATTTGATTATGGATGTACAGCCAGCTTGTGTTTGTAGATCATCTTCCAGCTAGACTGGAAAGACTACATATATATACATTTGACAGCCAATGTGGTCTTATTTTCAGCTTAAAACCATTACTTATTAACACAGAAGGCTGGCCTCATGAAAGCGAATTGTTCTCAACTCCCCTGCTGTTAAAAAAAAATTTGATGTGCACTGATGAATTTTCTCAGATCCTCCTTCTGTGGTTTTTGCAGAGACAAGAATCAGTTTCTTCTCAGTAAGATGAAAGAAGTAATATATTTTCCTATATCCCGAAATAAATTAAGGTTTTCTGGCAGTGGTGCTCATTTCACCCCTTGGTTTTGAGAAACACTATTCATCCTGAGAAAACAACTCTCTGTCTGTTGGCTTGAGGATCCAGCTGCTTGTCATGTTAAACCATGTGGAGGCTGCATCTGAGTCCATCTGTATTGCCAGGATCAGTGCCCCAGGGACTCAGCACAAAAACACTTTGATCCCTCCCAGTGACAGGGTTTTTGCTAACAAGCCTCCAGACATTTCAGTTGGTATGTCATCACCCTTGCTAAACTAGAACAGAAGGATGAAACAAAAGTATCTCCAAAGACCTTTAATAACAATCAGTGGAAGGGGAATGAGTAAAACATCCCAGGTGAGACACTTCTGTAAAAAGCATTAACATTGGCCATATGATTGTAACGAGGACGGAGAGGCTTTTTTCCCCACCTTTTTCCTTTTTTCTTGTCCTTTTCTTCAGAGATGAAAGAGAGGATGGGAGCTATGGACTGCGAATTGCAGGGAACAAAGCGCTTAACATCCTTTAAATAGCTTGATAGGGTCAAAGTAAGGCAAAAAGTCTAAAACTCGTAGAAGAGAGAAAGAACCTGAAAAGTCCTCATATGTTTTATACTGAGTGGCCCCCCTGCAAATTGTACCTCTTAGTGATGGCCTGATTAGTTCAAATTTTTCACACACTTAACAGCAACTACGGTACAAACCTCCTGTACACCCTGAGAGGACTTATGCTTTTAATTCCCACCATTATAGAGCTGCAAATATTCCCCATTGCTTTTACCTTTTAAAATCCAGACTGCATGTGCAGTGGGCATGTGATTTGTGCAGCCAGAGTTTGGGATGAGTGCTTCAAAATAGCAATCACCTGATGCCTCTGCACTAGGGCAATAAGTAAGAAGTTAACTAATGCCTTGTGTTGATGAAGCATTCTGGTCAGTGCATAACTTGCAGGTAGAGTTGAATTTTTTGCTAGACAACTGAGACCTAGGGCTTTTACAATCTAAGTGCATTACTTGAGCAGAAATCAGATTGTCAACACGGCAGTATATGATTAGTGTCAGCAGGGCAACTTTCAATAGATCATGTAAATGAAGCAAGGAGGGCAGCAAGGCCAAAATCCTTGTCTTAATTAACAGAAAGCATACTTTGTAGATTATTTCACTGCTTAAAGAAAAAGAACAGTGAAGGAGAGAGAGCATGAAAATGCAAGGTTCTATCTAACATGCCCAGCCATGTTCCTCCCCCTTCTGCAAAATAATTTTGCAGAAAACAGGCAATTTGATCTGAAAGCCCAACTCTGCATCCAAAGGCATGGGAAGTTTTCCCACTTGAAGAATGGAACTTGGTGCAGACAAGCGACAATCCAGCATGACCTAGTGGAGCAGAAACATTTAAGCAGCTCATCAGCTAGGCTATGATTCCTTAAACATATGGTCTAATACCATTTCTGAAAAAAGAACTACCTACAAGTCTAGGAAATCAAGGCACAGGTATCTTTTCAACAGTGTGATACAGTTGATCAATTCATCTTTCAAGTACCACTCAATAGTTATCTTGACTAGTTATTATTAATAATGTTGTTGAGAGCATTAAAATATATGCAAACCAAGCTTTAGATAATTTGTCTCTAAAAAGCTGATGTTTCTGGAAATGTATCTTTCATCTTGTTTCTAGGATTTTTATTTGAAAAGTTATTTTGTTCTTTTTAAACAGCAAGCAACCAACCAACCCACCTACCTCTTTTATCCTCATCCTCATCCTCACCAAAATATTTTTTCCTCCTCAACAGCACCAAAATATTTCTATCTCCCTTTTTGTTGAAATATGAAACTGCAGAAGAGAGAAAACTCCTTGAAGCACTTACTCATCCTTGCCATGCAGGGCAAAAAGAGTCCATGTTTCTCCTGACACTCACTGTTTTTGGCTCATCTGTGGTCTCATTAGCATTCCTTTTTTCATCCAGAGCATCTCTGTGTTTTCAAGCTGTGTAATGTTTGCATTATGGTTCAAACAACCCAGAAAAGTTGGATTACTTGTATCATGTATTTCTTAGTGAATGGCACCCTAAGAAACATTTTCCTGCCAGAGCTCCCAGCTGTCCTCTTGACAGAAACTCTTGTGGCAATGAGTGCAAATAGTTCAGTAAGTGGTTGTAGGGTAAACGTGAAAACTCTCTCCCATGCCAAAGGGAGATTTCTCAGGAGCATTTCACAATGTCACTCTCCACAAACATCAAGCCATGCCTGATGGCAACCAGGCTGACATTGCCTCGGTATTCCTCTTCTCTTGAGAGTACTTTGACAGACTGTTTAGTTGTGTTTTTTTTTTTTCTTTTATTTAATGGCAGCTTTGCAGGCTTCATTTATGTTAGCTAAGTAGCAATGTGCCCACTAGTGTGTTAGCCAGTCCTTCCTGCATTGGCAAAGCAGAGATGCAACCGGCTCTGCTACTGTGCTTATGGTACACCCTGATCAGAGCTTGCTTCCCTGTGGTTTCATTTTGTACTATTACACTGGGGAATATGGGTACATATCAATCATGTTGAGATTCCTGATGACATTGTACCATCCTTGCCTGTCTTTTTGAGCTGTAAAGTAAAACAGCATCATTATATACTGCCCTCCTACATAAGTCAGGTGATTCAACTTCAGGAAACATCTAAAATATATCGATCACATTGCTGAGCTGTCCAATATTGTTTTACAGCTAAAGAAAAAAAAATTGCACCTGAGAAGTCAGATTCATGTCTCAAATGACCTTCAAAAAGATCCTGGTGACATGCATTCATAGAGAAGAGGGGGATAGTTAATTTTTCCTTGCAAGTGCACCTCACCCTTTGGCATGAATCAAACAATACCCACTCACTTGAAGACTCCTGAGCTCATTTTCAAAGGTTATGGATGGATTTTTAGTTCCTTCCTGCTTGTTCTATCCTAGTGTCACAACCATCAAACATGTCTGGCACAAGTAGAAAGCAAGAGCCAATGGGATTTCTGTCCTCTGTGTCTCCAATTCATGTGGATTGACGGATGCCCTTTACCTTTTGATTTGTACCCTGAAGAGACATCTTAGAGTTTGCTCAGTATTAGCTGAGGAACACTTGCCTATCTGTATGATGCCCATCATACAACTGTTCTTCAAGTTGTATGGTATGCATTAGGTTTCCTTCTTTCAGTGAATGAAGCAGAACTTGGTAGCTTACTGCTGGTCTGCGAAGTCTTTCAGCAGTAAGTTACTGCTTCCTTCCTTAGGTTCTGATAAGTGCTACTATGTTTCTGATCATGGTTTTACAGGAATCAAACTTTTTTTTTTTAATTGATTATTTTGGAGACTGAGCATCCTTTGGTAACAGTTATGTTTACAGACAGTAGCTGAATCAGCTGAAATACAAGACAATAATAACTGCAGAGAACTTGTATTTAACTAAAAAGTCCAACTTCATGTGAGCCAGAAAAGATTTTTTCTTCTTTCCCTTGAAGTACCGTGCATGTTCTCATTCTAAGTCTATCCCTGAGAGAATCTAAATTTGCTCTTTCCTGGCTTTTGAGAAATACACAGCAAGACATCACCTATTGGTGGGTAGGAAAGCTCTGAAATGAGGGAAGAGACAGAAGCTCACAAAAGAAAGCTCCGTGTCTGTATTTCCTTGTTTGCAATAGCAGCCTGCAGGGTCCTGGGGGTGCACTGGCAGAGCTGAGCACAGAAGTGCTCTGTGCTGGGGGTAGGCTGGCTGCGAGTCAGCTGTCACACGAGAGCCGCGCGATTCATCACCCATTTGTTCCTCTGACTGTGCCATCACACGGCTGGCGCTGCTCTGTGCCTTCGCAATGGGAATGCGGCCACGGCTGCCCAGGGCAAAGCTCAGCACCCTGAGTGTGTGTGGGGGGCCGTGCATGGGAGCAACCAGGGCCTTGCACGCGTCTTTTGCTGTCCACGTGGCCTTTGTGAGGAACTGTAACACCGGCGTGTGCCAGCTTCTGCTTTGAGACTCCTTTCTTCTGCCGCAGTGGAGCCAGGGCAGACCTGCATTTACACACAAACCTCTGCGAGCAGCAGGCCCTAACTTTTATAATGGAAGTGCCTGCAGACAAGAAAAAAGGAGTTCTGCTTTTATGCTTTTGTGTGACCTAGGCTTTGCTCCTCAAAGGCCTTCTCCTGCCGATAAGAACAAAACCCTACAGGCAAATGGCTATTTCTACCACCATCCCCAGAGGTGACATCTCCTCTGTCTGCTCCTGGCTCGGGATGCATGGGCTACTGAGAGCGCGTCATCATCATCACAAGTGCAAGAGCTTCCTCGACCTGTCAAGCTGGTTACCTGCTTGGGAGGATATGCTGATGGGGAAGCTCTTTGGAAGAGAGATTCTGAGTGTCAAAATTTTTCTTCTTTTTGGTAATGGCTCAATATAACTGAAGAGCTGTAATTATTACAGATTTTGCAAACATCACTACATTTTTATGAACTTATGGTACTTTTTTTCTTTTTCATTTTTTTCTTTTTTCTTTTTGATTTTCCACTTTCTTTTTCTTTTTTTTTTTTCTTTCTCCTTTTGTTATTTTTTCCTTTTTATTTTATTCCTTTTTCTTTGTTTATCTTCCTTTTTTTTTTCTTTTCTTCGAGGGAAAGCCGGTTGTGTTCTTCTTACTCTCAAGTCTCATTAGGACAGTGGCAGAAAATTCAACACACTTCTTTTTCTGTCTTTCAGGCAGTTGGCTCCAAATCTTTTTTTTTACAGATTCTAGAGCCTTATTTGTTTACTCTGCTTTAATTCTGCTGGTATAAGAGCTCCCTTTCCCAAAAATGTGGACATAGATATATGAGATAAAGGTCCTACACAAGTTTTGAATGTATCTCTAGTGGTATATTTAACTACAGGTGAATCCTGTGTTAAGTAGTTTGTGGTGGTAGCAGCAGAAAAGCCTAAGGGATAGGGCAAGGATATCAAGGTTGTAACTGTCCTGTTGGGATTTTGCTGGCAGAGCCACCTCAAGTACAGGATGTGAAAGTTATGATGAATACAGTGTGCTTCACCCCGAGCAATTCCAGCAAAATACAGAACTCAAGGCTGTTACAGCTCTGAGCATTGTAGAGTGGCAGGTTTGATGTGCTGCAGCGACTCCACCATCCGTGAGGACACCATTGGTTGCTCCCGAGAGCACAGCAATGCTTACCTGAAATATCAGTGATGATAACCTCAGCCACAGCATGAAGTTAATGAGAGCATGTGGAGTCGGAGATGGAGAAATACTGATGTCAATTTATAACTGAAATTGGATCCAAATACAGAAGTTATTCCTATATGCTGGAAATACCAATCACATCACAATTATAAATAAATGAAATAAAAATAAATTAAAGAGGTCTCTGTTGTCAATGGCACAGGTGCAGACAGGGGAATATTTATAACTGATTTACCTTCTTGCCCATGAGGGAGCTGCTCTATTGGTATGACAGATTTAACTGCATTGAGATTGGAGAAACTGATGGTTTTAGTCCATTATAACTAAAGAGCCTGTTATACTAGTGTAGATGAAGACTTGAGGTTAAGACATGCTGAGGGACAGAACACCACTTGTATTCTCTCTGTAGTTAACAGAAAACATACACAGAAATGAAATCCTCTGCATTAATAATTTCCATTAATTTACTATGTCAAGTGCAGAATAGAAAGTCATTATATTTCCACTGTACATCACTCTAGTGTAAAAAGTTCATAAACCATTAGGATAATGATTTCTACCATTACTTGTTAGTAAAGTGTGAAAAGATTTTGTTATCATCCATTTACATTAATCTCAACATGCATGCATTTCATCAGAAATGCAGACTTTTTGAAGTGATTGCTTCCCATTGATTAATGTAGCCAGAAGTTTCTTGATTTGCCAAATGTCACAGAACACTTTATTAATGGTGCCTGTTATGTATATAAAGCTTTGCATCAGAAGAAGTTTCATCTATAAATTAGTAAAGCTTAGAAATATTCAAGATAAACAAGAAATATTTCTAGTGTGGTTGCTGTGTTGGGGACTCACTCCTGATGCATACCAGTAGTGATCTTTTGCCTTGGGATGAGTGAAAAGTGTGACTCTTAGAGGCTAAGTTTATGTAGTCTCTAAGGTAAAGAACCCTTTGGATATAGTGAGCCATCTGCATGCAATTCAGTTTTGAAATGCTGTTCATCTTCTTCTGAGAAGGAACAAGCCCTGCCATGCTTACATCCATTCAGGACTGGATGTCAAAATCCACAGGTAAACTTCAGTCTGGGTGTAAGGAGATGATGTTTACATAGCTCACCATCTTCTCCCTTTAAAATAGCGCCTCTCTGACAAAACTGGTTTTTGCTGGGAATTTTTCATTCTTCAACACTAAAATTTTGCAAGGGAACAAGAAGGAGTTTCCAAAAAGAACAAGGCACATATCCTTGGATAAGAAATAACCCTACACTAGAAGGACCAGAGATTTAAGTTTTCAGAGTTTGACTTATCAATTCAAATCAGTAACACAAACCTCTGCCACCAGCTGTGTTGTGACAGTATCAACTCAGGTCTTCTTGCAGCAGTTCTGTTCTGTAGAGTTAGAATGGTGACTGAGACTCAACCTGATCCCCCATAACTGGAGATCCTCACTGTCACTTACCGAGGCTTCTTTTTCATCCTAGTTTGAAATGTTTTCTTTCTCCCTTAACTGAGAAAGGGGGGGATATTTGAAATCTTTGATTGCAGGCAGCAAAAACATTTTCTGTTTACTTAACAGAGTGATTTGAAAGGAGCAATATGTGGCTCTACTCCTTTTGTTTTCTCTTTCTATGAACATTGAAGTGAAAAGGGTTTTGTCCTCCATGTTTGTAGAAAAACAATTTTAGCAATTTATTTCAAAGTGCCCTTGGAAACCAAATACTATATTTTGCCAAGGTAAGCACTGTTGCTCAAGGAGCTTGAATATGCACTCATCTGGGTAATAGGAACAACACCATGTGACTAATAAAATCAATGTCTGCTAAGTAATGTGGTTCAAACTGGAAATGTTTTCGATCACTCCAGGGGCATGTTTTTCTCCTGACTGAAGAATAAAATAGAACTAGTCTAACAGCAGATATTTTCCTATGGAAACAGTTAATTTATATAAAGCAGGATATTAATAGAGCTGAGTAGCTCACCATGAAGATAGCATCTCTGATTTGATGCTGTCTTAACTTTGTCAAAGTAACATTAACCATTGCCTTCATATAAAGTGCTCTATTATGCCAATTTCTGCCCTTAGTCCTGACATAGCTTGTTGTTAAAATGCACTTTGAATATTGAAAGACAGACTAACCTGTCATTAAACATAGCTGGGAAGAGATCTGGCATAATTATGCACTTTTTTATTGCTGAAGTGATTGCTCAATATTAGCCCTGCAAATTGCCCACAAACCATGAGGCACTGGGGCACTGCAAATGTGGAAAGGGAGCCTGAAGGAGTAACACTGATAGAGTGAAAGAGTTCAAAAGCTTCTTCAAAGTCAGGTGAGGATGTTTCATACCCAGGCTTAGATGACACCATATGCAATGTGGCTGAAAAAGAGGCATTCCTGACATGTACCAAAATAAGAAAGAGAAAAACGAGTTAACAGCATTCTGCTTTGACTCACTGAGAATCATCTGGAAATAATTTTTTTCAGAATACAGGGTTTTTTTCATTTCTACTCATCCCTCCTGCTAGTAAAATACACTAATTTCAGTCCAGTTCCTCCATTTAAGGACTGTAGTTTTTATTCCCATGAAAGCAGATGGAGGGAAAATCTCTAGTGTGTAGAAAATAAAGCAAGCTGTCCAATTAAATCACCACACTGATTCCTAATTCCACAGTGGCCGGTCTGAGAAGGCCATTAGGAACAAAAAACCTCTCTGAGGAACATTTTTCTGGCACTTCACACTCATGAGGAAGGTATCTGCAGGCAGCCAGGCATGCAGAGTGCCTAGAAAAGGGAGAGATGCTGAGGAAACTGAAGTTCTGCAGCACTCTGCAGCATTCCCTTGCAATGGTAAGGAAAAATAGAAATGATTAAATAGAGCAAGCAATCCCAAGCAGGAACTGCTGTGATGAGGGTGAGACCTGAGAAGAAACTCAGCATCAGACCCCCAGCTCTTTGGTGCCTATCACTTACACAGGGCTGTGGGGAGCCCTGCAGGCAGGCAGGCAGCTCTGGGGCACAGGCAGGCAACTGAGGGGCAGAGGCAGAGAGCCATGGGGTGCAGGCAGGCTCTCCATAGTAGGCTAATGAAACACTCCTTTTTAACTGCATTGAAGAGGGCAAAATAGTATTTACTTACCTTACTACGAGGCTGCAGTAAATGTCTTCAATACATAATATTATACAGGCAATTAATAGACAAACATTTCTATATCTAGAAATGTGGAGGAATTCAAGTTAATCCCCACTGGTACAGAGCAATAGCACTAATCTTATTAAACTTCATATCCAAAGGCAGTAGGTTTACTGTAGAGCTTTCATATCTAGAGGTGAAATTCTAGGCAGTTACAGCTTTTAATTTTAAGGTAAACACTGATAGATCCATCATTTGGAAATAGCCAGTTGCAAACTGAAAATGGAGAAACAAAATACTGTGGATGAAATGTGGTGCCTGTGTGCTGCCTTCTATCACCATATAGCAGGACACTGTTTCAGAATCTATGAGATTTGGCAACAAAAAGGAAGATTATGGAGGAACACATTTGTTTTACAGGGAAATGCACTTCAGAGCTGTGTACAGAGTAGGAAGCCAAGCCAGTGAATTTCTGCACCAAAGTCAACAAATAAGCTGATTGACAGTGTTTGTTGATAACAACCACAGTCCTGTTACACCCAGCCAAAGCAATCAAAACTCAGTAACCATGAAGGGACAGTATGAGTAAGATCTACAGTTAATGGATGAACAACAGCAGCCATTCAAGCTTAAAGAGAGCTTGCTCACCAGAATTTGAATGTTCTTTCTGCTCCTGGTAGCAATAGAAGTGGTTTCTTCCTGCAGCACAAGAGACAACCCTCAGGATACCTGGTGAGAGTGAATGTTATTACTAGGGCTGTTTTACTGTGTTTCAGCTTGTTTTCTTGGCAGCATTACAGAGTGTAATTCTGTGAGTCATGAATACGATTCATACTAGCCAAACTGACCTTTGAAATTGGGAGTAGGCAAATACATCAGAAGAAATTCAAGCTCTAACAAATACGCTGATAAAATGAATGAATTATATTTATAGACCCTGCCAGTCTATTAAGAGGTCACTTTGACAGCCCTGGAGGTCCAAATGTGATAGTTTCCCTTCTCTCCTGCATACCTGAGCAGCCATTCATACATATTTAGTAACAAGGTGCATTATCACTATTTTGGCTCTTCATGCAAATAGCCCTCGGGTAAATCTCTATGTAGAATGCATTCTGTGGTACAGAAAACTCTGTGTTTGTGGGTCTGAGTGTTCATGAAGTTCCTGAAAACCTTATCAAGACCAGCCAAGACAAAGAGGAGGAGAGATGAAGAAGATTATGGCATGTCTAAAACACCTAGAGCTGACCTTGACAAAGGGCTGGACAAGGACCTGTTTTGAGCAGGATGCAACACCCTTTCCAGCGTTTCCTGCGTGCCAACATGTCCCTGGGTCTGTGCAAGCACACAGGGGGAACCCAGCTGAGCAGATATGGCAGTGAGTGGGATAGGTGCAGGACATGACTGCCAGCATAAGGTGAAGTAAACTTCCACAAAAAGAGCACTAGAGTGTCACCATTTTTAAAGTTTTTATCATTTAGTGACTATAGGCAGTTTTAGCAATGTGGTTTGAAGGACCTACACCCTAGCTCAGGTTTGTTTTGTGTGAAATTGTAAACTCCGGAAGTGCTGGAGGAAATTTAAATAATCTCTTTTCTAATCAAGGGATCCTTGACATGAGTTGAGAACCTGACCTGCCATGATCCTGGAGCCCATAGCTCCATGTACAGTAACAGAGTGTTCTTCCAAGCACCCCAGGGATAGTCTGGCCATTAGTGGGTTTGCAACCTCAGTTTTCAGTTAGGCATTTGGAAAAATTGGCACATGCAGTGTATACTTCTAAAACTGTGGCTTCACTCCATAGCTGTATTTAATTTCTGTATATGAGCCCTTAAAGCATTTTGGAATCTCTCTCTAAAAGAGAAAAGCAGTTTAATATAAAAATCTGTTTCCTTTTTCTTATTTCTAACAGCAAGGTAAATAAGAAGTGTTGAGAATTGCATGTGACTGGAAGATTTGAGGTTTCCTTAGAGCCATTTCAGTGGTTATTTTGAACCTTCATAGCAAAACAATATAATTTCCTTTCTTCACATTCATAACTTACCAATGTGTTTACATTTTCAGCTGAACATTTCCATTCTTGGCTGTGCTGATAGGTGATACTCTGTTTACTGGATATAACACTGAGCAAAATCCCTTCAACCTTTTGAATTACCTCAGGCTGAAAAGTATAATCCATTATCCAAATATTCTCCCAGTGTTTTTCTAGTAGAATAATAAAGTAGAACTAGTTGAAGATAAAAGCTTGGCCTGTATATAGCAATTGCTAAGGATTTCTTTGGCTGGAGATGAAGGAAGAAGGTTTAAAATAAGACCACCTCTGTGTGTGCTCAATGAGTGTTTTGCTTAGATTGTAACACTGTGCAAAGCACCATTTGCAACCCTCTCTATAAAAATTTCCTCTGCCTGTGTGGATAAGAGGTTGGCACTGAGACACCATGCTCAAATTGCCATTAGCAATGAATAAACACTATGAAGATGTAAAGCCAGAGTCCTTTAATATTATTTAAAGGAAAAAAGAAACAAACAACCGCCCCCNAAACATTACTTTGATACAATGTGAAATTAGACATTATTGTGTATATTCATAGAAACATGGCATGTGTATGTATGTGTGCATGTACACACACCCACACATGCACAAGCAAACTCTTCCCTAATTAATAAAAAAAAAAGTTATGATTCAAATTCCTTCAGCACTCTGGTCTCCATTATTCTTCATATTAAATTGACTGTCTCTCATTGTGAGGCTACAGCCATGTGCACAGATAATTAGTCTCCATGCAAATATTGGTTAGTCAAAGAGGGGACATTGCTTATTTCCTGGAAGATATGACCTTTAGTGCACTATTGGAGTCATTTAAATGGTATCTTCTTAATATGAAGAACTTGTGTATAAATCATTATTCATTTTTTCTTTTAAATAAAAATAATAAAACATCCTTCATTTATTTTTAGCTGCATTTTAAGCTGTACAATGTAACATGATCATTTGAACTCAGTAGCATTTTTTGCTTTTGCCTAAACACTTTGTCAAAAATTAGAGAATCAAGAGATCATCCCATCTATCCTTTTTGCCCACAGTAGTCAACTGAACATTAGCTGACAGATGCCAATCTATTTTGGGAGGCTTCCCAGGAAATCTATCCCTGTGTACTGCTATATTTACCACTAGAAAGTTTTTCCCTGACATCTATGCCAAATCTCTTGTGTTGCAAGCTGGGTCTATTAATATGCACTTTCACTTTTTTCTACCCTGCACCCGTTGTGTTACACACTACCTAAAAATGTATAGAGTGTTTCATCAGAACCTTTACAATTGAAAGAAAAGAAAATTGTCATTTTCTTGCAGGTTTTGGTCCTTTTCATACAGTGCAATAAGCTTTAATTTTTGTTTGGTGGTTTGTTTTTTTTTTTTTTTTTTTTTTTTTTTTTTTTTTTTTTTTTTTTTTTTTTTTTTTTTTTTTTTTTTTTTTTGTTTTTTTTTTTTGACAGCAGATATTATATTATTCACTCAAACAAAACATATGCCCAGGTTCTTTTCTGCAAAACTCCTTTCTGTCCAGAAGTTCACCAGATATATTCATGCAAGTCAGTGCTTCTGCCTGACTTGCAAGTCCCTAAGACCATGGACTCGTCTGTTTGTGTTTCCACTTTGTCAGAATTTTTTTTCTTTCTTCCCTTTCTCTCTTTCCATGTTGGTGTACCCTGTAGATTTAGGAATTATTATCCTTTCCATCATCCAGCCCATTTCCCAACAGGGAAAGCTAGTGGACACAAGACAGCTCCTTACAATTTTCCATGTGTGTATCAACATCTCTGAATGAAGGTGATGTGAAACCTGCCTCCTCTGCCTGGTTGTGGTTTGTGACCACTTCTGGGCAGAAGAGCACAGCTAGAAAAGGGCTTCATTCTGCCTGCTCACAGGTGGAGAACATAATCTCAACCCGCCACATACACAGAACCACTTCACAGATGTGAAGGGCACAGAGGTTTGTGTGCCCCCTTGCTTGTTAAAAAAAAAGAGATAGTAGAGTGGTTCTGTTTATTTTTTCATGGTAGAGCTGCATTAAAGTTCATGTGCTCTCTGAAGGTCAGAAAGACTTGCTTGAATCCGGAGCGCTCTGGGTCTTCTCTTGTGTGCACATGACGTGTTTAGGCTTAACACAACACAAAGGGTCCTGGACTGAGCAAAGACTGCAAGCCTGTTGGTCTGTCAGTCTCTAGTGATGGCCACCTGTGAGACTGACCTGTCCAAAACCCACTCCTCCTTGTGCTCACAGGGAGCTTACACAGCTTTCTTCACTCCTCACTACCTCAAAGTTTTACAACATGCTCATGGAGGATTGGGATGCAGACTCTCTCCTAAGCAGTTTTCCAGCTTGGAAACACCTCATTTGCACTGGGAATGCTGGAGGGAGACTGATGTGTGCTTGCCCTACATCTGTCACTGTTTAGCCTCCAGTTGGACAGACAGGTACATAGGATTGATTCAGGGTAATCTTAGTATAGTCTAATGCCACCATCAGGTTTTTTGCAAAGGCAGCCTGACTGTGAGATTATCTACAGCCTGGATAACTGGATGTTATTCTTCTTGTCTTCCTTCTTGTAATTCCCAACAGTAATCTCTTATCTAAATATTATACAATGAAAAAATAGGAGATTGGCAACGGTAAAATGAATAACAAGTTATTGACAGTAATTATTCTGCAATTTATCTGTAGTCCACAGCTTCACTTCATCTGATGTTTATTTTTTCTGATCCAACGTCTTGCTCATTTGTTTTCTTACTTGAATAAAAACATCCCTAATGACTTTTTCTTGTCCAGAAAAAGAAAGTTCTTTAACAGAGAAAGAAAGGCTGACCAGAGAACGGCTTTCGCTGGCATATTTGTTGTGACTGCTTCATATTTTGTAACATATGTGGGAATAATATGTAAAGCAATACCACTAATGGTAGGATCTCCTACAATAGCAAGGTAGGCAAGTTCTATGATACACAGGAAAAATAAATAGACAATGCACTGAAAAATAACAATTTGCCACAATGTGTCAGGGTAAGCTCCATAAAACAGCTGGGACAAGTCTAGCAGCTGTTAATGGGTACTGATGATACACCAGGAGATGAAGCTCAATAGGAACAGAGCTGTGGAGTGAAACAGCGAAATTCCTAATGTAGACACCATGACCGAAGAGATGAAGCAGAGCAACAAAAAATGAGGAAAGATATTAAATCTAAAAAAAAAAAAAAGACTAGCTGAGCTTAAATTGTTGCAGCATGCAGTGAGGCTTTTGCTGCTCTGGATGACAGACTGTCTTGTTTCAGCAACTTCATTAAAGTGGCGAATACACAGCAGCCCAGTGCTACTTAATGACATGTTCACATCATCTCAGGCTATTTAGTTTAGATTTCAGGCACCTGTCCTGAAATCAGGAAATTCAAAATAATGCCATCACAATAGAGCTTCAGGTATGTAGTCAACAGAACTAAAGTGAAAATGATGCCACTTAATACATTCAGTACTGGAAACATGAATCCAATTTCCTGAAAAATAAATACACACAAAAACAAGCACCCCAAATAAATCTTCTGCCTCTATTTCTATTTTCTGTTCCACAGAGTCTTATATTTCATTCACAAGCATAACCTCTGAGCATTTTTCCATATTGCCTAAGCAACATGTCTACCATCTTTCATCTAATTCTTTTGTTCCGCTGCAGAGAAGCATGGACAGTGGTGTCTCTTCTTTATGTTTGGTTTCAAAAGGATTTTTGATTCATTTTTTACATGCAAGCTACTATAAAATTCCTAGGGGAGAATGAAAGTACTAGGATTCATGATTGTCTGTAGTTCATTCGAAAACCTATTTAGATAAGCTTCTGAAAAAGTTCAGTTCATTGAGGAACACACACACACACACACCCTTCCCCAAAACCACTAAGAATTGATGTTGAATATTTTATCAAGCTGCATTAATAAAAGCCTTATACTTTTGGGGGCAGGTGGGTATCTCCTACACCCATTGCCTGGGAATGAAGGGAGAGAATTGCAGAGTTTTGTGATGATTAGGATGTGAAGGGAGTTTATAGTGCAGCAGTGGCCATTTTCTCCCTTACACCTAATACTCCTTGTGCTTTTCTTCTCAGGTTGCTGCTACCTCAGGGCTGAAGACAGGGATGATGACGTTGCAGTGAAGAGCTCAATTTTTCCTTAAAGTAAACTCATTTAACTTGTCTCTATTTGCTAATCTTCTGCAGCCACACTAGGCAATCAGAGGGGTAGTGAGAAGAGTGGGAAAGGTGTAAATGGGAAATGAGAATAACCAGGTGCTTAAGGCACTCTCTGACCACCTGTACAAAAGCAGCATTTCCAGCCCAAGAATCAAGGAGGGAGAGGTAAGCCTGGGATGTGTTTGGAATCTGGAATGAGAAGTGGCTGCTGTCGCCAAGTTTTTAGATGGAGAAGGGCGTGTTCTGGGGAGTTTGTGTACTGAAATCACTCCAGCTCCCCAGCTCACAAATGCTAAAACAAGAACTCCCCCAGCTGTTCAATCCAGTTGCCTTGGAGAGCTGGATAGCTACAAACTCCATGAGCTTCTCCATCCTGCAGCATGCCATGAAGTTGAACAGGCAAAGTTTCACCTCACCATTTACATTGCACATACCCTGCTTCTCCCAGCCACATTGCTTTGTTTTAGTGAGCTGGCAGGAAATGGAAAATCTTTGTAGGATTCTTACATATTTTCACAGCTGCCTAGTCACAAATATGACAAAGTTTAATAAAGTTCTCATAAGGACTAATCCTTGCTGTGACAATATGCAGTAGCTAACTCGTGTTTGTTCTGCAGTTGCCACTGCGGTCATTTATTTCTCCATGAAAGGTGGGTCTTCTGAGGGTACTATAGGAGCACCTGTTTCATCAGGGCTGAGGGAAGCACTCAAACACCTATCAAACACACAAAAGGGAAGGCTGATGTGAAAAGTTATGTGTGCTCTAAAGGGAAGAGTCTAAACTCAATGTTAAACAGTGCTGAGCAAGTCTGTTCCAATCTCATTTTCATATTTACACTTAGTTTTTAGCCATGAAATACTGCAGCTTGCAACTGGTTGTGCTGGCACCATTTTGGAGTCCTGGCATTAATGGTTTATGCAATAGGCATTAAAATTAACTATGGAAGTATTTTTAAAGAAGCAAGCATTCATGTGCTATAAAGCACATGATGGAAAACCTAATCAGCTGGAATGTGTTTTATTTATGATGTGCAAGTCTAACCTAGCATTGAAAGTTTGAAAGCCTAGAATTCCTCCACCAGAAAGTTTACAGTGGGCCCACAATGCCTTTCTGCATTTTCATTCTCAGCTAAAGGGTGTAATTATTCCTTTGTAACTTTCAAAACTATAAATGAACATTGCTGTGAGCTCACACAGACAGAAAAGCTCTTTAAAACCCTTGCCTCAGCCATGCAGACTGCTCCTGTTGTTACCACCAAGTTTCACACAGCTTTTGTCATCACACTTTTCTGTCTGTCATCAAAGGAAGTGTAAGTTTTGGTTCTTTTATTCAGCAACTGTAGATGCTAGATCTTAGCTGTGATTTAGAAAAATCTCTGTTCTTTT
>WBNO01028496.1:55137-114044 GCA_013400575.1 Peucedramus taeniatus | reverse complement strand
GTTTTTTTTTTTTTTTTTTTTGTGAGTAAAAATTCCTGCCAATACAAAAGTAAATTTATAGAATTAGAGGAAATATTTAATAGTGGAAGGTAATAAAAAATGGAGAAAGAAGCTAGGAATTTTAAAGCTCTAGTGAGAACTTAATTTTTCATGTGATACTTAATACAATCCCCCTCTTCAGTCCTTTGTCTTCCCTACAAGCTTTACTTGATCTGAAAAGAATCAATACACAAAATCATCCTTTGTCATGTACTGTTATTGGCCTTCCCTGTTGCATTTCTACCTCTGTCCAAATACCTTTCCTGGTTATGTTGTATGTCAGGAATGGTCTAATAAATGATAGCCAAGGCTCAGGTGTGAAGGAAAAACAACACCAGCAAAAAAGCAGACAGGCCCACTGCAATGGTTTCCCCTGATAGCTTGTTTCATACATTTTCCTCTGCAACACATTCACTGGAAGAAAGCTTCATAACAGTGTGACTTAGCAGTTCCTTTTCATGTTTTGTGGGTTTTTTCCCTCTCATCTTTTCATATATACACTATAATTTTGTCCTAGGAATCATGTCTATTGATAATGGGAGCTTGACAAAAATCTGGGAAATTATCTTTCCTCTGTTTAAAAGGAACACCTAGTTCATATGGAGCTGTACACGTAAAGGGGCTCTTGGGGAGCTGTACATATACAGGGACTCACCAGTCATTCTGGCATGATTCATACACTAAAAGGCTACAATTTCAAGTTAGTTGGTCCAGTTAGTTGAATCATTTGAAGAAGCAAGTAGATCTTTTCACCTAAATGCCTTGAGCTGCATTTTGAAATTGTTGGGTAGTTCTGCAAAGGAAACATCTTATTCTCCTTTTCTTTTGTTTTGACAGATTGGATGTGTTTGCTTTTTCCCTGATTACTCTTTGAAATACAATATGTTGTTATCATCACTGTGAGACATTGTGAACAGATTGGAAAATCACTGCTAGCTTGAGAATGGAGTCAGATTGTATATCTGCACTTCTGTAAATCCAGGTTTCTATGTCCTCATCACCTGCAGTGACACCCAAAGGGACACCTTTACCAGTATAGATTATGTCACTGTCAATCAAAGTCAAGCCCACCTGGAATGGGAACAGGGTTTAAGGTCAATACCTGCAGAGCAGTGCATGGATGTGAAGGGTCTGCAATGCTTTTGATTATAAGGAAAGCAAGAGAAATGCACCCTGCCTTAAGACTTGTGAGGGCAGTGATCCTTACACTGCAGTGTGGGGATCCTTCTGTCTTAAAAGCTTTTGAGAAATAAAAAGGCCAAAAAAGTTATTTTGCACGTTTAATCCAATCCTATTAACCAGGAATTTTGCTTTGAAAATGTAGGCCGGGTATTAGAAATACAGATCAGAGGTCTTCTGCATTTTAAATACATAATTTTCTTTCTGCTTACTTTCTGCACTCATTGTGGAGTGGTGTCCATGAAGCATCACAGAAAGAACCTTGACGTTTGCTAGAATAGAGGTGATTTTGAGGAACGTATAGAAAGTGAGGAGGGACAAAGAAGGCAAAATGAGTCTTTGACACCTAAGAAGTGATGGCAGGTATGTGATGAGTGGCATGTCACATACTAAACCCTAAGGAACACCTGTTAGCATCGTAAATTGAGTGGAAGAGCTACGTGTTGGGCTGAGCCAGTGTATAATTGGAACCCTGGAATGTATTTGTGCAGCCTGCAGCAGGAGTCCAGAAATATGTGGACTTGGCAAAAGCCATCAGTAGCGTCAAATAATTATGAAATACTTGAAAGCCCCAGGTAAATAACCTCTTCAGAATTGGCAGGCTTCAATGGGTCATTCTGTTCTTTCCTTCTTTATATGGTGAGCTGTTGTAAATCCCCAGTGGAAAATCCAGTGAGGCAGACAGGGGAGAATGCAATCAGCAATCCAAGCAATATGAACAAAAAGAAGAATGGCACTTACAAATTTTCCTACGAACGCCACAGTCCTTTCCAATTCCAATCTGATAGAAAGGATTTAGCTGAGTAGCTTGGCTGGGTGAAGTGGAGTTTTTACAAGTCTAACACAAAGGACCAATACATTTGATTTGGTGGACGTGTAAGCTCTAACAATAATATTCAGCAAACTCAGTTCCTTAATCATTGTGACCATAAGAACCAAGTGTTTGTAATATTCTCAGTACGTGCAGAGAGTAATTACATCGGATTTTAATAAGACTTGCTGTGAATTGTTGACCAATGTTTCACTATGGGGGAAAAATTAATTAAATTTTAATGTGAAAAGTTATTGTTAATTAAAAGTTGTATGGAAAATAGCCATAAAAAGTAGTTAAGGTGTGCAGATTTGAAATTACTAAAAGGGCATATAAAGAAAAGGAATAAGACATTTTTGAACTGGGTTTTTCCCTACAGGTTTTATGCCCAAAAAGACCAATCCACATGCAAATTCATTTCTCCAGCCATGAAAAATCTGCCTCAGGAAGATGAGCACCTTGTGATGGACGATAGCTTGCACCTATGGCTGTAGAGATATGAGTGGGCTGTGGGATGAGTGGGTGGGTTGGACTCAGGAAAGACATTTACTATCACACCCTCTATATATTGGCCCTGCAGAGCTTACAAAGACAGCTGAGAAGCCAGTGCAGGAACACTGGCAACTGGAAACAGAGTCACTGTAGCCTTGGGTGCATTCCACTCTAAGCCCTCACCAGATATGCCACTGACTTCATCCGTGTTTCCATCCCCTATCAGAGTTTGCTTTCCAGTCCCTACAATGTCCTTTTTACAGGGCCCTTAAAACACTGCAGTAATGCAGAAGCTGGAGAGAAAATGCCAGAAAGAAACTTGGGCACAGATCCCAAAAGTGACTTAAGTAAATTTTATGGTTTTCAATGAAAAATTTTGGTCCTCAGGGTTATAACTGTGTTGCTGATTAGCTCTGCTGTACTTGGGCTACTGCAGGTTGCCCCCAAATCAGAACCTGCTTTTGAGCATGATCAGAATACAAAGAAGATGTGGTTAAGATGCAGTTGTCCAGAACCTAGTTCATGAATAAATCTGATTAAGATCAATGTTTTCTTCATTTTCTGAGAAGCTTGGACAGAGCCTGGCAAACTTTTGTAACAGCCACTTCACAAAATTAATGAAATGAAATAACATGGCTTTTTTCATGGTTTTGTTTTTTGGAGAGGGGATTTTGTGCAGGAAGTTTGAGCTGATTGGGAGGCTTTTTGTTTTCCTACATGTTGTGTTGTCACTCTAGGCAGTGTTGTAGGCCATACTTGGAGGACCAAGCACTGAAGTTAAGTAATGTAACACCACCACTGTGGAAATGAAGTTCTCTTATAACTCCAGACCTTTGAGTTTTCCTCCACAACAAACCTATGAAGAATCAGCAGGGTCTTAAATTGTTTGTGTGGGTGACATATTGTGACTCCTTTTACAGATTTCTTTTTCCTTTTACAGTTGAGAGATTCATGTATTTTAAGTCACTTCATCATACATGTCTCATTCAGATCATTATAATGAAATCAGCAAGGTTAAATCACGCATTACAAAGTGCTTTTCCTTAATCATCAGTTTATCCAAAGGACTGACAAGTGAGCTATTGCACTGGGTAATCCAATGCCCATTTTCCCCTCAAGGATTAGGATTTATTTGCTCACAAATGACAAGCATCTACTATCTCATTTTGATGGTATTTGTGCAAATGAAAATTTAAAGTCTTCCCCATTATAAGGTAAACTCCTCCAAAAACAGCTTCTTAAGCTTTCAAATATATGCATCTGTATAGTCAGCTTTAAAATATCTCAGTTCAGTGGTCTGAAATACATTGGAATATAAGACATTACAGTGGTGCAAATTCTTTACCGTAAACTTAACTCTATCAGGGGGTCAGTGACAAAAAGAGGAAATATAACTGCAGTCTAACTACTGAGATTCAGTTTTCCAAACAAAAATAAGCTTGAATTTCTTCCCAATGCTCAATATTTCTTAAAGGGCAAATAAATAATTAGAATTAAATCCCAGATTTAATTTAGCTTTGTGAATACTCTACTTGCAGTCCTAAAAGAAACTCATGCGGAGCTTTTAACAGATGTTTGCAGAAACCTGTACCTCCTGATTGCTGAAAGCATCTCTAATTATTAAATCAATAGACACATATGTATGACCTTTCAAAAAGCAGTTTGTATGTCATTCTCAGTAGCCCCATGAAAATGCTCCAGTTAAAGTGTCAACAGTAGGATTGCTTTTAACATCAAAGGTTATTCTTGCTACACAGTTCTATGAAGATGGTGACCCAAGCATAGCTGCACCAACAAATTATAACATTAGCCAAACGTAACAATTTATTTTATCATTATGCTGTTGCCTAAATCACATCCTTGTGTGACTATTAATAAGCACAGCTGAAAAATAGAATTAGTGGAGAGGTTATCTCACAAAGAAAGATCGTGACTGCCTTCATGTAGCTCAAAATGCAGAGCATGACCTTTGATAGCAAGGAAACAGTTGAAGGCAAATTATTTCTAATGCTATAATTCCCTCAAATATAATAAAAAAAATCCAAGAAAGACATTTGCACAGAAATTAATGGTTGATCCCTAATCAGTGTGTACTGGCCTACAGCTATGCAATTGCACCTGACCTACTCATGGGAGCAATTGCAGTGCCAAAAGTTTTGGAGCAGGTGACCACCCAAGCTTTTCTTCTCCTATCCCTTGCAGACTTGCTGTGGGAACACAAGAATCCTCTGTACTGGCACAGAGCTGCCACTTTGGGGACTAGCTGTGAATGGGACCTTCCCAGAAATGAGGAAGACAGGGGAGGGGCTTTTTTTTTTTTGTTTGTTCGTTTTTTTTGTTTTGTTTTTTTTTTTTTTGTTTTTTTTTTTTTTTTTTTTTTTTTTTTTTTTTTTTTGTTTTTGGTTTTGGTGGTTTTTTTGTGTTTTTTTTTTTTTTTTTTGTATTGTTTTGACATTAGCACTTTGTTCCTGAGTTGTGCATTACCCAGAACCAAATTCTTTTTTATTTTGCCTGATTCTGTACAATTAATTCAAGCCATGTGTAGTTGTTCTCCACTGGCAATGAACTGTCAGCCACTGCACCCATTTTGTTGCAATTCTGCATTTGAATGTAATCATACTTCTTAGTCTGACAAGTACCTAAATATCTAGAGTCTACTTACTTGTCCTGTGCCTATAATCAATAATTCATTCTCTGAATAACACCATAAAAATGGCAAGGATGATGAATATTTTTTTCTCTCTCAGTTTAAAATAAAATCCATATTAGTTTCATCAACTGGCAATTATTAATGTACCTTACTTAACCAAGAATTGATTTGATTCTGACAAGTTCTTAATGTCTTTAAATTGTGGTAAATAATTGCTATCCATATTCAGCAGTTTAGTGTACCAACATAAGATGATCTTGCTTTAATGGGAGACATATCCATGAAACCTTGAAGAATTTCAGGTAAAAGCCTTCAGCCATCTCTTTTGCTTTAAAGCTTGTGCTGGACAGGGTGTAGGGGTAGCTACAGCAATAAATGGAGCCTAAACAAAGCTTGGGGCTCAAAACTCAGAAGCAAAATCAAGCTGTTGATTTTTTAGGTTCAGACACAATATATGTGAAATATCTCATCTCTACTTCTATTTTTGTTTCCTAAATAACCTGGAAATTGTTGCATAAATGCCTACCTTTTAGAATTCCTCACAGGTTTGGCATACCTATTAATAATTCAGGAGTTTGGAAGGATGGCCTGTCTGTGACATTACCTTGTCATAAAATTGTTACATTTTTTCCTATGGATATGGCTGTATTACATATACCTCATATGCACAATTTGACTTCTATGGCAGATATTTAGCTCAGCTATTTAAACTTCTTTTTTACTGACTTGCCTCTGTAAAAGCCTGTGAAGCAAAGTGGAAAATACTGATAATAAGAACAGAGTGACTGTGGGTAGGATAGGTCTTATGTGAATTGTAAATCGACTGTGGAATAATTAAGTAATATGGCTGAATTGGGAAATGTAGTCAGTATAAAGATCTCATAACTTTTAGTTTCACTATTGTCTTTCAGTTTTGGCTGATGTACAGCTGCATTTGGCTGTCCAGTGATCGACTTCTGAGTAAAGGATATTGAGCCTAAATGTTTGAGGTTAAGTACAAACTTTACAGTAGTTGACTGAGAGTTCCTACATCAAATTAAGATTCTTATACCAAATGTGACCTTGCCTACCAATCTATCCCAGGTCTTGTTCAAAGTCACTCATACCTTCCTGTTGGAAGAAAAGTGTTTTCCCTTTCTCAATATCCCAGCTATGAGACTTATTGGAAGGAGCTAAGCTCATTGATATAAGGTGAAAATCCTTGGAATGAGGAAACTATGACTTGGTAATGCTTTTCCTTTGTATGGATGGCATTAACCTGCCCAGACCTCAAGAAAGTAACAATGATTTTTAAAAAAAATAATCCTGTTTCAAATTCACAGAATGCAGGTAGAGAAGTGCTGCAAAGATTTAGTAATTTGTTTATTTAAAATGGCACTGTGGGCATGAATTTCAGCCATCCCACTGGAGTAAATTGTACTAAAGTGGGCTGCAAGTGTTGTTAAGGCCCCAGACATAAGCCTCTTCCCAGTAGGATAGCTTACATAAGCTTTCTGGAAAAATGCCTGTATTCAACAACAAATCTAAATTCACATTGAGTAGTAAACCTTGGTATAGTCTGAAAAGAAGAACAAACAAAGCACATATTGTAAATATACCCCACAAAGATACAGGAGCTCACATTAATCATGTAAGCTAGGACAATAAGTGACCTTTTCTAATAAGAAATGAGGCAACTAAAGCAGCCATTAAATTTCGCAGTGGCCCCATTTAATGTCTGTGACATTCATCACCACATGATGTAAACGTCCTCAGCCTGTCGACATTTGCCAATCATCCTTCACTAAGAGGGAAATTGGTCTCAAGCTTTTAGAGCACAGCTTCCCAAATTCTGGCAATGCCAAGGCCATTCTAACTCCTTTTCAACCCTAAAATGACAGAGAGCAGCTGTTTAGCCAGCAAGGTTAACAAACCTTGGAAAAGCATTAGTGCTACTATGTTTTTAGCACTTTTCAAAGCACAAAAGTTGAAAATGACTGTCTGACACAGGCCTGCTACTTTTGCAGGAGTCAAATGTACAAAATCACTGTTAAGGTATCTAGGCTTTGTCTTTCAATAAAAATGTTTATGCTTGCAGTTCTAATACATGAAGGGTTTTCAAGAAATGAAGGTTGATATATACTGAGATGTAGCCACTGCTTTAAGCTTTGTGGTTCAGTTTCAAGCTCTGGACAGAGATGGTAATTAGAAATGCTAGAAATAAAGATACCATAATTCAGCATCCAGGGAATGCATTCTCTTATTGAGCTCATGAGTGACTTTGAAAACTTGGACGTGTACTACTCCACCAAGACAGTCTTTCACAGCTTTTTCTTTTTTTTTTTTTTTTTTGCTACCCTTTTAGGGTTTTCAGTGTTTGAATTTAGCCTCAGGCCTTCTCAGCTTCACAGAAAAATGATGTTGAAACAGCAGTTAGGATTCTGCAGATCAGGTAGGGGCCTTGAAACCATCCATGGGCATTCTTGTTTTCCTTTTTGCCTTGTTGATTTGTCCAATTCTTAAATGATATCCCCTGCTTCTGGCTAAGAAGTCATCACTGACGTCAGTGCTTTCCACAGCCCCAGCCATGTCCTGTTTCACATCAGCACTGAGGAGCTGCTGTCAGGCCAAGTTTTGCTTCTCTGAGTGCCAGGGAAGGTTCATGCTGGTCCATGTGAAGAGACAGAGAGTCCTTTGCCACTGAAAGATGATCTGCTTAGGGCTACCAGCAGGTAAGCCCTTGCTGTTCTAGGAAGTTTTAGTCCTGTTTAAGCTTACTTGGCATTTGATGCAGCTGACTTGCCTGAGAAATTTGGGTGAGTGGGGAGATCTCATCCCTTTCAAAATACCTTTTTTCTATTCCTCTCTGAAAAGTCTGAGACTGTTTATTAGGGACTTCCTCTGCCTCCTTCCCCAACAGCTTTCACCTGGAAAACATCTGTTCAATGCCACTTTTTTTTAGTTTTGGTGAGCTTACATGTAATACTGTGTCACAGAAGATAACGTCCGTTTATACTGCCTTAAATGTCAGACATGAATGATATCCTAATTCACTGAAAAATGGGATTTGAGATGAAAAGGACCTGGCTCAAGGCAAAGAAATGAGAGTTGTAACTTCTTAAAAAGGGGACATCACTTTGATGAGAGGAAAGACCTACATAAAAAGCCTCACAGGTGGACTGCTGCCATCCCTTGTTTAGGTTAGAGCACTGGATTCAGCTACTCAGGCTTTCCTCCACTCTTGGGTGTTCAGCACCATGACTGAAAGGAATGCCTGGGGATGGGAAGGAAATCCAGCTTTGGAGGGAACCAAGCCTCTGTAATTCAAGTTTTGGGTTTTTATGATATGGATGATTGCAATCCTTTCTCCTTGGATGTACCAAAACAATCTCTGTGAAAGCTTAGCTGGTCTATGATGCAGCTGCACCTCTTCTAAACCAGACTGCTAAGAAAGCTATCAGCCCAGTTGCCCTTTGCCTTTCTTGGAACTCTATGCAGGTTTTGCTTGTACTGAAAGTGTTATGCTTCAGTTTTAAATCCTTGAAGAGAAGGGTCAGTGTCCACCTGTTTGCCTGTGGGTTGTGGTGGCAGTGACCAGCTACCAGACTGGATTCACTGGTTTTCAGTGTCTGTGAGCAAAACTGAGTTTGTCTTTAAAGGCTGGAGTTCACCCCGGAACGTTACAGGCAAGATGTAGCATCCATCTCTTTATGTCATTTTCTTTAACAGATTGACAACATGTTAGCCAATGGTTATAAATCAAAATTTCCACTTATTTAACATCATGTAAAGGCAGTATGAAATAACAAGAAGAATTCAACGAGCTTCTAAATTTAGGGCAAGAGCAGACAGTTTGTGTCTTATGCTTGAGCAGCTCAAATGCAGCCTAGATGCCTTGTTCTCTGTCAAGTAAAAAGCTGCTTTTGTCCAGGAGCTGCTGGAAAATCCAGACTTCCAGTTATGAAGGAGGAAAACCACTAATGATCACCAGGTCACCTGCATCATCCCAGCCCTTCCCATCCTGGGGAGATATGAGATGGATCCTGGGAAGCCTGCACTGCAGAACTGCAGGGACACAGCATGATTTTCTTGCCCGGGAACCACTGATGGTGTTTCCCTACCCTACTGCTTCTCTGTGCCTTAAGAAAGACTGCAGAGAGATGGCAAGAACCATCATGGCAAGATGGCAACCCAATGTATGTTTATAGAACCAGGATCCTCTGTCAAATGGAGAGATTAACAGAGGCTTTGCATCAGCTCTACATAATGTTTAATAACATTTCCAATAGTGATAATCACAATTAATTGAAATGATTGTGTGAAAATACTGACTACAGCCTGAAAAATTGGTAATTAACTGGCTGAAATGTTTGGTTTTTTTTTGTTTTTTTTTTTTTTTGCAAATCGAAAGAATTAGATTCAGATATCTTTTTTTCTTTTATGTTTTCTTTCCCTATTATAGTGTGTTTGCATTTTCCTCTGTGGTTTGGAAATCCCAGCTGTACATCCTCTGTTCCTACTCCCCATGGGCAGGGATTTCACTGAGGAAAAGATGACATATGATCATCACTGTAGCTCCAATAAGAAGTTGGCTGTGGAAAAGAAAGCAGCTGCCTGGCTCTCGCTATGAAGCTTCATTGCAAGACTTTTGAAAAGTAGCTGAGTTCTGTATGACCTTTTTTATACCAGAATCCCAGTTGCTGGCAGAACATGCATCATAAGGACATTTTTGTTAAAAGGTAGGAAAACATTTTCCAGACAGTTAACATTTTCCAGACCTCTGCTCTTTTGGGTGAAGAGTGACAAATAGCACTACGCATCAAAAGACTATTTTCATTTCAGTTCCCATTCTTTCTGGCTTTTTTTTTTTTCTTTTCTCTCTTTCTCTCTGTTCAAAATAGAGAAAAAAAAAAAAAAGCATCACTGGCCAAAACATGGGACAACAGAGGAAGAAAGGCTATCAAACAAAGCCTTTATACGGAGAGGGTTGCAGAGACTGGCTATAACTGTGGTAGAGAAAATACCATTCCTTATGAAAGATTCAGTCACTGTATCCATGCACTCCTCACTATATCAGCCACAATCCCTGCCTGTCCTCAAGCACTGAGTGATGTAGAGTTGTCAAAAGCTCAGATCTTGAACTTGACACAGAAAGCAAGTCCTATGTCCACATGCAGGGTCTGTCAGCATTGTTTTTCACTATGAACATTGTTTTCAGCTTCTACCTAATTAGTCCATAGAGGGATACTATTTCTATGCACAGAATTTTCTTATTTTGGAAAAAAATAGTGAGAATTCCCTGTGTGTGAGTAATGGTAAATTTTGTCTTCTAGCCCACCCCAAAGGCACCTTTCTTTTAAATATTAATCTGCAGTGGTGTTGTTCTTCAGATCTTTATGCAAGGGATTGCTAAATTTGAAATCAAGTTATTTAACATAAGGTTGGATAGCAGAAAACTTCTTTGATTTGCTCCTTTTGTTTTCTTTCATGTCGAAAACATATTTTAAATATGTTAATTTAGCACAATTTCTTTTTAGCACTTGGAGAAGCTCAGCTTATCCATCAGTTTTGTTGCAGAGAGACCATTTTTCTTCTGACCAGCTTGTGAGTATCCTAACCTATAATTCACCCAAATTTGTGAGACATTAATTCTCTCTGGCAGCTCAATCCATTAAAGACAGCAAGGAATTTGGATCAATTAATACATTCCTTTGACAGACGCAGTAATGAAATTGCTACTTCCATTCTATTTGCCCTTTGACATACGAGCCCAGATCAATCCCAAGAAGTTATGAGGGACCATTTTTATATCTGGTCTCCAGCAGTGACAGTCTATTCTCTGTGCATTCTTGAATTATGTCCCTGGGATTATTTACATAGTATATATCACCCTAGCATATTAATGCTTCCAGAATTGTTCCCAGTTTCTAGACATAAAAATTTATCATTTCACTCTTCTTGCACATGGAAATGGTCCTAGCCTCAAGGCAGGAAGAAGTGCAAAGTAGAACTGTCTTTCTGCTCTTGGTGGCAATCAGAAGTCTTCTGTGTAGTTCCTGGGGTGCAAGGGACAGTCTACTTGTGTCTGAGTAACCCAGGAATTCCCCTCATACCCAGGGCCCCATCAACTGAATTTCTCAGGATGGAGAAACAGAGGATTCCAGCAGGCAGGACATAAAATCATTTGGCATTGCAGCTGGCTGCTGGACCTCCCTGGTCTCGTTCTCTGCTCCTCTGATTGCACAGACATCATTCATAGCTAGATCCAACAGCAGGACAGGCCAGATGAAGTGCTCGTACTCGATGTAATCTTCACAGTCAGGCAACACATAAGAATGTTTTAGTACTGTTTTTTTGCCTCTTTCATAATCTCTTATTTCCCTAGGTTTTTTGGGACTGAATTAAAATGGCCTTTAAACTCAAGTCATAGGGGACCAAGGGTGTTATAGGCCTTGCTAATGATTTATAAACACATACACTTGGCTTTGCTGAGATTCCCAGCATGTTTATTTGTGTTCACCTCCTTCCCAAATCCCTGAACTTCTGCACCTCATATGCTAGAATTTCATTTTAGAAGAATTCAAAGTTTTTTCCATTATCTTGTTTTATTAAGATAGAAAGTATCTTTTTTTTTNNNTGTTTTGTTTTGTTTTGTTTTGGTGCACCCAACTGAAAGTTTAAGGCTAAATAGAGTGCTGGGAGAAAGAGTTCAAGTGAATAAATATTCTTTCCAACTGATTCCATAGCCAGAAAATTAGAAGTCCCTTAGTTTTTCTTTAAATTTAAGTAGATCAGTTCATCCTGATACTGATGTGGTGACCCACTTCTCTGTATAGAAGCAGCCATCAGGGTAACTAGATGTGTGACAGCTTTTTAGCTTGCACAGTTACGCTGGTAGACACTCTGAAAGAGAAGCTGCCACAAAGAAGTTATTTGTGGTCTACCTCAAAGCTAGGTTTTAGAAGCTCAAAGCAGGAAGAGGTAAATGCATTGGCAGTGAGTACTCGTGTGGATGACACAATGCAGGGAGGCACAGGCATAGGCAGGACTGGGTGATGGAACCAGAATCACATGCACAAAAGCCAAAAAACCTTGAGAATTAACTAAGAAAAATGAGATCATAGATAACAGTTAGGATTGCATCAATTAATTGTTGCAGCAACATCTAAGCTCAAAGTCTTATCAATTAGAGATAAGTGATCAGGATCTGCTACAGGGAGTGAAGTAAATATTTGGACACATTATTTCTGGCAGAGATAATAAAAACCATAACATTGTTGTGCAAAACACTGTCACAGTTCATCAGAAAGGCTGTACACAGTAGTGGTTACCTACATGAAATGTGAAAAGGGACACGTTCAGAAAAGAGCTATGAGCATGACCTAACATCTAGATCATATTTCACAAGATCCTGTTTTGCTAGAGACCACGTCAGATGTAGACAAGCTGAGAAGGGAGGTTACTATTAATGCACCACAGAAGTAAACTCTGAGAAGAAAAGCTATTTAAGGTAGCAGAGAACTTTGGCACCGTTTCCAGAGAAAGAATTCAGAACAGAAATTAGAATTAACTGACTTCGGGTAAGAGAAATGAGGTCTGGTATGATCTTCTGCTAAGAATAGGGACTAGGGGAGGGACAAAAAAAAAGCAGAACTGTTCTGAAAATAGTTTTTACTAGTTTTAAGAAAAATATATGATCATGTTTTCTAGGACAGCAGAGTATTAGACCTAACAATCTACATCTGTTCAAACCCATTTTCTGTATCCATAGAAGTTCCTTACATTTATACAAGTTATTTTGGGTCTTGAATACAATCAGTGGACTCATTTACATCTGCACTCAGACTAAGTGCAAAGTTTAATTGTACTTGAAATTAAGATACAGATGTTTTACACACAGTAATCACTATTTTGCAGAGCTAACCCTCAGGAATTGTTACAGATGGTTTAAAGATTTGTTTTCAGGAGCAGAAGGTTCCCAGTTCTTTCCCTTTTTTGAGAGCAGACAATATTTACCAAACAGAACAAGTGAAAAAATCCCACATCTATGGGTACACACACTCTGTATTTACTTTTAGATTTCAGGCCCATTCAGACTTTTACTATAGATTTGTGGGATTCATTCTACATGGAAACCAAGTGAGTTTTAAATGTTAAAGTAAGCTTTTAAAATTCTAATTTATTCTTCCTGTTTTGTATTTTTCTCAAAGCATAACTGAAATGGCATTCTGAACAAGACTCTATAATGCTGCTCTTTGCCTATTGAAAAGACGTTCCTCATGTTTTGTACATTGACTCAGAAAGCCTAATACAAGATGCATTTTCCTCATTTCACTGTGGGGATGTACATTATAAAATAGTCTTAGCTTCATCTTCTGAATAATTCTGCTCAGAAACAGCATTAATGAACTGTCTGGCATCTTTATCACTCATTGTTAATCCGTCTCCCACTCAGTTCTCTACCTGTCTGGCATTTCATTTCCATAGACATATTTTGCTCTTTGTAATACTGCTTGCACAACTTTATATGTGTTGTGTACTTTAGATAACAAGACACACTTTCCTCTTGAAAGAGCATTTTAATAGATTACAGAAAATCTTTCAAAGTTACAGGGCCCTGACTGCATCTTTTAATGAATCAAGGACCATGTTCCACTGTCTACTGGACTTTTGGACACATCTGGACTTTTACATTTTACATTCAGCAGAAACATCTGAGCATGTTAGCAGTGCAATATTCATCAGTAAGAAATCCCAAATATTTCCTGGATTTAGACAATGGCCCAGGAGAGATGGACCTTAAAGACAGCAGAAAAAAATCCTTCCTTTTTTGTGTTTATTAATTGGCTGCTTTATTGAAGTTCAATGCATGAATTTCAACAGGGAGTGAACATTTAAAATGTCTTGGTCATATTTGTCCTGAAAATGCCATTTCCTTTCCTTTAGTGTGTCTTTATTTAGTACTAATACAAACCATGAAAAGAGAGTCTTTCTACAGTTGCAAATTATCTCTGTAATGTAAATAACAGTGAAAATAATCCTTGGTATGTATTGATGAACAGAGTGCAAATATGACTTCTAGCCCGTGTGTATATTTGGAAAACTTGGGTATCAAGAAACACTGTCAATATCTCTTAGGAGATTGTGTGATGAGCATAAATACAAAACAGAGTTTTCTATCACCGAACCTTAAAAACTTCAGCTAGTGTCTAGAGGGTGAGTGAGGCAGTATATTAGCCATGGTTTTGGCACGGGGCTTTTGCTATATATCACTGTCTGAAGAGAGAGCATTGCCATCTTTCCCACTGAACACTGGTATTCCATACAGATAAACCTTGCCATATTGCACCCAGAGTGGCTCTGTAAGCTGAAGGAAACTGTTCAGTGAATTTCACAGAACTACAGAATATTCTAAATTGGAAGCAATTCACAAGGATCACTGAGTCCAGCTCTTAAGTGAATGGCCCATATGGGCCTCAAACCCACAACCCTGGCATTATTAACACCGTGCTCTAATCAGCTGAACCAATCTCAGTGGCATATTTGAAACAGAACATATCGCAAAGATGGGATCTTGGGAATGAATTTGAACTGGGATGGGATTGAATTCTGGGTTGTAGGAGAAAGGAGATAAACTAGGGGGAAAGTACTTGAGAATAAATTGGCCTCTGAAGAAGCAGGCACTTCGTGGGAATATGTGAGCAGCAGCCTGGCCCTGGTGGGATCCAGCCCGGAGCTCTCACCCGACTTGGAAATGAGTGAACTGATTGACCAAGCAGACTGGTAATTTTGTGAAGTGTGTGGTGGCCTCTACTGGCGTATTGAAAAGTTACATGGATATCTGTGCCGTCTCAGAATTCTGAAGAACTCTGGATAATCACAAGAGATGTTTAATATCACCAACCAGCCAGTTTGGGAACCTGTCCTGGCTTTTATTTCTGCTGTAATGTAAATGAATTTATCTATTAGATGATGTCTTTTAGTCCAAGGGGTTTCCTCTCCTCAACTTGATATGGAGCTTGTTAAGTGGATACATTCTCTCCTATTGGTGAGAAAGGCAGTAGTCTCCTTCAATTCTTGTTGATTACATCTGACATGGCCATGCTTAGCAGAGGATGCCATAATTTGTCCTGCTGTATTTTTATGTCTTTTGATGGATCATGAAGACAATGCAATGAAAAATTATTTCAGACTGTTCTATGATTCATTCTTTCATTGCAAAGACTTTGTGTCCAGTTATTATGAATTAATTTTGTACCTCTCACCTGTGAACCCCTTGTAAGATTATTTAATATTCAGGTAGTTCTTACGTGGTCTATCATAATTTATTACCAATGAAGCAATAGTTAATGGGCACTTAAGAGGAGGTTACTGCTTGTGCTCAAGCTCTGCTAACATTATTTGCTCCTTCATTGTTAATCAATTTGCTATATCTTCACAGAGATACCACTGTAATGCAATAGAAGTTCAGTCATAACTGTAATTAAATAGCCACATTTAATTTCAATTAAATAATGAAAGCTTAAATAAGCTGTTGATTTTTTCTTCTCTGATAGAGCTAACTTGCCATGAAGAAGCAGCTTTTCATTTTACTTCAGAAGAGCCACAGCTTCTATAGAAATAGTATTACCAAAGGGCTTGCAAAATGAATGAAGGCTGGGACATGAGGGAAACAGAACTGGAGCTTGTTAACTCTAGGATGTACTCTTGCAGAACTGGTTGAAATAAGGGAGTTTTCTAAGACTTTTCCTTCAGTCTATCAAGTGCTCGGATTTCAGAATTCACACTCTGTTAGCACTGATCACTGGGGCACCAGTGAGGATACAGAGATCTAGGTTTCAGTTTTCTCTTATGTAAAACAAAAGAAGGAACTTATAATAAACAGTTCTTTGTAAAACATTTTGATATTTATGAATAGCATTCCAACATAATTCCAGTCATTTTTATATTAAAATTGACCCATATTTTACCACCTACGTTTGGACTTAAAAATGTCTTATTGCTCTTCTCCTGTCTGTGTGTTGTCGGTGCTTTCACTTTGTATCATACGTGTTTATTGACTTGATTGCATGCTGTATTCATGTTGCTTTGAAGCTCCCTTCTCTACAGGAATACTGGAGCCCCAATCCAAATATTAACTTTACAGAGTTTTGAGAGGAAGGAGAAGCACAAAGGAATATTTGACTTGTTTGTCACTGAAAGCTTAACAGGAACATTGAGCCTCAGCCATTTCTTCATAGGAACTGCCTGGGTATATGGGATTTCTGATTTAATTTCTACAGGCCATTGCTTGAATTCCATTAATGGATTTGATCATAGAATCATTAAGGTTGGAAAGACCTCCAAGATCGTGTCCAACCTTTGATCAAGCACCATCATGTCAACTAAACCATAGCACCAAGTGTCACATCCAGTTGTTTCTTGATCACCTCCTTGTTTGGTGACTCCATCACCTCGCTGGGAAACCATGTTGCATGATGCTTTCTATAAAGAAATTCCTCCTGATGTCTAATCCAAACCTCCCTGGTGCAGCTTGAGGCTATGTCCTGTCACTTGTTGCCTGGGAGAAGAGGCCAAACGCCACCTGGCTACAGCCTCCTTCCAGGCAGTTGTAGAGAGCAAGAAGATCTCCCCGAGCCCCTTTTTCTCCAGGCTAAACAGCCCCAGCTCCCTCAGGCACTCCTCATAGGGCTTGTGTTCCAGACCTTTCCCCAGCTCCTCTGCCCTTCTCTGGACACACTCCAGCACCTCAATGTCTGTCTTGAAGTGAGGGGCCCAGAACTGGACACAAGACTCAATGTCAGGGCTGGCTACAATCTGAGATGAAGAAGGAGAAAGGCCACCCTCCTTTTCAATCACTGTTGGAACTCTTCTCTCTGTTAGGCTAGCAGGACACGAAGGTGAGTTCTTGAATAACCTGGCATCCTCTTTGGCATCCATGTCCAGATGTTGCTTAGACAGCACTCTGGTGACCTGGATGCTGGCTTTACAAACTATTGGGACCTTTCTGTGTCAATATCTCTTTTCCTAGGGCCTATTCCTTGTTTTGCTCCATCTCACCTAATACTATCCTAGGAAAGCAGGATTCATGTTAGCTTTGCTGAGAGAAGAAGGCTGAAGAAAATGAGTCCAGGTGTCTGTCAAGTATGAGACATTCTATGATTCTGTGTCTCAAGATGATGATTTGAATTCACTAGTCAATAGCTTAAAAAAGATAAAATCAGTGTTCACCAAGGGCTGGTTATCCTTTCCTTCTTATCCAAGACAGGAGAAGGATGTGCAGCTGGAAATGCCTTGCTACCACACAGGAGCAGGAAGGGTGTATATGCTTATGTAAGCTTTCATAAGCAGATATGTTCCTTAAGTTATTTCTTAACTGGCAAGGTCAAAATACCTCCTGAAAAATTAAACACACTCCCTGCTGTGAGAGCTGATAATCACCTCCAATCGCACCAACATCAGTGAATATGTCTCCGTTTCCTTGGTGTGGCTGTCAATCTCTGCTCAGATTCCAGAGCCAAATGTAAGTTTTTGTTGACAGCCTACTCTTCTGTAAGTTTCTCCCCTGAATAAAGGGCTTGTTGCTGTTTAATGAAGACATCTTTATTAAAGATGCAGTCTCAAAAATTCTACCTAACAATTAATAAGGCTGTTTGTAAGCAAAGCACTGATAGTGACGAGTTGCATGACTGGAGCTCTGCAGCAGGGGCACTTGATCCTTGCCTCAAATCTTCCTACTCCCCTTGTTTTCTTTCTGACATCTGCAAGGCTTATCTAGCCCTGCTGTGAGCCAGGGCATCTAGCTAAAGACAACATAATAGAGCAGTGAATGGATTTTTGCCATTCTAGTGGGCTGAATTAACTCTGCAGAGGATGGACCAGTCACTGGGCTCAGTGCAAGGGAAGCAGACTCACCAACTCTGATGGAAGGGTTAGAAGGCAACAGTTTGGTTTAGCCAGCTAGAGAAATTTCACCCAAGCTGTTTCTACTTTTTTGGCTGTGGTTTTGGCAAATTTCATGACAGGCTTTGGAAAGTCCAGGGATTGGAGGTATCTTATACATTATAAATTATTTTGCTATTTGTTTTTAATTTTTTTACCACTCTGTATACTGTGTCGTTCCTAAGGATGATGGAGGTTTCTTTTGGAACCTGCCTTATGTTCTAGCAATCAAACAGCTCCATTATTTCATGCAAGAAAAGCCCAATAACCCTACAGAGCTAAATTTCTCCTCCCTATTTTTGCATTCCTACATTGCTCCTTCTCAAGAGGATGTGATACAAAACAATGTTTAGCTCGATTTCCTCTGAACAAAATGAAACCCTACCTGTCACAGAAGAATAACTCAGTGCAAAACTGAATATAATGAGTATGGTCTGATGAGCAGAAGTCTCTCAATCACAACATGCTCCCCACAGGACAGCATATTAACAATACTGCATTGTGAATTGTCTTGAGAAAAGGCTTCTGGCCAAAACATTGACATTCACAAGCAGCTGCTGCACTCAGAGAATGTAGGTTTTAATTATCTTGGGTAAAACAATCAATTTGGAGTGCAAGGCAAGTTAGACTCCTGAATATTACTGATCACCTGGAAAATCACAATGAATGTATGCTTTTCTTCTCAATCTACCTTTCAACTTGCAGCTCATTCCCTGGGCTGTAACAAATGCATTAGGTTTTGCTGAGCAAAGCAGCACCACTGAAGAAAATTCATGAAATGAAACTTGAAAGAAAGTGGATTATTTAAATGAAAGAGGTATGATGTTGCTAGTCACCTGCTCCTCATTCATTTCCTGGGGATTTAATATGCTTGCATGTGATTCCAAATCAGATAAAACACTCTATCTACTGATTGCTTCATACAGACAATAACTGAATAACCACAGTTATTTCTTCTTGTTTCCCACTATTCTTTCTTTTTCTTAAGGTCATGTCAACACGATGCCTTAGATAGCTGGGATTATTATGCACACACACAAATATGTACATACATTGCCATTTCCTCTATTCCTTTCTTCCAGAAGCCATGAACACCTGTCTTGGGACTCCTGGTATTGCAGGCCAGGACCACTCCTTGCTCCCAGTAAACGCAGGCCGATGCTGGCAGAGTAACACCGGGTGGCAGCAGCGGGTTTTCAGCCAGTGAGTTGAGCTGTAGCGAGGCTGTTGTCACAAGTAATGAAGACACAGAAATTAATTTTGTTTTGATTTCCGAACTGAGTGCTTGGCATGTTATCCAACTCCAGATTTCTACAGTTTGTCATTTGTTCATGCCTTACAGTCCTAGATCCCTTCTTTTTGCTTAACCTAACATTGTAACTGCTGCATGAATGACAGACTCATTGGGGTTTGTGATACTGGAGGATGTACGGTGCATGTGTCATCTGCTGAGAGTTTGGGATTGTAGCCAGCTGGAGGAAAATCGGACAGCTATTTGTCTTTAGGGTACACATCATGTTTGTCCTGGTCTTTGTCCTACTTAACATGTCAAGAGTTGTGACAAGCACAATAGAAGAAACCCTTTCAGAAACATATTCTGCAATTACTGCAAACTTTGCTGGGCAGATGACAGACCTGAGGAGCAAACTGCCTGCTAACCATTATCTTCTCACAGGGGGTTTTCATCACTTGACAAGTCCCCTCTGAGTGGGCATCACCTGGAACTTGGGAGCAGAGCCCTGGGCAAAGACAATTTGTTGGGCTGTTTTCTTCTTTCTAGGGAAGTTTAGGATGAGGTCAGACTCCAAAGCCAGCAGCCTATTGCTTTGTCTGACATGCATATTGTCTGTCATACTGATGGTTCCCAGATGCATTTGCTTTTTAGCAATTTAGAGATAAAATATACTTCTTGCAGGGAGACAAATAGGGGATGTAGAGTTTTGAAAGCCCACACCTCAGAATACATCTTGACAGCCACCTTGGCCATTAGTGAGGCACTCTCACTGTAAACTTCAGGCACAAACAGGATTAACTTTCTTTCTTAATATCAGTGGTACAGTAGCATGACTCAAGATACTATTTTGGTTGGTTTTTTTTTTTTCTCTCCAAGAGTAGGCAAAGATTTTCCAAGTGTCTCATGCTCAGGTTTCTCTATTTCAGTGATTTAGCTGAGGCAGCTCGAAGGAGTAGCATGTTATATCTTGCTTGCTTTCACTGCTGCTTAATGCCCAAAACCACGAGTCCCAGCTGAAAGCAGTTACGACAATGACCTCTACAAAACCCAAATGTTTTCATTTTAGCAGACTCCTGTTCATGCTGTAAATTCCTCTTTAAAATACAGGGCTTTTCATGCAGTCATAGCATAGTTCAAAAGCCAATTAAGCCTTTTTTAAAAGATTGGTAACGTGTCTGTCTGCAGTGAAAATGTATGTGTTCAACAGCTAATGCCTTGAAAGTAATCCACTGCCTTCCAAAATCCTTTACTCTTCTCTCTCACGAGTCATTGGAACATAATCTGGGGCAGCTCAGTTCATAGCAGTATTAATAATCCTGCATCTTAAATGTCTTAATGGTACACACAATTAGGTGCAATATGCATAACCACAACACTGGCAAACATAGTGATACAGTGTCAGTGGTCAGAAGTATAAACAACTAATTTTCTGCAATGACTGTTGGGACTTAATGATTTAATATGAAGATGAACCCCGTTGTTTGGTTTTTTGAATATTGAGAAGCAAATGTGTTTAGAAGACCAAACTGGACATGAATAAATTGAATTCAGTTATTTTTTACCAGCAGCAACATCAAAAGTACATGCACTGTGAAAGTTGGATGCAGCCTTGCATTGGAAAACTGTTCCTGCCTATCATGCCAAAGCAAGATCTGAGGATGGATTTCCATTCCTAAAAGAATAGAAATCTATATTGTGTAAAATATAATGGTATACATGACATATATGTAATATATATGTCACTTATATGGCCTACCACAAATGAGAGACAAGACTTCGAAAAAATTGCAAACATTGCAAAACATACATTGGACTGTGATGAAGCAGGGCAGAAGGGGATCAGAAATATCTTCTCTCTTCCATGATGTTTTCTGCCCTCTGTCTGCCACCCTCGGTAGCAGGTACACACTGTTCCTCTGTGCCACCTCCCTGCCACACCCTGCCACCTGCTTCAGGTACCACACAAATCCTCCCATCTGAGCGCCCCGGGAGGTTCACAAAAACATCCTCCAGTGCTCTAGACTGGTACCTGAGACATTTTGCTGACAGTACCACCAGCCTCAGCCATCTCTCCTAGAATCATCTTTCTTAATATTTCTCTGTATTTTTTTACCTGGGTTTTGCCTATTGTACCTTGTTCCTACTGTGCTTCCCTGACCATCCCTACACCTGGTGATATCTCCTCTGTGGTGCGAGTTACTCAGAAGATCCCTGAACCACTGGTGCCAGGAACAATGCTGTCATGAAAAGTGGGAGAGGGATCAAAGCCTCACTGGTAACTGAAGAGAGAAGGAAATACAAAAGGACGTCTTGAAGGATAGGGAGAGAGGGTCTGTAGCAAGCCAAGCTTTAATCAATAGAAACTGCTGCATAATCTGCTCTAAATCTCCATCTTCCCACAACACCCTGAAGCACTTCACGCAGTCATAACTGCTGACTGTTCCCAGCACTGGGGAAGCCACATTGATCATCCGTAATGCATGTTTACATGAAAGTTATTTACACAAATGCAGAATGCAGCAGCTCATTAAATAATTTTTCATGACATGTCACTTATGGAGCAGAAGTAAATTTGGCTGCTACATAGCAGTTTCTACTGAAGTGGCTAGGACATAATGCATTGACATTAAGCAGAAGCAATCAGCTTGAGAAATTTTGTATTGAATGCATTTTGAAGAGTAATTAAGCTTCCTAGAGTAAGCAATGCTTGTTAAATTGTGTGTTAGTACTCGTTACTTAAAGTAGATAACACTACATTGTTTTAAACAGCCTGTCTTATCTTCCCTAAAGAATAAGATTATCTCCTCTGTCTTGTTCTCCCTGGTCTCGTCAAGAAATACACTCTGTGTCTGTGTCCCTCAATCTTTTTTTCACATGGCCTCCCATAGTAATGCTTAGCTGTCAGAGCAGCAGCAGACCAATGAGAGATAATGATATTCTTCCCTTTCTGAGGGCCTGCTCTGCCACTCTTGCTCACACAGGTTAGTTTCTCTTCTTATTGGGAATTATGGGACTGCTCACCTGGCAGGGACTGCTCAAGGAGTAGGAGCAGTGGAGGCACTGAGACATGGGTGGGATGCCACCCTAAAAGTGAGAGGGCAGAGATCTTGCTGTGGTTTGACACTGGCCCAACACCAGGCACCCACGAGTGTTGTTTGCCCACCCTCCCCTGCCGTGCTGGGTAGAGGAGAGGAAAAAATTGAGGAAGGCTTCATGAGTGAGATAAGGACTGGGAGAAAACACTTCATGGGCAAAACATGCTCAACTTAAAGTGGCAACGTGAATTTATTACTAACAAACTCAGGGGAGGATAATGAGAAGTAAAATAAGCCCTTAAAACATTTTATTCCCTCCCAGCCTCTCCTTCCTTCTCTCCAACAGAGCAGGGAGACAGGGCACAGGGGTTTTTTGGGTCAGTTCATCACTGAGATTTTCTTCTGCTCCTCTGGTAGAGGAGTTCTTCCCCTGTGAGGCCGTGGTGTCCCTCCCATGGGAGACAGTTCTTAGTGAACTTTGGCGGGTCCATTCTCACAAGCAGCAGTCCTCCCAAAACTGCCATGATGTGGGTCACTCTTCCAGGGGTGCAGTCCTCCAAGGACAGGCTGCTTCAGCCTGGAAGCAGGGGCCTTCTCTCTCCACCAGGTCTCCCACTGGATCACAGCCTCCTCCAGGCATCCACCAGCTCCAGCATGGGCACCTCCCCACAGGCTACGGGTGGATCTCTGCATCCCCCATGGATCCCCAAGGGCTGCAGGGGCACAGCTGCTTCACCATGGTCTCACCACAGCCTGCAGAGGAGTCTCAGCTCCAGTGCCTGGAGCACCTCTTGCCCTTCCTTCTCCACTGATCTTGGTGTCTCCATGTTGTTTCCTCACATGTTGTCACCTCCTCCTCTTCTCTGACTAGAAGCAAAATCCCGTGACTTTGTTTTGATTTTCTTCTTAAATATGTCATCACTGAGGTATTACCACCATCTTTAACTGGCCCAGCTTTGGCCAGCAGAATGTCCACCTTCAGTGCCATCAGGGATTGGCTCTGCTGGACATGGTGGAAGCTTCCAGCAGCTTCTCACAGAAGTCACCTCTGTGGCCCCCCCACTACCAAAACCAGGCCATGCAAAACCAATGCAGGCCTCCATAATTAACATGATTAACCTGGTTAGGGCAAAGAAAACAAAGCCTAACCACCTTGATGAGCAGGGATTTGCTGTAGCCTCTGTATCTCATGACTTGTTTATCTAACTTCAATGCCCATATTTATTCTTATGGTCCAGGACCAGAAAATGTATAAAAACTGAAAAAAACCCGAAGTTTACTGCTTCTCCTGTAAAATATTTACTGCTTTATTATAAGGCTATGTTAATGTGATTAGAATTTTCTCCATAACTAGAGTTTACATTATGGGGCACCTTAAAGCATAAATGACACTGTTCTTGATACCATGCAAATATGTATTACTTGAATGTGCATTATTTGTAAGCCCCAAAGGAGCAATTGAGCCAAGTGAGCTAATTCTTCTGAGCAGGATTAGTACATCCCATGAGAAGCCACGTCACATTACAACTGATCTCTTACTTTTTTTATAAAAATGCAGTTGCTGTGGTTTCTAGGTACCATATGATCCATTTTCTTACATTTCAGCTCTGGATGGCAGTCACTAGGGAGAATTTTTAATCTCTTGACTTTTATTGAAACACAAGAGCAGAAGCATAAACCGCATTATTGCTGAAGGAAGTTGGTCTGAGAAGCTGTATTCCCACATGCATATGAGTAAGTGAATTACAAGTTAATCCACGTGCAAAAGAGTTTTAGTGATCTCAGTCTGCCTTCTGCAATTTCAGCTCTCTTTGGAAAAATGAACCAAACATCACTAAAAACACATATTTTTCCACTGTCCAATATTTCTCATTCCTAGACACTGTCCCTTGGCACCTCAGTAACTTTGTCATTCTTGGAGTGGATTAGTGGTCACTTAGGCAACAGGCACAAATTCCAGTGTCTGAACAGACTTGCCCTGAAAACCTGCCAGCTAGTCAGTGAACAAGTGACTTCTTCATGACTGGTAGAAGGAATGTCACATGATCTCCTTTATTTACATCTTGACAGAAGCTGCTAAAGCAGGGAAGATCTGAAAAGTAATCCAAGATTATCAGCAGCTTAAGGCAGACACTGTGTGCAGCAGTTCTTAATTTGAGTGTTTATCATCATGCTTAGCTTTTCTGAAGTATAAGAGTGACTAGGGGTCAAACTGACAGTCTTTTTTGGAAATTTTCATGCTTTCCCCACAAATCATGTGTAATGTTTGATTGTTCTAGAAACTGCTTGGGCTAATAATGCAGCATATCCCATCTTTTTTGCACTCTTGTAAAGTCACTGATATTTTGATCACATCAGCGTGTTCATATATGGCATAGGGATTTCTCTGTAAGATCCCCATTTTCAAAAGAAAAGCTGAATTCTTTAGGACAGTGGACAAGTTTTTGAGGAGAAAAGGTGATAAGTTTTTCCTGGTTTAGGTTTTCAGCAGGATTTCCTATTTGGTGCTATAATCTGTCCACTGATTTTCCTCTGCATGGCCTGAAAGGTCAGATACTAAAGTCATGACTACTACACCATAAGTTGTTTCTGGTCAGAAATGTCTTAAAGAGGAAACTGATGCTCACTGACCTGATTTTGCTAATGGGGTATTCTGTACTATCATGAAATAACTTTGGTGAATGCATTGTGAGTAATTCCCAGTGCACATCTTCCAATGTGTTAACTAGCAGATATTCATTTAATGATATTTTGAATATAATTCTAACTGTCATGGCCAAGATGTTTTATCAAAATTCATGCTTCCAGAAATCTAAAATATAGCTATGGTCTATGCAAAACTCAGTCTTGCTAGCTTTTTCACAGTTGCCTCTTACATGCTTCCACCTGTCACTGCTGCTTTTAAGAAAAAGCATTTGAGTTTGCAAGAAGCACAATATTGCTTGCACTTGTCTTTCGTTCTATGGAGGCAAGGTTAATAACATGAGTGACTTTTCAGGATTATCTGTAGCCTGGCCTCTTCTTTTTCTGTGGCCTTTAAAGGTTCCTTGGACAGGGTGTCAACACTGACTGCAAATGTCCTCAGTTTAAAAACCTAGAATAAAGAATGCATAGCTACTGGAGGTGGATTTAAATTAAAAAAAAAAAAAAATTAAAAAAAATAAAATTTAAAAAAAAAAAAGCTGTGGCCAAAATTTTACTTTGTTTGCTTTTCTTCCTGTACCTTACTGTGAAGGCAGGGAATGAGATTTTCCTTTCTTTTTAGCATCAATGTGATTTGCAGCCAGCTGGTTACCAGCTTTTGCAAGGCTCACACTTGAGATGATGAAATGTGTGGATAAGTAGGTGAAATTTGAGTCAAATATTAAGAGGGTTGACAGTCTCCAGCCATTTCCACAGAGGAGCCTGAGACACTGGATGAAGCCTAGTGCAAAGATTACAGTCTTGACTGTCTGCATTGCTTATTAAGTAAATTGCTTCTTTCCAATCTAATATTGGTGGTGCGACATGTTTTAGGTATACTGAAATATGTAATTGAATATATGGATTTGTGTCACCCAGTTGGAGTTCTGAGCACAAAGAGATTACATTAAATGAGAGGTGATCAAGAAAGATCAGAAAGACAGAGACATCTGCTGAAGCTCAAGACCATCTCAACTCAGGAGGTTCTGCAGCTATGAATGTGGAGAGTTATACACCAAGAAAAAAAAAATCTCATTCTACAACCTCTTGGGAATTTCCTGAGTTGTGTTTTGTCTTTGAGAATCTCCCTCATACTGAAATGAGGCTTCTTCTCAGACTTTACTAGAAGTCAGCATTGAAAAGCACCTTGGAAAAGCACTGTGATTTGGGCCAAGATTCTCTAAATAGCTAAGTGTCTAACTTGTCTCTAGTACTATGGGAGATAGATTCCCAAATACTTAGTCCTTATACAGTCACATTTTTGAGAAGGATAGAGAAGACCTGTAGAGCACTAATCCATGCAAATAAAAACTTTTCATATTTTTTAGGAGGAAAAAATATGCAGGGGATCCTCAAGGCATGTTGAGCAATGTGAAAAAAATGTTCAGAAAATGTGAAGTGCAGTAGTAAAATTCCAAGAAGTATTATTTTATGAGCAAAGGCCAGTGATATTTGTGCCATAAGTTATATAGATCAAAGAAAAACCTTGTTTAATATTTTCTATACATGTATTTCAGTGGCTTTGCATCAAAACCTCCCCAAATATTTAAAAACTTGAGTTGCTCCTGGGCTCCCTTACAGCCCCCAGGGCCTGACAGAAATCTTTCCAAAAGTGTGATTCAGTAAGAAATATAAGAAACAAACCCATAGAAAATGTGATGTGAAAGTTTTACATTAAGAGGATAATAATTATGTTGAGTAATATCCACTGTCTGTTAGACACTTCAGTAGATACTTCACACGGAGTAAAGTAATGTCACTTCTTAGCTGCAAGAAGCTCACAATCTCATGACTGCATATTCAACCTTAATGTTTTATTTATTTCCTTTGTTTTGAGTCTTACTGTGAGTTTGAACATTTTCCCAGTATAGTTGGAGGTTTGGGGTGTGAAATACATAAATATGCATTTGAACAATAATAGTGCTTTTAGTCTAAATGCTTTAATCTCAGAAATTCAATAATAATTACTCTATAAATAAATATCACAGTGCTAGATATATACGAGCAATTTAATCTGAACAGTTTATTTGTGGTCTTAGCTAGTTAAACTTCCCTGGCCAAACTACGCCTTGAGTATACTCAAATCTGCAAAAAGGAATAAAGGGACAGAATATCAATAATTTTGGGACCTGTTTTTTCAAAGCACTGACTCTGAGCAGCTGACCATGCTGGAAATTTGGGAAGCAGAGCAGACTTTAAAGGAATTCTGTAGTGCTAAAGGGGAAAAGCATTGGTTATGCTGATACTTTGTAGTGTTGAATACAAAACTGTCCTCTAGGGTATTGTTAAGTTGAAGACAAACACATCCACATGTCTGCTGCAGCTCTAATACAGCAGGGAACATACGTTTTGGTTCAAGACTGTCTGCCTTTTTTGTCTTTGCTTCTCAGACTAGGGATGACAGCATGTGTTAAAGTATTACAACAATTTGGATCACGCTGTCTCCTTCTGCTAATACGAGTCTTAGGTCTTGTTTTACCTGCTTTCAAGTCTCCGTGTGAGAGTCAGGTCAGTGCACAGAGCCCATGCTGAGAGCAGTGTGCTGCCACAACGAGGGAGGAGAACCGCAGCGCTCAGCGCGGTTGGCCGGTGGCGGCTACAGCTGCGTCGGTGACGAAGAGGCCTGCAGAGTACAAAGTGAGGCCCTGGGAATGACAGCCTGGTAGCCATTTGTGGCACTCCACACAAAAGATGGTCCCTAGCTCTAATTGTCCTTTTAGTCCTCTAACAAGCTCTTTGCAATAGATTGAGGATGTTCTGTTATTGATTCTGAACATGTTCCCCAGTGGGGAGTTTCCTTCTCCACTGCGTGTGTTGGTCAAATTGACAGACTTAAAAGTTGTGCCTGCACTGCAAGCACAGCATGAGAAGAAATCTGGCAGTCCAGGCAGGTGCTGTTTCGCCATCCATTTCACCTCATGTTGGTGCAGGCTCCTCCTTTGCCAGCCTCAGTGACATATTTTGAACTCTCAAGTGCATCATCAGAAAATCCCTTACTTATACTTGATAGTGAGGGACAAAATCATAGAATCATAGGATGACTTAAGGACCTTTAAAGATCATCTAGTCCAACTCCCCTTCAATAATCAGGGACATCTTCAACGAAATCAGGTTACTCAGAAGCCTATCCAACCTGATTCTGAATGTTTCCAGGGAGGTGCCATCTATCACCTCTCTGAGCTACTCTCTTGTTCCAGAATTTGACCACCTTCATAGTGAAGAATTTTTTCCTAATGTGTAATCTAAACCTCCCCTTTTGCAGTTTAAAGCCAGCCTATCTTGCCCTGCCACTACATGCCATTGCAAAAAGTCCCTCTCCGTGCTCTCTTGCAGGAGAGCTCCTGCAAGTCCCCTTTAGGTATTGGAAGGATGCTCTAAGATCTCCTTGGAGCCTTCTCCAGGCTGAACAGCCTCAGCTCAGACTGTCTTTATAGGATAAGTCCTCCAGCTCTGTGATCTTCATGGCCTCCTCTGGAATCATTCCAGCAGCTCCATGATCTTCTTGAGCTGGAGGTCCCAGAGCTAGATGCAGCACTCCAGTTATGGATTCAAAACAGCAGAGTAGGGAAGGAGAATCATTCCCCTCAGCCTGCTGGCCACATTTCTCTTAATGTACGTTTATGAGCTTCTCATCAACCAACACCCCAAATCCTTCTCCTCAGGGCTGGTCTCTCTCCATTCACTGCCCAGATTGTATTTGTGCTTGGGATGAGCTCATCTTTTAGCTTAATTTGCTTTAGTGCACCTGGTGTACCCACAGTTTTGTCTGTGCATACAGACACAACAGGTGATTTGGAAGTGGATTGCCCCCATTTTTATGGTGGGCTTTAATAAAGCAGTGTATCCTGGTGAAAAATGGGGATAAACATTATTTCCTGTATTGACAGGTAACATACTTTGAACAAGATGGAGGAAAAAACTCCATATCTTTCACTCCTCCCTGGAGGGAAAAGTTCATGCTTTTCAGAAATTGTGAATCAGAGATTTGTAAAATGGTTGCAATATTGAATTTACAGATGTATGACAACTGTTTTTTCCTTTTTATTCCCCATGCAGTGTATTTCCAAATATACATTACATTGTTTTAACTTTGTTATATTTCATCAAAAATTTTCAATAAAAGGATAAAAAAACCCCTAAATGCTAAAATACAAAACCGTGAGATCAAAGAAAACCCTAAGAACTGATGTGACTTATCTGACACATTTTTCATAAGAAAATCACAAGAACAAAATTGTGGAACTGAAAAGTTCAGGATAGTGTAAATTATACCTGCTTACAATAAACAGTGCTCTCTAATACTGCATATTTTTGCCAGAACAGGGCCCCAATAATTTGGTGCAGAGCACAATCCCAGACGGTAAATATGCACTATACAGAGAAATGGCCATGCTTATCTGGCTTGCATAAAAATCTGTGTAGAATCTAAATTTATAGCAAAGTGATGCAGCACACCTTCTTAGCAAGATGTTTAAGGCAGAATTGGCATATGTTTTTATATGATTTGTACTGACAGTTGAACATCATCAATTACTGGATATTCCCCAATTCAAAGTGCTGCAAGGGACTATTATTTGTGTCCCATTCTGAAGGAAATGTTGCAGTATTTCAGTACAGTGTTTTTAAGAATCATATCTATGTTGGACATGCATCAAACAATTCAGCAGCAATACAGAACTTTTAACAATAATAATTTGGTTAACTGTTAATTAAATTTCTTTCAACTTCTTAGATGTTGCGTATTTTGTCAGGAAACATCTCAAAACCAAGTTCACTGACTGTAGCTTTTTGAAAGATTACAATGTACTCTCATGTTGATTCAATTCCATTTCATGAAGATAGAGTGACTGCACTGGAAGCAAGGCTTGTGTTTTATTGTAAGGAGAACCAATATTTACATTAGTTCATAAGCTCAGCATCAAAGAAGAAAATGCTGCATGTAATGATTTGCATATTACCCTGTGTATGCATGATAGCAACGAGAAGAAACAGTTCAAGCAAAGTAACTGCAAGATATAGGGATAAAGAGTATAATCTCTTGGTGCAAGTGCCTAAAAGAAATAGAGTGCTGTCAAGACCTACCACTAATTTATAAAATCACACAGAATGTGTGTGGGTGAACAAACACCAGAGACTGAGAAATGCAAAGCTGCTTTAAGAAGAAAATGATACTTGTGGGGGAGGCCATTATCCAAAGAGAATCCCACGGTTTTGTTAAATTCCTTTCTTTATTTGTAGATTCCCCAGTGCTGCATGTTTTGTAATTTAGGAACTAGTGAAGAAAGTGCACATCCCCAAATGAGAAAAATCTGCCAAGAACTCGAGTGTGCATGCTGATTTAGACAGAAGTTGTAAATTGGTATTTTCTGTTTGATTTTGTTAATATTATTTTGATAATTTGTTAAAATTATTTTGATAACTTGTATTAACAATCAGACACATTATTAGAGATATTGTGAATGCTAAAATTAAATATACTGCAGCATATTTCCTAGAGAATTGCCCAGGAGGAATTAATTAATTATTGGTACTGAAATTAAGGGAGAATTAAGTAAAAATTTGGTTCCAAATTTTGTTTCATGAGAATTTAGAAAATGTTCAGAATGTTTTATTTTTATGATTCTAGAATACCTCATCAGTGAATTCACATTTCTCCAGCTGTGGTACTGTTATCTGCAGGTTTAGTCTGAGCACTGATTATCCAGCTGAAGGAAATGACTTCACTGAAAGGAACTTGCTTATCTTACTGTATGGTGCCTTAAGGATTTCTTGTGGTCTGGTTTACTAAGGGAAGAAGGGCTCTGGTCTTGATTTCCCTCTACACCTCTCCTCAGGCAGCAGTTGAGCACCCAGAATAATTTCAAGGGACAAGGGGACAGACCCAAGTGAGGATCATGGAGCGGGCTCAGCTCTCCCTGAGGAGCCGCCTCTCCCAATTGCTGCCCACATATTCACAGCCTGGCCCCTACAGGGGCTTTCCTGTGCCCAGCAAACAAGGGAAGAAGGAGGGCATCACCTCAGAAGAGTTTATATGAGAAGCATTCACAGTTCAGGGGTTGGCTGCACACATTTTTGCATCTGTGTGTCCTTCTCGTGGGCTGCAGATGGTTACACATTGAACCATGAAACCTCCTCCTTTTCTCATCCCATGAACAAATATTCAGGATGAATGGGGATGAGGATGTAAAAGGAAAACCTGGTAACAGAGAATCAAATCTGCTTTCTTCTTCACACTGACTGCCACTGCAATCCTTTAATAGTCTCATGATCCAGCTCTATTAAATTTCCCTCCTTATTCCATGTAACTCAGCTGGGTCACGTAGGCCCCTCCACTGGATACACTGAGACTTTGCTGGTGCTCTTGGCATGGTAGGCTACAGACTGTCAGTAATCCCTTACACATGTTTGGTGTTTCTTTTTGATAAGATAACTGGACCCAATAAATGAATTTATTTTGAAAGATTCATTGAGCTAGCAAAGCCAAGTGTAAATCTGGTTCTTTAGTCTTGTAATATGAGCCCCAGGAAGGGGTGATTTGGGCTCTACCCCGGCTCCTGATGGCAATTCTGGTGAAGAAAATGCACAGGCAATCTGAAAAATACATTGACATCTTACATGAAAACAAATAATGCTCATCTCAGCCTTTTTCTGGGTGTATATCCTTTCATAGGTGAGGTCCCTAGGACTAAGTCTTGTCCTAGTTGACACAAGGTTTTAGTATTACTGCATAAAAAATACAGCAGCTCACACTTGGATGTCCAATAATCATTAGTTTGTGCAGCAAGAAACACTGTTATTTCCCTGTTTCCTTTAGGTCTACAGGCTGCTGGAGATGTTGGTTTGTCCCAGTACCATGACAGTTTTGGTCATTTTGAGGAGCAATGAAAAGAGGAGGGGAATTGGCTTTGTGGATGATACTTGTTTATATTGAAAGAAATTACTGTAATATTTCTAACAATATTGTTTCCCTCCTAGGTTTTTACTTAGAAATATGAAAAACAATGTTCTGGACAAACAGTGGGCTCTTGATTGCCCTGCTTTTGTCAGTCAAATTTGTACAGAAACTGAGTACAAACTGCCAAATATTTAATAGTTCAGCTTTCTTAAAGGGGAGCATGAGGATTGTTTTAGTTGATCTTAGAGGAAAAGATAAACTTTCATTGTCATATACCTCAGATTGAACAAAATATTTTATATTTCTTACTTAATATGATACAAACTTCAATATTAGCTGTAATATATAAAAACATATTTCCATTGATCTGAAAAGTATGATTATTCTCTAAGTCATCCTTGTCCTAGGCACACATGTGCACAATTCCTGAAATTAATGTCAGTGCATCTCCAGTGTCATCACAGGAAATTGGAAAGCACCATCTCTACAGAGACATTTACTTTCTTACTTTTTGCTGGCAATGAGTCTGTGCAGTCTAGCTTATTGAAACCTAGAAGAGCAGAAAGGTATTTCAAATCCCAGGCACTCAATGAATGAGATGTGAAATGAATTTCATGTGGATCAGCCCCCGGAGGCTTGTCACAATAGATAAGGCAAAGTGGATAGATGCTGCATTAGTTCATGTATGCTTCTGAGTAGCAGAGCTAATAACTGAATCATAATTTCACTTCGGGACACAAGGCTACTGTATACTGTCCTCCTTTGATCTCTTCACCCATTCCAGCAAGCTAGGAAAATAACATAATAAAATGTCCTAAATACATGCAAGGAGAAAACTGGTAAAACCTTATAAAATAGCCAAACCATTCCACAAGCAGCACTTATTATTAACTCCTTTTAACAGAAAAGTGCCAGACATAGTTATTATTTCTAGTCCTCAAGATATATAAGCCTATTTTCAATTATTTGTATGTGGGATAGAAGTAAAACTTCATGTATGACAGACTGTGTTTCTATTTGACAAATCCTCCCATTTAACTCTTGTTGAGAAGTTGATGTGGAGACACCTGAGCTGATACTTCAGGAGAAGAGCATATTTAGCTCTGACCACAGCAGCTCATTTATTTTTGTTCTTCATGAGAGATTAAATACATAATTACTGGAGTAGTGCTGAGGTTGCTTTTCACCAGCTCTCAGTAGCTGAGTACAGCAGAGGCTGTGTGGGAGCAAGGTTCAGTTTTGGCTTCTGTTAGCAGTTGTGCCAATGTTAGCACTTCCAAAGACCTGCCTCCTGCTCAAATCTCTAGGTAGGAAGCACCACTACTGGCAGCAAACATCAGCTTTGCAGCTGACCAAACCCAAAGATTTCATAGGAGAAAATGCCAGGGTGTATCTGGCATCTACCAGTAACCAGCTGGTCTGGTTACTCTTCCTCCCTCTACTCCAGAAGTTGTCTCCAAAACATGTTTACTGTAATCCCAGGAAACATCAATGAGCAGTTCTACCTGAGATATTCTGTTCCTCCAAATTCCTTTGATTATTAATGCTGCCTCCATGCAAGTCACACACCTGAGCCTCAGCTGCCCCGAGGCTTCCTTTACCTTTTTGAGGAAAAAAGTACAAAACTGGTTACTTCTGTAATTATGGATTTAAAAAATTTCCAAAAACTTGCAAGTCTTTTTTGTGAGTTACATGTAAGAACTTATCACATTATTAATTTTCTGCAAATTATAGGTAAATTATGGACTGAACATTTTAATGCTATGACTGTGATTTTGTGTGTGTATGTTCATTCTAGCTGTTTTGATTCACTTCACCACCACACAGAAAATCCCAGCACAGAATGCACTGGCAGTGATTTTAGATTGTAGGGCATTTTATAGCTCAGCATTTCAGCTGAACAAATGAAGGAGGGATAATAGAGGCATATTTTATTATTGCCTCTAATCTGAACACCCAAAAAGTGACTTCTGAGGAAATCACTGCCCTTGCAGTCAGAGGTAAAATTACAAACCATCACCACTTCTAACTGGCTTCTTGCTGTGGTAAAGTAAGGGAGGGAAAACAAAATATCATCTCAATGTGTTTTTTTTATTTAGTATAAATTCTCCAACAGGTGGATTCTGGAATAATCACAATCTGTGAATCATGATGTAGATACAAATAAAATTACTTTCCAAACCATCTGCATGCATACAAGTTAATAGAGTTCTAGTTGAGCCTTTTTTGTAAATTCTCCGTGAATGCTCTGTGAAAGAGGTAAAGTGTGTTCCTAGACTCTGAATAAAAGCACAATGAAAGATGATTAAACAGTGATTTTTAGGTGAAAGAGAAGAATATATAAATGAAAATCCCTCTTGCTCTTAAGAAAAATGAGGTCTGAAATCTTTTGAAATCAAGTTCTGAAATCAGAATGCTCCAATAAGTCATAATTTGAGAGATGAACAAATTGTTCCATATCACCAGCCTATTTATTGCTAATGAGATGATTTACATTATAGTACCTATTGTTCACAATTTTGTTTTGGTATTACAGTCATCTTGTTACCACAAGCTGAAAATTCTCATTTCAGAAGAAATCCTCAAACCTTTGTTAATTCTTATTCTGTTGATCATTATTTGTTTTCTGGTTTGTATTAAAGCACAGATTTTCACTTCTATTAACTACCTTTTTTTTGAGAGTTTAGAGGACGTCTTCCCACTGAGTTGGAGAACAGGCAGATTTCTGCTTGCCAGGCTCTCAGGTCTTTGTTTCCCAAGTCATAATTGTTTGTTCTACTACAAGAAAACCCCAAGGTTTTTACACCTATTTCCCATATAACTTAAGAGCTTTAGGGGTCTATTTCTCTAGGCAATTAACTGCTGTGTGGATAATTTGCACACATCTCTGTTGATAAACACAATTTCTGCAGCACTCCATTTTAACAGTGAATTAAAAAGAGCCCCAAAGACCTTAGGAGCTACAACTCATAAGGAGAAACTCTTGCCTGTGGTTATACAAAGAGGACTTTAATGTATATGAAATTTTCTGTAATGCTACTGCTTTTCATTTCTCTAATGTTTATTTAGGGTCTGCAAAGTGGATATATTTTCCTGCTTATGCAGTGGTATGGCCAGTACTTTTTCTGTACCCCAGCATAGATAGTTCATTACACACAGAGCCCCAGGATTTGGTCCTTTATTTCTAAAAGGTAATCTTTTTTTCCCTATTATCAATGGCTCTTGCTTCATAGGCCACTGCTACACAAGCTTATTCATTTTTCACTGATCTAGATGTTGCACTGAAATGAGATCACCAGTGTCTTTCACCTCACTGAGGGGCACTCTGTAAACAGCCATTAACTAAAATGCACACAAGCAGGTAGGCATGTAAATACATAAACAAAGACCCTTTGAAAAACAAAGTGATTCTTTTCTCCGAGAATTTTCTTCTGCTTCTCTACTTGAAAGTTAGGAGATACAAATATAATTAAGTTATGAATGAAGTAAACAGAAGGAGGAATTGTTTGTTGTCCTGAGGCTGAGCTCTCCTGATGACCTGGGTGACCTGGTTATGAAGTTCCATATTTTTAAAAATCCAGGTGGTTTTGTGCTCACAGTGCTAAGGACAGGATTCTTATGATTCACGGGTTACTGTCACTGTGCAAGCCTGCTAATGGAAAACATATAGGATGCAAAGAAATGTGCAGTAACTTGGATGCCTAACAGCTTGGAAAACAGCCATTCACTTGTCAAGTTCTTCATGGAGAGTAGCTGGAAGCCTTGTCAACCACACTTTGTTCTCTAATGTACCTAAGCTTGTTTTATTGCTGCTTTCTCAGATAGACAGGTACAGCTCAACTTGAATCATGGCTTTTTTTGTTGTTGCTGCTGTTGCTGTTGTTGGAGGGGTTTTGTGGTTTTTCTTTTAGTGCAAGCAAGTATGTAATCACTGTCCTTTTTCCATCTCTAGTGCATAATCTAAGATTACTGGGATAGCATTTGTGGCAACAGAATAATCTTTAATAGCATTAGTGATACAAACCATTCTAACTTGCCAGCAATGAGCTAGAAATGTCTGGACTTTAAATCAGGCATGTGGCAGCGGTGTAGAGCATGCATTCTGTTCAGGATGTCCTGAGGGCTGTGAGATCAATTCAGCTTTGCTCAGCCATGTCAACAGAGACTATCTAAAGATGCTGACATGGCTCAGCTTGATAGGTTGAAGAAATTTAACTGCTTTGATAAGGTTAAAGGGGGAATCCAGGCAAGAATAGAAAACAAAACAAAACACTGCTTAGAAGCCTGACTACACACTGCAGCAACCCACTGACGACTGACAATACAACCTGTGTAAATTACCTTTCCTCCAGAAAAAAATAATTAACCAGCTGTGTAAAAGGACTCAGCTGGTCCCTACAATCCTTCCTACTCTGTCTGGTGTCAGGAAATGACACCAACAAAACCAATTACATTGTTGTTCCTGTCTGTATCATAAGGCCTGTCAGTGTTATAGGGCAGAGAGCTTTAGAAGAGGCTGCCTCAAAAATGCAAAATTTTATCCTGAGTTTAAACTTTTCTTCTGGAGAAGAACTCAGCAAATAGGTTTAGGGATTTAAAAACTTTTTTTTTTTTTCCTGTGGAAGTATTAAAGCAGTGGCTTATCACAAAAAAAGATGATGGAGCTGCAGGGTAAAATTGGAAGCCCACCTAATCAGTGCAAGGGTCTTCACAGTAAGACCTTTGATAAATTGGTTTCAAATGCCTTTTTGTATGCACAGTTCAAGTATGTTCTTGAATGATTTAAAGAGTGTATCAGTTTGTCAGTCTATTGACTTGTTTTCTAAATGAAAGCTATTTTTTGCCGAAGAACTTACTAATACAGTGTTACTCTTGAAATTACTCTTGTCTGCATTCCTACCTCAAAAATAAAAGAAAAACACTTCCTAAAATTTGTCTTTTTTAGCCATCCATCACACAATGCAACGTATACACAGGCATATTAGGCATCTGCCATTACCAATTACAGGAATTAAGCCTGTCCAGAATGTTTAATTTCTTTTAATTTTCACCAAAGCTTGTGTCCTTTGGACTATTACTAGGTTTTGTGGTCTGCAAACAATATCAATATCTCTCAAGAGAGACCATGAAGCATTTGATGCTTGTCACAGACCAGGCTGGTTTTTATGAGTCCTGACACTTTTTCCTTGTCTGAAGTATGGCACATGGAAAAATGCTAACCAATAGCAGGTTCCTGAGATTTAAAAAATTCCCAATTAAGTTCCCAATTAAGAGGAAAACAAAGTTACAGATCAAACCAGTTGGTAAATTCAAGAAGAATTGAGTGTTTAGAGGTATTGAATGGAGAAAAATGTGTGAAGAAGTGCTAGGAGAACCTCAAGATAGGCAGGAAATAATTTTTAGGGAGTTGCAGGAAAGGTCAAGTAGCTGTAACCTGACTTGGAATAACTAAGTAATGAACTATGTAATGCAATACCTTCTGGAGAGCAAAGTGATGAAAACCTGTGCTTTTGAGACTGGATTGGACTGGACAAAATTATGTGGAAAAAAAATATGGTATTGGCAGAGATTCAGGGATCCATGCTAATCTCTTTTAAACAGGTGTATGATGTGAAAATCCTTGTGCATCTAACAACTTCAGGTATTGAAAATGTAGAGCAATAAGTTCTATTTAAAAAAATCAGAGTTGATTTTCCAAAATATGGATTGGAACTAAAATGCATAGGATCACACAGTGCATATTTTGTTCAATATTGTGTTGAAGCAGCTAAATCACAGACATTTCAGAGTGATGATAAAATGTCTCTAGTCATGCTGGTTATAATTTGGAAGAGTGGTTCTTTTACTGACATAAGAGGCTGATGTAGTGCTTTTATACTGAACTATCAGCTTAAATTCACACAGTGCACACCACCAGCCTATTCAGACTAACTTTGATAGAAAGGTTTAGGAGCTTATTTGGTTCATTTTTTACTTAGAGATTATTTTTTATTGCTTCTTTCAATGAACATTGTGGCATGGGAGGGAATACTTTAATTTGATAAATTTTTATTTTGGCTGATTTTTTTTTTCTACTGTAAACTCTGAAGCAAAGCAGGTGGCATTGTTACCTGGAGATCTAAGAGAATCAGAAACTGAAGCTAAACATGAATTAGATTTGTTAGAATAAATTTTGGGAAATATAACTCAGAAGAAAATTATTCTTGTTTTGTTGTCTTCAGACTAAAAGTTACAATGGTTCATATACTGCACACAGTGCGTGTATCTCTCAAATTCAATCACTTTTGAAAGGAATTTTGTTTTATTTTATGACAGTCAGAGTGTGTTGCTGACCTTCAGAAAGCAGGCTGGACATCTAGAAATAGGTGCCCTTGTAATTTGAATGACAACCTTGCCACTACTTTAAAAAAGCAAGAGATGTTTACAGCCACTTCACGGAACACATCTTATAGGAAAACTTGACCCTGATGCCACATCTCTTTTTGCTGGGTAACCTGTCAGGCAGCAAAGTTACAAAACAGAACAGAATATGCTGTAACCTTGTCCACTGAGGTTCTTGAACTAGTTTTCTATCATTTCCCTACATTGCAATGACTCTTCTAACATTACACTTAAATGCCCTGAGGATCAGTCTTCTCACCCAATAAAATACTGATGGGGTCAATATCATGTTTATAAAAATGTTTATGTTTCATTTGGTCCCAAATTTCTTGCTAAAAAGAAAGAAAAATTATGAGGAAATTGTCATTAGTGAAAGATTCATTTTTCCTTTTTCTGTTTGATTTAAATTCTTACCATTCCCATGTCGAAAGATTACATTTGTACATTGGTGTCATTACATTGCTTGTTTTTCTTTGTGTGTAGCATATATTCTCATGTTGACTTCCCATAATGTTAACCACTAAAATAATAATGCAATTGTGACTTAGTGTTGACCCTTCAAAAATGTTTCAATACTCTCAATTCCATCCCCAGCTGCCACTGGTTTTGTGAATATACTTGGTTGAGCAGCTTCATTGCTTTGTGTGTGATATTCCTCTTGCAAAAAGCAGGTAATGATGTCTTCCTCTTTTGCTGATGCTATATTGGAGCAAGATAATGTACATACACACTTTAAAAATAGCAAAGACTTGGCATTCTCACAGCTGAGAATTCTAGGTAAAAGTAGAATTTAAAATGTAAAAATCAGTGAGGAAATATGGATGGAAATGTATTTAAAAACACTTAAATATAACATGCAAAACTGCTGTCTGGGTTTTATTATCTGGGTTTTTTACCTGCAACCCTGGAGGAATTTACCTGCTGCAGGAATTCCTGCTTCTTAGAAAAATTTCATTATAGATGTAATCCCAATCTCTTTATCTTGATATGTGTGATTCTATAGGGACACAAATGCATGTACAGCTATCAAAATTTATAAAAATAACTGTCAGGAGCAGGGGGTGCCAGTCACATCAACACACATTTTTGTTTTGCTTCTATAATCCTTTAGACAATCCTTGTTTATTTGTCCAATCCTGTGCATTTTTAGGGCTCATATACCACTTTTTGCTGTAGCAGAACTGTTACATCCCAGCACTGACACTTCCCATTAATTTTAAAGGAGCAGCTGTATTAGCATTTTTAAAACTTTGTCCACTCTTTTGGAACCTATCTTAGCCTTCTTCTCACTTTCATTTGTTCAGCACAGATGGAGAGGTTTCTGTTGTCATTTTCAAAAATGTCTACCAACCTTCTTCCTCTAAGTCAAGATATCTTCATTTCATTTTTTTCTATTTTCTATGCTCTTGTTGATTTGGTGTAAAATAAACTGTGCATTTTTGGAAATAAGTCCAATATATTTAATTTAACAATGTGCTTTGACTTGATTCTACCTCTCCTCCCACATTATGTCATTGTTTTAAGGAGATGATTTTAAGAGTGTCTTGAGCTTCCTAGTGCAGCAATTGTTCTTTTGGATGATGCAGAACAACGCTGAAAGTTGTGAAACTGCCATTTAAAGAGGCATCAGCTACGTGTGTACCCATGGGTACCAAAGAGCTTTATGAAAACTCTGGTTGTTGAGTGTCAGATAATAAATCCAGGAGGAAAACAACATGAAAAATTGCTTGAATGATCAAAACAGAAAAGATGAATAATGACACAACACTGAGAATTTCTGATTATTGAACCAGTAGCAAAGCACACTTCTCAGTTCTCCTCAAACAGACCCTGTCAGGAAAACAAAGCAAGTCAAAACCAAGCAGCACGGAAAGGTCTTCTTTCTCCCAGTTTTGATCCTTTGCCTGCTACTTTGAAGAGTGAGTTGCATAATAGCTTGAACGAACTGTTAGCATTTTAATTATTTAAAAGGTCATCAGTGCATGGGAGAGCTACGCTAAAAGCTAGAAAAGGTTTTTCAAATCAAACAGAAAAGTCAGGAATAAACTACAGGCAAACTCATAAAGGATAGCTGAAGAGAAGGAACAAACCTTATGGAAAAGTCTGGAAGAGACCACTGCCCTTGACTCATTCACTTGTAAGTGGCATTGAAGAACTACTCTGGATCTAACCATGTTTACAGTATCAGCACTCATATTTCCTTACTTAATAGAATATAACTTGTTTAAATTTTATCTATCCATCTGCTGAGCCAGTGATTTAATATCCAGTTACCTTTGCTAATTTTAGAAGCCGTATGGTAAAAATTTTTTTCTAAAGAGGAAGGATGACCAATAATTTTGACTTGTGTCAGAGCATTTGCCAGTTTTAATTAGAAAGCAGGAGTTAGTTCAGTGACCAAAGTATTCTACATGTCTAGGAAATGTAAAGTAAATTAAAAAAAAAAAAGAGTAACTAAATGGATAGTAACTGCTACTGACAGAAGAATGTTCAGTTGCTGTAGAACTGAATTTCCATATTGCCATAGAGTAGATGGCAGTCTTCCTCTTAACTAGGCTGTCTGCAAGAATAAGATCATGTTTTATGATAAAAGTAGTGCAGCCTGATACTCTGAAATACCTCAAAACCATAGAGACAGAAGTTTGTATAGTGCTTGAAAGGACTTGCTAAAGAGAGTACAAACAAAGAAGTATTAGAAACTCAAAGTATCAAATAAAAGTACTGTATTACAAACACAGTTACATAACAATGGTAGGTGAGTCTGCATGTGTGTGAGATTCCAGTATTTTCCTTTCTTAATAATCCCAGCAAAATATGTTTGAACCATTACTTGGTTTCCCCTTAAGACTCAAACACCATTTTACTGAAAGAGAGGCCCAAAACTTATCTATGTTTTCCTAAAGCTTTGATGTGTTTCAGGTAGTTCCAATAGAAAGATTTAAGCAGTCAGCTCAAGCTAAATTCATTCCTAGAGCTCCTCCGCAGGAATGGATGTTCAGCATCATTGCTTCAGGTCTGGACCATCTAACTGTCACAGACGCTATTTTCTTCCTGAATTTGTTCCTGAAAAAGGCAATGGCTAGGGGAGAAATATTTCTCATAAGAATTAACATAATTTTGGAGGTGAGGGTAGGGGGTGGGATGCACAGAAGGTGCAGACAATTTAAGAGAAGGATGAGGAGAATGGGGAAAGCAGGAGCAGGGTCGCCATCTGTATTCTGAGCTACAGGGTTTTCTGAGCAGATCACAGAGCTGAAATATCTCAGATGCTTCACCTCTGTGACTGAACTCACAGTTGTGTAAATCCTTCAGAATAAGCATTTTTGGTGTCTCTTCAGTGTGCTACAGCATTTCCATAGTTGCTATCATCTTCTTCAGATGAACCATGAGTAATTATGGGTGAAGGACAGAAAAACAGGGTAATGAGGATGATAACAAACTCTAAAACAACAGTGAGAGATGCCACTGATATTAGGATGCTGTTGCAATGCTATTGCTTGTCTGTGCTTCTCTCTCCAAATATAAGCCCATTTAAAGCTATATTTTGTTCTTGTATCTGCATTGCAGAAAAATAACACTATTTGTCCAGGGAAGGAAATCAGTTCTCCATCCTTTTCAATTCAGAGAACTAAACACAACTAACTTTTAAACTAACTAACTTTTTTTTTTGTGGTCTTCCCATTTTGGAGAACTACCTGGGTCCTCTCTTTGCAGATGGGGGAGTCAGTGGAGGAGGACATTTGCAATGGGTCTGGGCACACAGATCCCACCAAATTTTTCAGGGAGTGACTTAACTTCTCCAGGTGTTAGGTCCAAGAGAATATCTCATGTGCAGGTTTCCTGTGAGGTAACTGCAATAGTTTCATAAGAATTTTTGGTCATGGGTTTGAAGACCAGGTTGGTGTGAGTATTACAGAGAAACAAAGTGCTATCTGGGAAGTGGAGAGTGAGGAAGGGCTGCAAATGTCACCAGAATGGAAGCATTGTGGGTGAGGCATGGGAATTCGGTGGATAATTTAGAGACATAAAGGAAAATACAGTATTTTGTTCTATACACCTGGGTTTATACTATGGTGAGCATCCACATCTAATACTAAAAAAAGTGTCCTGCATTTTAATTAAAGACTGGCACACAAGGTCAGAGGGGTGTTGCTCTTTGCCTCTCACTGTTTCTTGTTGAATGACCTATTGGAAGGTACAAGAAGAGTACAGAGATATTTATCTCCTTACAGCCCATGTATGTCTTAATCCTTCTATCATAGACTATTGTGCCTAGGTTCTTATGAATTTCTTTTTCAAGGTGAAGCTGCCTTTCTTACAATGAAATTTAAAAATAGTCATGAACTACTTACATTTCCTCTCTGCTAAGCAATCTTGCACAGCTCAGTGGGGTCAGTGGGGTCATATTCTCCAGGTTCTAAGAAGAAGCTTGATGTGCACAGATTTTCTGCTGTTAAAAGTGAAAACCTTGCACCTACATCTGGATTGAAGAGCAGGTGTTTTATTCAGCTCATCCCATATACCCCAGCCTTCCAGCAGTGCATGAGAAGGGAGTGCAACACAGGTCCCTTCCAGCTGCTCTGTTCTTCCCCAGGGAAATCAGGACAAGGAAAACAAGGAACACCTGGGATTCTTCCTGGCACGGGGACAGCATGTGGCCAGCAGATATCACACATCTCATGGGACAGATGTAACAGGGAGTGAATGAACCCTGCACTGTAGTTGTGCCCCTGTGACTTTGTACGATTTCAGGCTTCTGCTGATGCAGCTTTGCTATTTAAAGATGAATATGCTCCTAGTGCCTGCCTTGCCTTCCTTCCAGCTCAATTCAGACACGTGTTGCAGGAACTTGATTTTGTTCAGCTGAAGCAGCTGCTCCAACAGTTAAATCAGAAATCTCCTCTTGTGAGGCATGATCATTGCCCTGAGTCTGCAGAGGTGTGCATACACACCCCTGGAAGTCTGCTCTGTCAGGCACACAGACACTCTGTCCCTCTGTCCCCTTACACTTCAGCCTAAACTTGACTGGAGACTTGGACAAATCTCCTGCACCTGACAGCCTCCAAAAAGAGATAACACACAGGATTCGTGGCAGAAATATGCAGTAGCATAAGAAGACTGACCCATTTACAAAGCATCAGAACAGAATGATACCTGAATGGGCCATCTGACTCCTGCTGCCACTGCACAGTTTTGCCATAAACGTTTGTGCCTGAAAAATATTCTCTCCACTAGCTTTTATTTCAGATTTAATAAAGGAACAGGAGCATTTGGGTTGCTCCTGATTGTCTCCACAAGTCCATAACTGAATTTTCAGAGGAAAAGCTGTCAAGTCTGGAAAAAGGTATTTTTTTCCTGACATTTCTGTCAACACTTGAATTCCTGCTGCAAGCATATACAACCAGCATTTTCCATGCTGGGAAGAGAGGTTAACTATTGTCTAGAGGAGTTCAGGAATGGAGTATGCTGTGCCAAGAGGGATGCTGAGAGATGAAATGGCATTGAATAATTACACATATGTTGTACTTTTATACAAAGCAATAAAAAGTAGGCATTCTCACCAAGGAACATGCCTTGTGGACCTTCTGTGTAATAGAGATAATTAGGAAAAACTGCGATGCAAGAAAATTAATGACTGATCAATTAACCTCCCCATTATTATCAAAATGAATTACTTAAATCAGAGTTCCACTCAGTGCAGCAGCTGTGGGTAACAACTATTTCATATTCAGCTTGCCAAAGACCTGGGAGGGTTGGAGGGTTCAGAGGTACCTCTGGAGCTGTGAGCACCTCAAAGGCCAGGAGCAGTGGGATGTGGGGAGGTGGCAGAGCTGATGGCAGCCAGCAGGTCAGGACTTGGTGCTCACTGCTGGGTTATCTGATTTCTAAAGCACAGCACCATTTTCTGCCTCTGAGCTGATTTCCCTCATGCAATTCAGGAGAAACATGGTCACAAAGACCTATTTTGGTTTTTAAGTCCCCTTGAGAGGCAAAATTAGAGACTCCTGTGGTGTTTTTTTTGGTTTTTTTTGTTTGTTTTTTTTTTGTTTTGTTTTGGTGGGTTTTTTTTTTTTGTTTTGTTTTGTTTTTTTGTTTTTTTGGAGGGGGGTTAGTTTTTTTTTTTTGTTTCTAAGCAACACTTTTGTCTGCAAATCATCTCAGCACTTCACAGGCTGTGAAGGTCTGAGAGCTAAAAAATATTTATAGCCCCATTATGCATAAACTAAAAAAACCTAGAGGTTTCTTTAAGCATCACACAGATTATTTAGGGGAGAAATACAAATTTCAGGATTGTAACACAGCTGGCCTAGCACAGAGCATTTTATTTTCTGTATGAGTTGTATCTGGCTGCATATTTTAACATTTTGATGCAGTAAGAGCAAAAGCAGCAAGTAAAAAATGGCAATGCTGTAGGTTTTGGGATAATTTTAGGTCATTTGGACATCAGGTCTCTGCTCCCTGATTAGCCATGCACTGGCTTTGAACATGATCAGGAGAAAATTGGGATTCCCGTGGCATTTTTCTGGCTAATAATGTTTTGAGTCCTATTGATGAAATGTTATAAAGGAATGGTGAATTTGCTAAAAACTAGTCCTAGTTTTATTGGTTTTAGTAGTACAACATGTTTAGGAAGGCAAATTTTTACAATGTACTTAAAAGATTTTGATGTTTGGGTTTAGGGCTCTGGAGAGAAGAAGTTAAGACCTCAAGTATGTAGGCAACTGAGGGCCAAAACCACCATCTCTAGCTTTATGCTGTCCTAGGGGTCAGCTCCTTGTTTGTCCTGGCACAAGGCTGCTTGTAAATTTGTTAACATAATATGGTACAGAGACACCTATAATTCTGGTTTGGACTATTTTCCACCTTTGCCCTTACTCACAATAATTTTCTTTGACTAAGAGGGGAGACAATGACTCATAGAGTGCAAATGAATAATACACAGTGCTGTCAGGCTTTTGGTATGTTCACCAAAAAAAAAGCTACAAAAAATACACGAGCACACACATACAGCCCCCATCTCCGGAGTAAAAAAGAAAGAAATACAGAAAAGTTTTCTGCTTTCCTGTATCAACCATAATTTAATCTTTCTTGTTTTTCAGCTTCTCCAGGAGGATTTTCTCTCTCTTCATATTCACAGGACTCCAGGGTACTCTCACATATATCTTGTGAATGATTCAGGCCAGAAAGAGAGATTAAATTTAGACATGGTAAACTAACCTTCTGGTGATACCTACAAAATGTGCTAGTGACTCTGTTTAGCTGGTACCTCCTGCATAGTGTGAAGGGATGAGGAAATACTTTTCCTCTACAGAGACTGTAACCAGCCACAATGGGAGCCAAAGTGCTCTTTCATATTTCGAATTTCATGTAATAATCAAGATTTTATGAAACCTCTTTATTTCGACCTCTCCAGTTTAAATCATACTTTCACAATTACTTAGCCATGCAATCATAGTCAAAATTGAACCATTTCCACCAAGCACTTTTCTTTTGCCAGAATTGCAGGGATAGAAATGTGCCATCAGAGTTTTCACAGCCAGTCCTATTCCCTGGTGGTGAATTTCTGCTCTTTCAAAGGCAATGTGACAGGAGTCCTGAAAGCTACTGCTTAGGATGGAGCAATTGATAAATATGGTAATTTGGGTGGAAGAGGTGATCTGAGGATACTGTAAGCCTGAAAACCCAAACCACTCCAGCCTTGGTGGTACTGCAGTCAGAGCACAGAACTAAATTATGAGTGTGCACTCCATCTTTTCTAAATACAGTATTGTTAGTGGGTTGCTGCTGCTGACATTTCTGTCTGTTAGCACTGCTGACATGGCCAGTCTGCAGCAATCTGTAACAACAGAGAATTCTTGGCATCTTTTCAGTTCATAAACCTTTTTTTATATACCACTTGTCACTAGAGTTCAATTAATTTAGTCTGCTGTTAGTAATGTGTGATTTGTTTTTCCTCCTGTTTCACTGGTAGCTGGAGTGCTTAGTACAGATAGGTTGCTTTCAGCTCTGCTTTGTAACTTAACAGCTGCTCATTTTAGAAAGGAGTGGGGGATATGTGAAGCTAACCATGGTGCCAGCTCTTAAAGAGTTGTAGATTGGCTCAAATTTATATTTTTTTCAAAACAAGATCCATCACGAGCCACTCTTAAAAGAAACCTATAAGCATGAAAATTTTCTGCAATGTTCTTTAGCCTGTAGTCAGAAGAAGCTTACACTTTCACAGTCCTAATTTAATTCTGCCCTTACATGCTTATCCTTGTATGGCTTTCTCAATAAATTCCTTTCTGCTTTAAGTATGTAAATTTTCCTTCAGCAATGAACACAGGCTAGCCAGGCCAATGAAAATGTTTCTTTGAAAAGTACAGAACCACACTGTTATAAAGATGGATATTTATTATTGGTGAAATTCAGGAATTCTGCCTAAGTTCTCACTCAGATTTTTTTCATTGCAAGCACTTAATTCTGAACCTAGTACCATCAGGCACATAGAAGGTTGTCCTGGAATCTGGCTCATTTGAGACCCATGTTTCCTATGCAATCTTGAAGCACATAATTAAATCTAGTTATATTGCTTTTTCATTTCCCCTTTATCTGAAAACTCTGAATCAATTTACATCTCCTTATTTCTCTCTATCCCACCCATAACTCCCTCCTTTAGCTTTCTGTATAATTTATACCTTTGTGTTGACCTCAGATCTGTGCCTTTTTTTTTTTGTTGTATAATTTCGGCTTTGAGAAAGATCTAAGTCTTCTGTCATCTAGTTGCCTCACATCAGATGAACTATTATGCTGAAAGCCACCTTGAAGCAGTTTTATTTGACTTTAAGTTCAGCATGTAGAGGAGCCTAAACTGTGTTACATCTGTACACACACACACACACAAACACAGAACCCATCTCCAGAGTAAAAGTGGTGTAGAGCAGTTTAACTCTTGGTGTTTCATACATAGATACCTTAGAAACAAAGAAGTTTTTGAGTTTATTGAAAGGATTTTTACTGAGATTTCTGAAGTCAAATACTTTGAGGAAACATCAGATTTGATGAAAAGTCAGAAAGTCTCTGTATACATGTATGTCTTCAACTGCCTGATGATGTGTGTAATATATGAACTTAATAATCTGAGGTCTCTGCTTTGGCCAATGAATGGGTGAATTATGTTCAAGGGATTAGGCAGGAACACCTCTGAAAACAGCTGTTACCTGTAAGATGCCTGCTGATGTATGGCAGAAAGAAGGTGGTTTCTCTTGAGGAAAGATGGGGCTACAGTAACAATTGTGTAGACCTATAGTCTACCAGGGGCTCTGAAGCCAAACTTCCAAAAACTGCCTGAAATTCAGAGCCCAAATTCTCTGTGCATTCAGTAGAGAGAGATGGTGGTTGACAGACAGCTCCAAAGACAGATGTCTGCATGTTTGAATAATTCTCGGTATGTGTTTCTCACTTCCTGGATGCACAAATTTAGCCTCTAAGACTATTCCTGGGCTCAGCTAAAAACTTCTGAGAGTTGTTATCTGAATGCAAAATGTGCTACGGAAAGCTAAATCCTGTGAATAACCAGACTTACACATTTTAAATAGAACTTGAAATCAGGAGAGACAATTCCACATCTGAACAATTCCACATCCACCGCTTTACCTCTCCCGGGGGCTACAGAGATTAAAGCATTGCTACTTGCATGTGACAGAAGTGAGCTCCACAGAAAAGCCTGTGCTGAAATATCCACATCTCTAATCAGAAGAACTGAAGAGCATGCAGTACATGAGTCACAGCACCACGCACTGCACAATAAAAAAAAAAGGAATATTGCTATGAGAGAGGCCCTGGGGCAGGAGGGTGCAGCAGCACCCATGTTCATGAGACAAGTGAGCCACAGGCATTCTGGTGGGCTTGGAGTCTTGTAAAAAGGGATGCAGAACAGAGGGAATCTCTTCTAGTAGTGGCAAATGCCTTCACCCAGAATCCATTTGCTTTGAAGGTGGGGATGGCAGCATTCACAAGACATTATGGTCTGTCTGGGTTCACAACTAGATGGATAAAAAAAGGGTTAGATGATGGGTCACATGAGGCAGGCTCCAACAGATTCACTCTAGTGGTGTACCTGTAACTACCTTCTAGAGTAGGAATCTGTCCTGGGGACCTTTCTGTTATCTTTATTGATGTTTCAGATTAGATGATGGTGTGTACTCTTATCATGTTTGCAGGTCACAGAAGATTGGAAAGGACTGCTTGATACACTTAAGGGCAGACTTACCATCCACAGGGACCTCAATAAACTGATGGGAATTTTATGAAATTCAGCAAGGACACAGTTCTGCACCTGTGAAGAAAAACCTTGCCATAAATCATAGTCTGGGGACTGACTGCCTGGGGAGTATCTCTGCAGGAAAGGATCTGAGGATCTTGTAGAACATCAGGCTGAGGATGAGCCAGTGGCGTGCACTGCCTGCAGAAAAAGCCCAAAATATCTTGGGTTGTATTAACAAGAGCACAAACAGTAGGTTCAGGAAAGTGATTGTGCATTTCTACTCAACACTCATTGCACTACATTTAGAGTACTGTGACCTTCTCTGCCCTGCCCTGCCCAATAAAGAAAAGGCATTGATAAAGTGGAGGGAGTTCAGCAGAGGATCACTGACTGGGACTTCAACCCTGTCAGAAGGAGCTGAGGGAGCAGGACTGGCTCAGACTGCAGAAGAGGCAACTTTGGGAGCACTTAACAGAATCCCCCCACACCAGGCACCTTTGGGGGGGGTGCAAAAGGCAATGGGTAGAATGGAATCAGGAAAGGTTGAGACTGGATTTAAGGAGACCCTTTTTTTAAAAAGAGGCAGTGAACAAGGTTGCCCAGAGATGTTGTGAGCAACCACATCTTGTCATACAGCTGACCCTTTTTTTGGTTGGATGGGAGATTTTCTGAGATCCCTTCCAATCTGGCTTTTTCCATCAACTCATGACATGAGGAATGCTAGAGTGGCTTTGAATAACATAGGTATGTGAGTACATAGTACATGGGTATGTGAGTAAATAAATAAAAATTAAATTAATAATGAGGCTAGATCCAAATACTGAATAGCCTCTAACTCACAGAGCACTATTGATGCTCTGCTTTGAGAAAGGCTTGGGTCCAATGCAAAGATACAGCATGCAGGTATCTAATTGCTGGGTGATAATGAATATTACCGAAAGCATAAAATGTTAGTTTCACAAGCAGCCTGAATTCTATTATTTCCTGACTTTGAGAAGCTTGACTTTTCAGCCTTAATGTCCTTTTAACACAGTTTTCATGTAATACTCTATAAACAACACAAGAGGTTTTACACTGAAAATGTGTTTAGATATTTGCTTTATCATTGTGCGAGAGGTTCCTCTCCTTGACAGATTGTCGGACCGATACAGCTTGCTTTCTTTGCACTTAATCATGCATGAAGCATAAACAGGGTGAAGGGTGTTTCATTTCAAAGTCTATGAAGGGTAATCTTGCTGGCTGCTGTGCTGGCCAAGTGCATTAGGATGTTGTGCAGTATGTTGGTTCAAGTGGCAAGCTTGTAAGTCCCAGGAGATAAATGCCTATTTTTTTTTCCTTATGTTGGTCTCTGCGAACTGGACCTGTGTCAGAATGTTTTTGGACAGATCAACTGATCAATGCTTCTGTATTCTTACTTACATCAGTCATCTTTTCTATTATGAGCCATGTCCCAAAATCCCTGTCTACACAAAACTCTCATTGACATCATCAAGAGCCCTCGGGACAGGAGGGTTTGATAAAAGAGTAACTGTTAAAAACATGGAAAATTGAAATAAAACATAAAATACAGTTCTATATTTAAACAGTAGGTCTCCTGATACACCCATAAGGAATTTACCTGGCCCATATCTCTTCTGTACTTCTACAGAGTCTGCTGCTGATAACCTCTGCTCACCTTGGTGCAGTATATGCATGGAGCTGATGTAACCCCGTCCTCTGGCTAAGGAGGTGGATACACAGCATGTCTGTGAATGCTACATTTCATACAACTGTTTCTTTATACATGAGTTTATTGTGTGTGTGTGTGTGTGTGTGTGTGTGTGTGTGTGTGTGTGTGCATCTAGGTATGCCTGCATATGTGTGTAATATGCTCCCATCCTGCAAGATAAGTACACATCTGCTAAACTGAAATTAGTTTCTTTACTGCTTCTTCATCTGCTAACACAGAACAACAACAGTGACATGAGCAAGGTTTGCAGAGATGATTACTATAAATTATCTTCCTCTTAGGTGGCAGAGTGTCTTACCAAAAATTATGCACACTGGAAAATATTATCTGTATCATGTCCATTCATCTCTCTTCTTATTTCACCATACCAGAAAGATTCACCTATCACAATAAAATATTTTTGTTTTTTAAAAGAAGATTTTTAATAATGAAAGCATTAGATTTTTTCACGTTCTGCTGCCACTGGTTCTGAACAGAAATATTGTCAGGCAATGGATCTGTGCTTGGGGGACTTAAATCAGCAGAATATGTCTCATGAGATTGGTATCAGATATCACAGAAATGTTGTCACTAAAATTGCTGATATTCTGTTCAAAATGGCACCTAAAAATAACATAAAGAAGTCTTTGTCCATTTTCTTGCCTGTTTTCAGTTGCTAAGACTTTCAAAATCATTGTGTCAGAACAGTTGCAGTATGCCCTTCTTACCCAGTACGTGCCTTCATACAAGGCCAGAAGAAGGAAGAAAGGTGGAATTTAAAAAATGAGCTGCATTTTTCTAATCTAATTGTTGGTGGCAGAAGGTTTACCCCATCAGTAGAGAAGTATGATGCAGTAGTTGCTCAGCAGCATTAACAGTCATCCCCACTCATGTTACATTTTAAAATATGACATGTACTTTTGACATCTGGGACCAGTAGCTGAGGAAGTGTAAGTGTTGCAGGGATGTGACCATGCACTTACTGGTTTAAGACATATGCATGTATAGGAACTGCCATCTTAATTGCTGGGAAGAAGTGAACCAGCCATTTCCAGCCCTAAAAATATGATTCTCTGTAGCTTGAACAGAAGGACTGCATTTGGGAGCGGGAGAATGTAAAAGCCATATAATTTAAAGATCAAGAAAAGAACAGGAATTAAAAATCCAGTATGACAGGTGACATATGGACACTTTAGTAGTCATAGTTAGAACATAGGAATTATATTATGATTTAGTAACGCTATTTTTGAGACATATGCAATTTAGTATAAAAATATTGTATCTGAATACCAAATTATATTTCTGGAATTAAACATTTTCCTGACTTCTTCTGAGCACAAGACACATTATTTATTAGTTTTTCTCAGAAGTATAGACATTTAACTGTTCATCCCTATTGAATAGCATGTTTCATTTAGTACTTAAAGAGCCTACGTGCATGCAAAATTGATAACTACAACTGGGTTCACAAGCTGCTCAGAATGCAAAGATGCCCATTTTTCATGTTCAAATGCCAAGTGGAACCCAAAAAGATGTATTTTATGTATGACAGGTGCACACAGATTCTTCAGATGTGCCTAAGATCCCGTGCTTTCAATAATTTGGCATCTCTTCTGCAGTAGATACAAAACAGATCAAAGTATCAAAGATATCAAATGTTGTGGGGCACTGAAATATCATCATGTAGTTTCCAGTGCTGTAAATACTCTCTTGAGGTCCATGTATATCCTGTAAAAGAAGTTGTTTGCCTCAACATGAGTTCAGTTGACACAGCCACTTTACTTGAAAGGTAAATATAAAGCTATTTTGTCCAATAATCCTTTTTTATTATTTTTAAAAGTCCTTGTACAGTTGGATATTCTAGAGAGCTATAATACACATAATATAATCTTCTTTAATGAGCAGGAAAATAAATTTTTCAGTATTAGACCTAAAAGCGCCTTCAAAGCATCAGTGCAGGATTTTTCATTCTATTGTTAGAGTTTCTAGCTGTTTGTTTGAACACCATTGGGGATACATGTCAAAGGGATAAAGGAAAAACACTTCTGACTACAGGTGGTCTTTTTGGTTCTTTTCAGCAATGGGAAAGCTCAGGCAAACCCCAGGTGCTGTAGTACCCTCAGCACCACCCTGAAGTCCCTTAGGGTAGAACAGGTTGCAGCAGAGTTAGATAGTCCCCTCCTGCCAAGTTCAGTCACTCCAAACTTTAATATTTCATGGAGAAATAAAATCATTTCTGAGCTGAGCAGATGGGTGAAGGAGACTGTGAATAATATTTCTCAGGTTAATCTTGCTTCCTAAAGCTTCACATTTCCTCAGTTAAAAAAAAAATCCAGATGTGAATGAAGGCAAGGCAGACATACCTCGACACAAAATATCTCCAGGTCCTCTTTCTACCTTGAATGGCAAGGGTAGGGACAGAATTGGAAGACCCAATCTAAACAAAGGAGGAAAAAGTCACATATTTTAACAGAATTGTACGCACGACATTTTATTCCTTAGAGCTATGGCTTCATGTTCTCTGTGCATTCAGGTGAGTGGCAGTGTTACAGTGCGTTAGTCACATTTTCTAATTCTCCTTTGTTCTCTTTTCCAGCACAAATGTGAATCGTTGGGTCAATCTAGATCACTCCAGAGCCTTAGTGTGGATGTTACATTCTGCATGCCTCATCTGGCACTTCTCATACACTCTGCCCAAGAATAAATGAGTCTTAAATGTGGCACTGTTTCTTTACTCCAGTGCTGATGGAAAGTATTCCTCTGACTGACGGAGTAAAGGTCAGAAGCTGTGTGAAAATATGGCAGACCCTAAATGTGGGACTCAGATAAACCGGTGCCAGAAGTACTAAAGGCACTCTGTTCACATCTATTTTACAGCATGGGTTGAACTTGCAGATTGCAGTTCCCTCATTACTTCAGGACTTTTTTTAAAGGTCTTTAAAAAACAGATTAAAAAGCTAGGTGGTTTATTGGAGAATTTGCTGTGCAAAACTCTCTGTTGTATGAGAGGTCAAGCCAAATGAAAGCAAAGGTTCTTCTCGGATCCAAAAATCAATAACTCTTTGGAATTACTGCAAAGACTTGGTGTACTACTGCCAACCCTTCAAAAGAAAAAAAATCTATTTTCTGTGCCCTTATACTCACCCTGTCCACTTTGAAATTATACTGCTCATTGACAGAATTAATACAAGTGCAGTTTCCAATTTAATTGATGCAGCATTTTTTCAGTGGAGAAAATACAATTCTTTGTAGTAACTGATTTGTTACAAATAAATAAAGGGTAATTATGTAGCCTGCTGTTCACATTAGACAATCCATTTAAGCTCCTGCTCTACAGATGTTTAAGTCTATACAGATGCTTGGCAGTAGACTGAGGGCATATTTACTGCCTATCTGCAGTGAGCAGGGACTAAAGTCACTAAATCTGCAAAATGTGGTAAGAGATCATACTGATTTTCTAACAGCCATCCAGCATTACATAGATACTTTATCATGGAGCTGTACACAAGTTACTTAGTCCTGCCGATGAAGGCATTAATTAAGTGAGGAAAAGCAGCCTACAGATGCAACCAGCCTTGCTTTCAGATGCAAGCTGTGTGCCTGCAGCTTTTTTTGTGTGCCTCAGCTTTACAGTCCCCTGCAGTTCCAACTAGGATGCTGGTTTTTTTTGTTTAGTAAGTGTCAACAGTTTGAAGGGCAGCTTTGGAAAAGAAGAGAAGCAATGTAAAATAAAATTCATATTTTTGAAGGTTTAGCTTTGCCTGTGTTAAAAGCAAGGCTATGTACAATGAACTGTGAAAACATGGCAAGAAATGACAGTGTCTCAGCCGATAATATCTACAGGAAATAAAACCCTGCAGAAACCTCAACTTGCTGTCAAAAACAGTCCAAACATTATACACATGGCTTGTACAGTTAAGAACCTGGAACCAGAGTGTGCTGAAGTGCTAAACTGGCTTTTGACAGCACTAGCATCTTGCAGGACAGAGGATGATTTTTTTCATTTCACTGCATTCTCTTAGTTCCATTCAGTGACTATTTAATTCAAACCTGAGAAACCAGCTGGGAGTTGAAAAAGCAGAGAGGCTGAAATTCCTCTCAGAGCTTTCAAAAAGTATGGGAGGGGAGGAGGAGGAGATCTACCACCACTTCTGAAAGCTTAGTGAGATCGTGACCAGAAAGAGCCACTGCTGTTCAATTCACTGGTAGATATTGTTCCCTTCTTTAAAAAGTCAGCTGGTTTTAATGTAAGGCTCTTTTCCCCCATTTAAGAAAAAGTTCTCAGCACATTTTAGGTAGTTTTTTCTTTCTTTATGTGAAAGCTAAATGTCCAATTGATATCCATAGGCAGCTTGGTCCAAATCATAAGAAAGAATCTAGCACTTGGTAATTAAGCAGTGAGGTGTGGGCATATACAATAGAAATAATGGGGACAGAGAATAAGAATAAACACTATTTATTGTTTCATTGGTCAAGTCAGGAGGGTTCAACCTGTGATCCACAGGTTTTGTGCAGCCTGCCAAGACAGCTCCACTGGCTAACAGCCCATTCCTCTTTGCCCAGTTTCCTACTGATTTCTCAGGAGCAACATGGAAGGGAGATGAAACACTGCCCACAGTAACCTTGCCCAAGAACCATGCTTTCCCAGAGATGCTGACACCAGGTGGGTGCACAGAAGAGGGACTGAAGGAACTCACAGAGATTATCTCCTGCCCATGCATCACAAGTGTGGTCACATATTAATTGACCAGTCTTCCTCTGACTCCAAAAGAAGGTCTGAGGCCTGCTCTATATCATTTGCTTTAAAAAATGTGAGTAGGTTATAATGCATGGTAGCAAAAGGTATCAACTCTTTTTTTTTTGCAAAAAAGTTTTATGCAAAGCAAGATAAAAATCAGCTATTTAAACTGTGGGTTTCAGCTTGCTGATTTAAAATGATGATGTTTAAAAATTTCTGGTTTTAAAAAATGCACTAGGAAGTAACTGTGTCAGTAGTCAGAAATTATCTGTACCTTCATGTTTAGGTCAGCAAACCAGTCCATTCCCAAATAGAGAATAAATTAATTTAAAATTGTTGATTTCTTCCAGAGAACTCTGTGTGTGTGTGTGTAGAGGTTCGTTAGGAAGTCATGTCACTTTTAGCACATTTGAATGAAAATTCTTGTGGAAGTGCCAGTCATGAAGGGAAATGAGACATGCTGATTAAAAGAAATAAAAAAAAGAAAGAAAAAAAAATGATATTGCTTTTTGAGAAGTGCAAATTGCAAGCCAGGCCATGGTGAAAATCTCCTTGTCTGCACTGTTGATTTCATAACCTTCAGCTATCAAGCCTCTTAAAAAAAAACTGGCAGATTACCAAAGCTCTGCAAATACTTTGGGCTTCTCAGCTTTAATTCATCTCAAGATGCCTCTTCTCCCTAATAAAAGGTTTTCTATATTTCAAGAACCTAGCAATAATTCAACTGCATTGACAGTACATCTTATTTAAAAGACATACAATATTTCCATGGGAAAAGACAATCTTCTGTATAAGGCTATCAAAAAAATTTGCAAAACCTTTCATTCTGGGGAAGAAATTTTCAAAAATCAGACACAGATATATAAGAACAAAAATATAATATGAATTGTATATATTTCTCACTATGACTGCATAAAAGCTCCTGTTACTATACATGATGGAAGCCATATCTGTAAGTTAGATAAGGCTATAAGCTAGATAGGCTGTCCTGAGAATCATGGGTTTATATCCTCATATTCCTTAAGGCATACAAAAATAGGCTTTCATCCTGAGGGAAGTAGAAGTCTCTCTGCCAGTTTGGTAGAAGGTGCAGCTGGTTGCTGGTGAGGTGGCACAGTAACCTGCAACTGCAGAAATATTTCTCCTTCCAACTATCAAGCCAATGTCAAGTGAGGGAAATTGCTAGAATTAAGCATTCACTAAATGTTCATGAGTTGGGGCTGGTTTTTATTAAACTCTTGATTGTCTTTAGTGAACTGTATAGATTTTCATCACACTGTGGAGAAGGTTGTTTAGTTGTTTGTCAGCCTTGTCATTAAAATAATCTCCATGTTATACACAAGACATAAAACTCACACTAACTTTGATTTCTGGAAGTTCAAGAGCTTATTTTCCTCTTTCAAAAAGAGGTGCAAATGCTTTTTTACATTCCTCACCTGTTGTGAGAGGATTAGAAAGGGAGATTTCAGACCACTGGCTTCCTAGAATTTTTAAGCCTGCAGAACTCATTTCCCCTATCCAGATCTTCCATGCTGGAGACAGACAGCACAATCAGCCCTCTTTTGATTAGGAAACTTAGTTTGTCCTGGGATTTTCTGAAGCCATGTATCTTCTAGTCCTTTCATGCCCACCCATATCTCACCTGTATTCTCTTCCATTTTGCTGAAATATAGCTAACACTTTTTTTTTTTTTTTTTTTTTTTTTTTTTTTTTTTTTTTTTTTTTTTTTTTTTTTTCCCTGAATATTTTTTTTTTTAAAAAATTTTTTTTTCTCTTTTTTTTTAAAATTTTTTTACTTTTTTTTTTTTTTTTTTTTTTTTTTTTTTTTTTTTTTTTTTTTTTTTTTGCCCCAGAGTACTCTTTCTGTCAGAAATATCTTTTGGGATTCTGCTGGGCATGAACTAAGTTTCACAGCTTAACATCTGGAGTGGGCTCTGAAGCACAACCAGGAGGAAGACAAGAACACTGACAGCTACAGCAGTGCCTGCTGCAGGCTGACAGGAAATGTGCTGAGTTCTCCTGCAACTGTTGGATAGCTTCTGCTATTGTAACCTTATAGGTGACCCACCAAAAGGCTGTATATACTGCCTAACGAATTGCATTGCTCCATTTTCTCTTTTCAAAATAATTGACAAGTTTTGCTGCCATAGCCGAGGTTTTGCGTTCCAGTGAAAAGAGGTGTTGGTCACCCCCCTCTCTGTGGAAAAGAGCTACAGTTTTCCTTGGTGAGGCAGGTCTAAGAAGGTTGAAAAGACACAAATAATAGCCAAGAAATGATAAAGACATGATTATAAATTTCAGCTTAGGGTATAGGAAGATGTGACTCTCAAAAGTGATGTGACAGAAATGGTGCTGCTGTGAGCAAATCCACAAGCATAAGATATATGAGAAAAAGGCTTAAGATCATGGATAATGTCAACATATAGGCAGAAGAAAAGTAAAAGTAAAACATATCATATTTTATATATTTTTTTATATTTTATATGTATTAGGGACAGACTTTCCAGCTATGATTTCAGATGGATGTGAATGTTGATAGTCCCTGACTCATGCTCTTGCTCTGCCTTTTTTATGGTTGTTTCTATTGATCAACAGTCACTAATACTACAAGAATGGTACTATTTAGGTCCCATCACTCTGACCTCATACTATCTGTGTCATCCAGCACCAGGACTGCCCATGTGTCCTACATGGTCCATCTTTGTAGCAGATGGAGTTAAAACAGGAGCAAACCTTTCACATGCCTTGTGTAGGCATGGTCTGTCTTCTCCCAGTATTTGCAGGGGAAGGAAGAGAGCAAGGATGTAGGAGAGCACCATCATCAATCTCATCATCCATCTGTGTTTGCTGGGTTTTTTTTTTATTAGAGGGTGAAGATTATGGTGGCTATAAAACTTCACCCAGAGCTAAAAGGCATAGCACTTATGGAAGGCTGGAAGCTGTTCATGGAACCATGCACCACACATACAAATAGTTGCTCGAAATTGAAATTCTCTTTCCAGCTGCATCTGCTTTTTGTGGCAAGAAAATGCAGTTTTTATAGATGACTATGCTATGATCTTGTTAGAAAAAGGGGCATTTTGTAAGTAGGATGTGTCATAAACAGTCATTACTTCCAGCACTCACTACAAAAATACCAATATTGACAAGGATGTGAACAACTCCAAAAATTAAAGTTAGATGATGAAGATCTTAGAAGGCAATAACTAACAGCTCTTCCAAAATCTGTATGATGGAATAATTCTCTCAAATGTGTTACCCAGTCATCTGGACATGCTTCTAAGTATGAAATGCAGCACAATTACTGATCTTTAGCTCTCAAATCAAGATAATTCCCTTTATGATTTCCCCCCAGCTATATAGCAATGCAATTATTTTGCTATATTAACATTTCGTGCTGAATATTGCATTCTCACACTGCAACTATTTAAAGTCAAATGCTGAGATTTAATCTTCTCTTTAAAATAATTCAGGAGGTAAAAAAATTACTCTTAAATAAGTTTGCAAGTTTGTTTGTTTTCCTTTGCTTCTGAGGCATAAACAAAAATATTTTTTATCAAAAAACATGGGACAAAAGTTGAATTTATCTGGGAGAAGATGATATTTTAATAAAAGAGGAAATATCATTCTGAATTCAGAGACTCTTGAAAACTCAAAGTAAGGAAACACATTTCCTAAATTTCCTTAAATTTTTTATGCCTTTCATTCAGAAGTATTGCTTCTTTTTAAAAATGTGAAGGAAAAAGTTATAGTGAGGAAGGCAACACTCAAAGAAGAAGGGGCAAATTTTCACAAATAGTTAGCTCTGCAGGTTTTGTGATCAATTTTCACATTTCCAGAATATTTGCAGATGGGAACCTGCAATAGCTTCCCTGGATACTTTATTTTCTGTAGAT
>WBNO01028496.1:32851-55077 GCA_013400575.1 Peucedramus taeniatus | reverse complement strand
TTTTGTTTTTTGTTTTTGTTTTTAGGTTTTTTGGGGTCTTTTTGTTGGCAAGTAATCATTCCTATTTACCATGAAGGTCTTTTAGAATGAAGTATCTTGAGATTCAAGGGATTGTATCTGCCACACTGCAAAGCAGAGCTACAGTATCCTGTAGCAGCTCTTTGTCCTACATAATTAAGAGTTAATGAAAATGGGTTTGACACTATGATCTGTGCTAAAGCTGCACCTACACTGGTGTACTAAATATGACAAGGACATAACTACAAGCCATGGCCCATTATGCCCTTGATTTGTTTGTGTATTCTTGATGCATATTTTTGACCACTGATAATCAGCACTTTTCTAGTCAATGCCAGTCTAGGGTGAGAGAATAGCATAGGCCAGGGACTGTTCTCTTGGATGTCAATGAGGTCCAAGCAGTGTCCTGGAAGAGAATTTAACTGCTGAGTGACACTGCCCGCAAGGCTGGGGAACAGGTCCCAGACCATTTCCTTTGCTAGCACTCCTCACCGACTCACCATGACTTAGTGCCTAACAACATTCCAGTTTGTGCTGGAATCCTTCTGTCACAAAAAGTTACGGGGGCCAACAGGTTTTGAAGAACGTGTTTAAGCTAATGTCACTGACAAAGTCGTACCTTGAAATGGCTTGGCTAGCTGAGGTGCCCAAGGCCAAGGTAGAAAAACTACCAGGCTCTGACAACACAATGACTTGTTTGGGGATGTAGCTGATGAGTCACTGATGCTTATTAAAGGAAATTACTTTTTTTTTCCAAATTCTTTCACTTAATTTTCCCCACCTATTCTAACATGCTGTCTGGATCAGAAAGCAGTCAGTGCTCAGGGTTGGTAACACAAAAGTGGGACACTTTTGATGAAACTTACTCCAAGACATCATTGCTACTCAGCTCTCTCTTTCAGGCCTCTGTGTACCCTCTCATTCAAGACTTTTTGGTCAGTATTTCTAAATTCTAATACAGCTGGTTTACTCTCCCTCTTTTAAATGCTCTCCTTTCAGTATACCTGCTATATGACATGGCCCAAATCAGCTGCTACCAGAGTATCCCTGTCCTAGAGTGATGGTTCCCTCTTTCCCCATGGGAAATCCTTCAGTGTTTTAAACCTCAAAACCCATGAATGCAACTGACAGGAACTCAGCTTCCTCTAAAGAACCCCCCTTGAGGAGGTGAGGAGAAGGAGCCCACCAGCCCCTTCCTCAGCACAGCACGGGACGGCCCTGCCGGGCAGGGATAAATCTTCCGGCAGCCGCCCATCCTCCCCTTCCCACTGCTGCTACGGCGGCTTTGTGCCAAACGCCCGCGCATTGAAAAACATTTGTTTTGCGCCATAAAACCCAGTGGCTAACAGCTGCACATGTTGTCTCCAGTGTCGTAAACCTGTCATCAGCCTGGTATTGTTTACATATGGCTACAAGGCCCTCGTAACTGAGCGTCCCTGCGCGGTGCAGCGACAGCCAACGCTTTCCTGACAGCTGTGTCAACTGGAAGCAGCACAGCCAGCTTATTTGCTTCAGCAAAAGCCTCAGTAGCCCCCACCCTAAAGACACAAATCAGATTCTTTCATTTTTTTAATGAGCTCAGTGTTAATAATAGATCAACTGCAGTGCAGATGCTGGAGTGGAAATAGTTCGCATTTCACTAACAAGGCACATAATTCTCCCAGAAATAATGGATTTCAACTGAAATAGTTGCAGCCAGCCAGGCAGCACTTATAATGCATGACCAAGTGTCCAAAATGAAATCAAAATCTGGGAAACATGCAAAGGTGCTAATTTTCTACATCAATGGGATTTATCAAGTTCCTACTGATTAATATGAAAAGTTGTTTTGCTGTTCAACTGATAGAGCTTTGTTTTACTTGCACAGACTTGAAAGAAATTGATTTCAATATTACAGGAACTTCTCGATTGGCAGAATGCTTTTAAATCAGTAAATCAATTCTCTCTGCATTATAAATGGCAGTTATTAAATAGGCATTTTTTTTATCTCCATCTTAGTGTCAAGGTTCCTATATATTGAGAACAGCTACAATATTTTTCTTTATTTACACATACCAAGACATTTTTTGAAAGATCTGAGTTTAATTCGCTGTTTTTTTCCACCATCTTTCATTATTTAAAAAATATTTATTAACCTTCCCCGTCAAAAAGGGTCATTTTCCCAGGATTCTTTACATAGCATGATTTGAAATTGCTTGGCAAGAGGGAAAGATAAAAGAGAAATACATAAATCAGCATTTGCTTTAGAGTACATGCCTTCCCAGAGAACTCTGTCCCTGGATCATTAAAACTGAGGTTAACTTGCTTACCTTCACAGTGGGTGTTATTCCCTAGTTATTCCTTAGCTGTGAAAGCTATTCCTTAGTTGTGAAGTGGAGGCATACATTCTAAAACTCAGCCGGTGTAAATTGCTCTAAATGTAGATTTTAAAAGGGTCTCCAATTCTTCCATCATGGAGTAGATGGAGCCCTGTCACAGAGCAGAACAATATCAGACTGGGAGTAACTATTCTCAAAAGTTTCTGGACAGAGTTAGTTTCTCTTTACTTTCCACAGCATTTTATTTTGCACAGTTTCAGGACCTGTAAGCTTGTTAATAACCTCTAATGAAATGCTGCAGCACTCTTAAGTCACTGTCAGCAAGAACTGGTCCCAGCACCCAGCACAAGCAGAACAGTACTGTGGATGCTTACCTGGGCTTTGAAGTGACTTTATTTTAATATCGTTTTGCTGACATGATTATTTTGGATTGGTTTCTGGAGCAGATCTGGCCAGCAGGCACAGGTTCACTGCAAGGCATAATGTGGTTTCTCCCTGAGGTCTGTGGAACAGGTTAAGCCTGATCCCGCAGTGTCCTAAGCAAGGGAAATGCAAACTATTCCACACTGCCAATGTTTGCAGCACCTTACAGGGTTGGTCTCTTATATTTCAAGTCCCTGAGCACTGTTAATCTTACCTTTAAGCATCACTAATGCTGCAATTATTAGGAGTGGGATACTTAACCATGACCATAAATAGTCCTGGTTTTCTGGTCTCTGCCAATGTGGGCTGTGGAAGCCATGAATATTCAAAGCCCTTAGAATCTCATCAGAAAAATGGACAGTGAAATGCTATAACCACTGTAGAGGACTTCACTCTTAGAAATGACTGGGGCTGTGGTCTGCGCCCGGAGCCTTTACATGACAAGACCCTTTTTAGGAAGGGTGAGCAGTTGCTCTGCTCTCTGAATGCATCCTGGGAAAGGTCAAATACCTGCTGAGCCACCTCTGTGCTCAAATGGACACTCCACTCACGGTGGCTGGGGTTTGTTCTCCTGGTGGCCAAGGCTCATGGTCATTCCTGACAGTTCACTCCTTGTTTCCAACAACAGCCACTTTTGGCCCTGCTGTCCCTGGGTCGATGGGTGGTCACCCAGCTGCTAACTACTCGTCAGTCTTTGTTAAACCCAAAGGGCATTGATCCTAGTTTATCTAAAATATTTTCTTTAAAAGTTTTATCTTTGATTGAAAGCACCAGCCTAAGCTAGCTCTAAATCTTATGTATTATAGATTATGCTAAATTAGATAGAATTTGAAAAATTACCTCTAAATGTCTCATAGTTATTTATCATCATCCAGGGTCTGTCAGCCCCCACAGGATGATCAAAGAACCTTTTTTGCCTTGGTTTTGCTACAGACTGGTAAAGGTTATGACATTCTCATTCAATACTTCTACTTCCTTAACATTAATGACCAAAATGGGCAACAAAAATGTAACACTTCTAGAATAGATTAATTTCAAACCCCTATTTGTATTCATTGGTTTTATTATCAACATCACACATTATCTGTTATAGTCTGGCATTTTAAAAGGGAGGATGACTTTGTGCAGTAAGGGCAATAACTAATAAAATAGTGAAATAGCATTATGTTCCAACAGATAAATATATATTAGAGTTTCATAGAACTAGACTGCCTGATCAGCCAATGAAAAGGGAATTAATCTAATTTATTGTTATATCATTTTAATCTAGGAATGTGTACATTAGTCTTTATGTGATTAATATACCTTAGTGCTACAGCACCCTTTTCTTGCCCTTAGTAATTAGCTGTTGCTTGATGTGAGGCCATAACACTGTCTGGTTAAAAGCAATTATAATCTATCATGTATTGGCCTGTTCAGACTTTTAAGTTTGGAGGTCTTTGTCAAGAAGGCTTCAGATTTTTTATTTGCTCATGCCACTGCTGTTCCACATGGGAAGCCAAAAAATCATCATGAACACCTTCAGTTGAAAGAAGAGTGTGAAAGCTGCAGTAACAACAACAATAGCTCAAAAAAAAGATTTCAGTTTGATTGAAGTTTTGGGTACCTTCTAAATAACACCAATATTTCTTCTCAGGAAAGAACATATAGATTGCAATATATTTCACCTGTTTCAGATGTTAGAGATGTTAAATTTAACAAGTAGGGAACTGTGTTTTAGGATGCCTTCTAAACTTGATTTTTTTATTAGTTCTCTTTTTCTCTATTTTCCCTCTCCTCCAATTTTTTTCCTTCAGAATCTGAGGGTGTTCTCCAATAGCATGATACATTGCATGTTTAGAAGTTAGTCATATATAATTCCAAACTCAAAAAATATGATCTAGTGCTCCAAATTTTGAAATGTTATTAGAATTATTAAGATTTAGTTAAGAAGAAATGAATAAATTTTTGCAAATATTACATTTTCCAGGCATCTGTGTTTGAAGCATAGGTATACATGAAACTAATTAAGTGAACTGCCTTAATCAAACTAATCAAATTCAGTCTTCATGGACCTTGCAAAGGGAAGTTGGGCAATGAAAAAAGGCAGATAAAACTGAAGTTGTCCTAATAGGGATGTGAATAAACATAAAGCCAGAGTAGCTGAGGCTTATTTCTGAACAGCAGATATTTTGATTTTTCTTTTTGAGTAGATGCAGCCTTGTGTCTGACATCTGCATCTTCTATGGTCTTTGTTCTTGTTTGATCCTTAGGTGTAAAATTACACAGTGGATTTTGTTTAACTGACTTAAGGATCTGTTCTCATGGACACCACCACTGACTGAAAGCTCCAGTTCCCAGGGATGCAACTGGTCCAAACAAAGGTGCTATGTCTATACTGGTTACTTTAATAACAGAATATTTCCCCAAATCAATGGTGTTAGAGATGACCAAAAAATTTAGAGACAGTCAAATCCATGGCAGGTACAATCTAGTGGATCATGTCAATATGAGGATTTCTTGTTTGCTGAAATATGCCACAAATATTAGTGTAACTGACTGAATAATTTATGGGCACAGGGCTGGCATTTAGGAAAATCAAGGGATTTAGGTGCATGACACCTCTATCAGCCTTCCTGGCAGTGCAGACACGCTAAAATCATGGCACAGTAGTGTAAGAAGGCTTGAAATGGCTCTCCATCTTAAAAGTTTTGTTGCAGGAGCTGTCTGTTGCCTATACCAATAGATGTGTGGAATTGTGTTATGCTTGGCTATGGTTGCAAGCTGTGTGTTGTTTTTCTTGGCATGCTGAAACTCTGCCCTCTGGAATGTCACTGCTTGCCTGCACACCACTGTCTGCTGAGAACTTGTGGATCCCCTGGTGTCCTGCTGGTTTAAAACACAGGAGGGGAAACATAAAGAAAGCACAGAGATTTGGATAAAATAAAATTCAAACCTTAAGACACTGAAATCACACAACCCTTTGCAAGAGTCCAGCATTGCCTGGACTGGTATCTGAAACTTGCTCTCATGGAGATGGGTATCTCACAAAGCTGAGAATTGAAAATTCAGAGATGCCTTATTATAAAACAAAATTCTGGCTCTGACAGTAAGGGAACATTTGTCTCCCTTAAAATTCTATATAAGCACCGATTTCATAGGAATGTTTACAGTAAACCTCAGTTCAAGTTTCTCACTCAGCTGGTCTTTCAGTTCATCATATACAAATACTCATATGAAAAGCTCTTTAAAATCAAAATGAAAAATAATCTGCTTAACTTAATACATTATTACAAGCACAAATAAACTGACAAGGAATGTATTCATAAATACATGGAAATGAGAAGGTTTGTATAGAGCAGAGCCCTGAAATTCAGACAGCTTTCAGGAAGGGCAGTGCAGATCGAAAATTTGAACAAGTTTTATGATGAGTTTCATAACGTGTATTTAAGGCAAATGCTGTCCATGTTAACAAGAGCATCCTAAGAGTTTTCAAACTACATTTTTAGTATGTACTCCTACCTTGAAGTAGTTCTGGAGCAGAAAGTAGATTAATTTCTGCAGCTTGGTGGGCTCCCTCATTTAATATTGGCCAGAGGCATAGATAAAAAGTTAAGAATCAGTATTTTTAGAAGCCTAGGTAAGAAGAGTGACAGCTGAAAAGAACATATTATAGTCCTTTCCTCCCTGTGCAATGCTAAGCAACACAGCTTGTGATCATTTATTTAGGTTGTGTCATTATGGGATCCAAGTTAAATACAGAACTTTTGACGGAGTTGAGGGGCTCATCCAGGATTCTGCCCTTTCTAATCTTGCTGTTACCATCTGGGCACCATGAATAAACAAATGCACAAGATAAGTCAGGTGGATCTTATGCCACTTCTAGAAACTAAACATCTCTGAGGTGTAACACAGTGAAGTATAAAATTTCTTTTTCATTCCGTTTGAATGCATGGGCCATGCTCTGAATTCTTATAACAGCAAAATGCTCTTTGAAGTTGATCAGTTGTCCAGCAATTTACATTGTCAACAGTTTCCTTGGATTTCAAATCATCCTTTCCTCAGGTTTTGGGTTGAATGAGAGCTTGCCTGAGAAAAAAATCTTAATATGGTTTTTGTTGATTAAATGAGAGGTCAGTATTGCTGTGAGTCATGAAGTGGCCAGTTCTCACTGGGCTGACTTCTTTAAAACCTACACAACTGTTACACAACTGTTGTGTCACAACATACTTATTTAAATATATATATATATATATGTATATATATATATATATGTATATATATATAAATAAGCACTTGTCACATTCTTGCCCTACAGCAAGGAGTAGATACGATGCAAAACTTTATGATGCTTAGAACACTGCTGGTTTTCATAACAGGATCTTCTTTTTCCTAAGAAAAACTTTCATGAAACTAGTTCTTCTCCCCCTGGAAAACAGCACCTTATATAAGGGAAACCAAGTTGTATAAATTTTGGAATGATACAACCATTCTGCTTTTACTTAAACTCATCACAACCTTAGATGTCTGTTTGTCCTGCTTTTCTTTCAATTTGGTTGATGGCATAGAAGATTTACTCAAGACTATATTTTGATATCATTCCTGTGAGTAACTTACAGTAAAGACATTACATGGGGTTTGAGTGTACTGTGAAAAAAAAAAAAAAAAAAAAATTATAACCAAAAAATATATTGAGTAAGAGTAATATTACGTCTATGTTTTTCAACCATTTTTTTTTTTTTGCTACTGCAATAATGCTTCAGCAAAACTATTTTGTTCTCCTTCATGTTGCATACTTCCTGCACACTCATTCTTCTGCTAATAAAAGGGGGGAAGTTATGATGCTGAAAGCAAAATTTTCACCTTCTGGTCTTTCATACTAAAAAGGCTGTATGATTTAGTTGCTGTCTTCATTAATGTCTCTGAAAAAGGGTTCAAAATGTGCAAGTTTTCATCAAAGGGCAAAAGGAGAACTATCCATAAATCATTAAAGGCTTGAGGACCTTTAAATTATTTATTTTTAATTATTATAGTTAATAATAATTTAATGTATCCTAGTATAATTGAATTGATTATTATTGATTTTGTGATGACTTCAGAACAGAGAACTCTCACCCTGGTTTAATAAATTGACTGATAAGCTGACTACATTGTTAAACATTAGCCTGGAAGTAAAAGATAAGAAAGCACATGCTTTGTACTCTGATCAACCAAGTTGTCAGTCAAAGCTGCAGAAATATAGCTAAGGAGTTTAAGAACTGAAGGAGCATAAGTTCGAGGCCCAGAAGGGAAAACATAAGACCAGACAATATCCCAATTAATGGAATTAAAGCAAAAAGATTTAAAAGGGGTTTCCCTCAGGAGACAGCATGAAAGAAAAGACAACAGTTGATTCAATAAGGACAAAAGCACAAATGAGCTGACTATGAAAAGGATCAGAATATTTACAGATGATAGTGTCTGAAGAATTAAGGAACACTAGCTTGCAATTACTGTGAATTTATTACGCCCCAGTAGCATGTTCTAATTTGGTCTTGTCTAGCCTCTGAACAAATATGTTCATCCTTAAATTCCAGAGCAAAAGAAATAATCCCTTTCTGGTTGCAGTCAGACTACAAAACTGATTAAGATCAGCAAAAATTCAAATACTATAACAAACAAAGGAAATTTCACTGAGGTTTCCTGTCCATCATCTGTATCAGCATTTGCAGGCTTCACAGCAATTTCGGGTTTATTTTAGCAATGCTGTGTTCATGAGGTCCAACATCAGTACAGGTCCTCACACTCACCTTCCCACACAATGCAAGTTAGAGAAGGATAAGATGAAGAGAAGGGCACAGAAAGTTGCCTTTCACATGTGAAGGTGTGCATGCAGATAGGAGCTGCTCCTTGTGCTGGGTTTATTTGCAGGTCCTTTCCCAGGAACGAGGTCTTACCACCCAAGAAGAGATGCCTTTCAGAGTTTCACAAACTCTCCAAAGGACATCCTTGGTTTTAATACATGTATAAGGCTTACAAATCATATTTTCCTCAACACATTTTGAAGATATTTTGAACTAGAAAATGGAAAAGAATAAAAGTGGGAGAACATTTTAGTGTCTCAGTGGTTGAGATTCAAAGGGTTTCAAATTATCAACTTTACAGAGCTGTATGTTCAGAAATCTGCATGAACCAGCATTCTTCCTGAGGTGAAAACTATTGCTGAACTATTCTGAATATCCCACAAATACAACGACCCAGAAAACAGCCACATCCCTCAATGAACCACAGAGCTCTGAGCTGAAAAGGAGATGGCCCTCAGTGGCCCCCTCCAAGGATACAGGACCATACTGTCAGTGAGTCTTGCTCCCCTCTCTCCTTTTGAAGCAGGAAAATTTCATCCTTTTTTTGCATCAGGCTTCCCACCCTATCCCATGTCAGTCTGGTTCAAATCAAATCAGAAGAGTCAATTACTCATCAGCACATCTCTAATTGCTCATCTACTTGTCCTTACCACTGTTGCTCACCTCACATAGGAGGCAAAGCATTAGTGATCTGGACTGCCAGCTCCAGTGGAGCCTCAGCATCCCATTTTGGGAGTCAGGACTGAGAAGTTCTGTGAGACAGAACTTTCTGCTTTCTACTGCCTCACCTCTGCTACCCACAAGGACCAAGGGACCAGTGCATCCAGAGGAGGCAATGAGGCTGGTGAGGGGCTTGGAACACAAGCCCTATGAGGAATGACTGAGGGAGCTGGGATTGTTTAGCCTGGAGAAAAGGAAACTCAGAGGTGACTTTATCACTCTCTACAACCACCTGAAAGGAAGGTGTAGTCAGATGGGGGTTGGTCTCTTTCCCCAGGCAGCAACTGACAGAACCAGAGCACACAGTCTCAAGCTGCATCAAGGAAAATATAGGTTGGATATTTGGAAATTTTTTTTTCACTGAAAGAGTGATAAAGTTCTGGAATGGTCTGCCTGAGGGAGTGGTGGAGTCACCGTTCCTGGATGTGTTTAAAAAAAGACTGGATATGGCACTCGATGCCATGGTTTAGTTGAGGTGTTAGGGCATGGGTTGTACTTGATGATCTTTAATGTCTCTTCTGACCTAGTCATTCTGTGAATTCTATGAATCTGGGGGTTCCCAGGCCTGTATTTGCTGTGTTTAGTTTTCTGTGCTTATTGAACTTCTGTCATCTTTCTGTTTCCAGGTTTGTGACACAGAGCTTCCCCCTTTTCTTGCTGGAATGCCGTTTGTTTTGTATCAAACATTTGAAGAAAAGGCCATAAAAAGTAAACTTCCTGAGGTAATTCTGCACCTCCAGAGTTAGCAAATCCAAATATGCTGGCATAGCAAATCCAGAAAAGTTTGTAATGTGAGGAGATGAAAGCAAAATGTTGCTGGGGTCAATTTGCTAACATGAAATTTCTAGAACCAGGGGAGAAATTTCTATGGCAGTAATTAAGCTATGTCTATCAGTATAAGAACAATCAAAGAGGAGATCACACATATCTTAGAAAACTCTGCACAGTCACAGGCAGATACCCTGACCTCACTCTATGTCTTTCTCTGCTCTAACAGCTAAACTTCCACCAAAAAAGAATTGCAAAGACCATACTCTGTTTTCTGAACTAATAATTAGGCAAATTGATTCCAATAAATCAAATCCCTACTGAATGACATGCAGAGTGTTCTGTTTGTATGGTAGAAGAGGGGAACAGGAAATTCAGGCTCTCATGAAGCTAAAAAGTGCAAACTGATATTTTTAAATTTGTTTAAACAAAAATTGCTCCCTAGATGGCACACTGTGTTTTGCCTGGAGCAAATGTTTATGGCTGAGTTATAAAATAGAAGTTTGTGGCATCTCATAGTGCTGCACATGCACACACAGACACACAGACACAAGTCAATTCCTGTCCAATTGCTTTACATCACGTTAAATCTCTGCTGTCTCAGCTGTTAATGGGTATCCTGGGAAGCATCAGGTTTGAAAAGGTCCTTGATCTAACACTTGTCTATCTTTTGTCAGCTTGTTAGCCTGATGTGTGGCATGCTTTTTTATGCTTTCTGTGGTACATCTCAGTACTTCAGGTAACAGCACAGGGAACCAAAACTAGAATCATGTCCAGAGGAAATATTTTGATGGCAACTCTAAAAGCAGAGATGGGGCTTTGTTTTATCAGAAGATTCAAACAAATGCCATGCCTTATCTTAGCTGTGTGTCTTCATAGACAATGATAACAACTCATATTTCACCAGTGTCATTCTAAACAAACATGAACAATATAAGGACCATCAGGAATTCACCTTATTTGTTTTTCCATCTTTCATCACCTATGGAGAAAGTGGAGACTTAGTGCTTTTGCAATTTTTTTCCTAATGGATACTGTGTAGCAAATGATCATTACATGGAACAGTGCTAGCTTGTGGTTCTGCAAATTGCAAATGTTGCAGAAGAGCTGTTCATTATTTGTCTTGGTCAGTGTTGCAAAACTAATTTTCTTTTTTATATCGAGGGAAGTGCTCACTGCTTTGACATAGCATAAGCTATTTTGCCTGCACTGTATAATAATGAGCTTAGTCACTAAGGTATAATCTTAATAAGCAAAACAAAGATAATAATAATTCAGATTTTGCACCGACTGTGATCTCCACACAGATTTCATAGCCTCTGGGGCTGTTATGTACACAAAAATCTGTATTGTAAAGGTATCTTATGTGGAGATCAAATCTTGCTTTAAAATGGTCTCCTGAAAGGCATGAAGTTCAGGCTGTGCTAAGGGCTGTCCCCTTCCCATAAGTCTGCTCCCATCCTGCCCAGAATCACACATGACAACTCTATGCCATAAAATGAGTTACAGACTTGCTGGGGGGAAAGGCTTCTCAAAGACTTTTGAGGTTGTGATGTAGGCTGAATTTTAATGTCCCTGTCTGACAGATCCATTACCACTGAGTACTCTGGAGGCCAACCAAAATTCCCAAGTTGGAGCACTAAAGGGTATTTATTTCCCTATACCTTTCTCTATACATACACATTCTGTTAATAAGAACAATCAGCAAGACACACCAATGTCTTTGGGAGCTGGGATCTCACTGTCCTTCCAAAACATCTTGTCTCTTCCTGTGAAGCCTTTTCTTTTTTTCCCCCTTTTCTTTTAACATAATAATAACAACTTTAATTACTGTTGATAGGAAGGATAATGCATGCAGCACAAGACACAAGACAACCTAAGAAAATCCCTGGTGAAAATCCCATGTGAGAGAGATGAGAAAGCATGGAAGTACATATCCTTCATTCCATATTCATTTTACCAATATGTAGGACATAAGTTTCATTCCACAAAAATCTGCAAATGCGATTTTTGTTCTGAAAGCAGGGAATTTCAAAGTACTTTACAAAGAAAAGGATATTTTTGAGATGATTGAGTGTATGAGGAATGTGAGATTTAAAATAAAATTTCTCCCATCTTCTTCTATGGGGGCACTCATAAAACCACCCACCTCCTTGAACAGGCTAAGTAGCTGTGGATGCCCTGTCCCTGGAAGTGTTCAAGGACAGGTTGGAGGAGGCCTTGAGCAACCTCTTGTAGTAGAGGTTGTCCCTGTCCATGGCCAGGGATTGGAGTTAGCTGATCTTTAGGATTCCTTCCAAATAAAACCATTCTACGATTCTGTGAAATTTCCTCACTACTACTTTATAGAACTCTCCTCAGCTCAGGTAGCCGTGTTCTTCATCCTATTCAACAAAGACAGTGATCAATGTTCCCCAAAAAGAAATGGCTGCAGCCAGAGTAACCTAGCAAATGGGTTCTAGCACAAGTGGTGGCCAGGAAAACATGTCTCCTGGCAGTATTTCTCTTCAATAGTAACAAGAAACCTGAAGTAATTCTTTTCCCCATACTCAGCAGACATCAGTCAAATGTCTTACTCTTTTTGCTGAGGTGATGAGGTCTTTTCATACTAGACCTTTTTTTTGTTTGTTTCAGGTCCCTGAATAGAGTGACTTCCCTAACTGAAGGTTCAAGCCTTCAGATCAGTACCTGTTAACAAACCTGATTCTCAATTACTTTTTGATTTATGTTAGAATATGTTTTGACTTATGTTAGAACAAGTCATAATTAAGGCTAAAACTCTCAGTATGGTAAAAAGCAAACCAAGTCCAATATATGAAGTATTCTACAAGCATTGTCCCAACTGCAAATTAGTTCTGGTTCATAAAGGGCTCTCTGGAACAAGAGCTGAATTACAAGTCTTTGTCAGTAGGATAGTGATCAGCACCTGCTCATAGGCAGTACCAGTTGCCAGTGGAGGCTTTCTGTTCTACGAATAATAATGCATACTCATAAATGCACATTCTCCTCTCCCTGTTGTCAAAGGCAGTGAGAAATAGCAAAGTAGTGAATTTTCATCAGTCATTTTCACTTTGATGTCTGTTGCCAAATGCCTGCCAATCCGTTCTGGGGCAAGGGCAAGAATGGAAAACCATCCAACAGATGGGGGAGCAGATGGGGAAGAGTGGGAGAAGAGCCACCCACCCCATCAAACTACAGGCAGTAGCCACAGCCACAGCAGGATTACTGCTTTCTGGAGTCAGGGTGTTTTGTTGTTCTTTTTAGGTTTGGTTTTCTAACAAACCAGATATGGGCCCTGTCACCTCCACCACAGTATTGCCCACATTTTTTCAAGCTGGGTTCCCCAGGCTGTCCTTCAGTGCATGATAAATGAAGACATTGCTTTGACATTTTATTACAGGTAACCAGAAAGAAAGAAGGTTTTATTGAATTCAGGACTTTGGAAAAGATTTCTTTGCCCTCCTTCCCATAGACTCACTTGCCTAGCCACAATAAAACTGTGTCTCTTCTGTCACATTTACTCTCTCAAAAACCTTACTCTAATTAGCAATTTCTTCAAGTCGACACTAACACTGAGGGATAGCTGAGAAACCCAAAGATAAAATAGTGGACAAATTTAACTCATTAAGCCCTTAAAAATCTATCCATCAAGTTTGATTTTGTGTGCAAACAGCCCATGAGAAGACTGTAGCTTCCTTCCCTGCTTTCTTCCCAGAAACTGTTCATGAAGCTTGTTTAAGCCTTGCGAAAAATCCGAAGTAGCCGTCTCACCCCCTAGGTTTTTTTCTTCTTTGAATAGCTGAGCTATCTAATATATATGTCATAATAATATATGTCATATAATTCAGTCTTCTAGTGTAAATAGCATTTCTTGTGATTTTTTTTCTATTCACTTTCAAGGTGTATTTCTGTGTAACAGCTTTAAAGTGTTTTCTCAGCACTGGTGGTTAATAGAATTTGTTCACAGCAATCTGTCAAAATCAAATCAAACACGGAAAAGAGTGTCAACACAGCAATGTTTTATAAATGTACATCTATACACAGCAAGGTTTGGGGAGGGAATTACTTTCTGGATGATTGGAGGTGTGGAGTGAGAATTGTCCATCTGCATTTCCAATGTCTCTTCAGCTTTAGCATATTTTGTAGACAGACTTATAAAATGTAGAATACGTTCCAGAAGGAACCTCAGATGCTCTTCATCTCCAGCTCTTCATTTCAAAGACAAAAATTCTGCAGTTATTCATCTGTCCTGTTCTTCAGATAGTACTAAAGATTCTGCAACCAACAATCTATTTCAATCTTCCTATTACTTTAGACCTTTACTTCCCTAATTAAAATTTATTTCCTAATGTCTAAATTAAATCTCCTCAATTAAATGACTGCAATTAAATTGCTGCAAATTAAACTTATTACCTCTTATCCAACCTACAGTGGACTCAGACGATGGTAATTACCACTCTCTTTGGTTAGACATCCTTCTTTTTCTCTTCTGTAGATTAACCAAATCCAAATCTTTTAAAAATACTTCATGTTTGTAAGTCTTCTGTTCTTTTATCAAGCATCTTTACTGTCTTTCATAACTGTGGTATTCAGATTGAATATAGTGTTCTAGTTGACAAAAAACCTGCTATAATTTGTTTGGAAGAAATCACATCTAAAATCTTAACCATTCTCATCTACTGGGATTTATTTCCATAATTAGTAGAGAGCTGTTGAAACACTGTAAAACCACTTGAAACCCTGAAGAAAGCAAATATTCTGAGCAAACTGAATATATCTTCTGTGTGAAGTAGTCATAATACTTTAAGTACAGTCAGGATCCGATACACCATTGTACTTTTATTATCAACACACGGTAGTTGAAAAAGAGTATTTCACTACATTTTCTCAAATAGCTCCTTCAAATTGTTTATCAAGAGAACACAGAATCAATTAAGTTAGAAAAGACCTCTGAGATCATAGAGTCCAACCTGACAGTTTTGTTCTGTCAGACATCTCATGTCTGTATGTGAATTTAGTTCTAAGAAAAGAAGAGATCCCAAGTTACTTCACTCCCAGTCCTTTAAGGGGACTGTACTTTAAGTCAGTAAATTCATGTACTGACTGTACTTTAAGTCAGTAAATTCATATTTGCAAGTTTCTATCTTTGGATTGTATCTGGCTATATGTCAATGATACTCCAGAAATAGGTGATTTGAGCAGTTCTTAAGAGGCTGTGAATAAAAACAAAACATTTCTTGAAGTTAAGCCAACTCTGAAAGTAATATACATAGAGACAAATCTCCCAAAATTGCAACACAAAAGTAAATTGATGCAAAGGCAAAATATCATATTTTCATGGTTTCATAATAAAATATTTCAATATTTTGCTTTCAAAACAACTCTTCTGTTACAGAATAATGTTAAAATTATATGAAATATTTCACATGCAAAAATAAAATTCTGTTAGAAAAGACTAGTAGTGAACTGTTTTTCTTCTTCTTTTCATTATTTTTCTTCAATGCAGCTGCAAAATAAGGCTTAATTCTGTGATCCTTAATGGCATGAGAAAGTCCTTCCCACAGCTGTACTGAATTCTTATGGAAAGAATACAGCTCAAACAGCCTACCTGCACAATTAAATTTTTAGCCAGTAATGTAATGTAGTATTTTTTTTGTGTCTCAGCTGCATCCTTATAAAGGTGATGCATGTATATAGTGATGGCAAGAGTAAATACAATTTTCTGGTATGTGTCCATTACTTCTATTCATCTGGTATGGAATCAGAATTGCTGGAGAGCTGGCTTATGGTTTGAACCATCTGTATCTTGCAAGGACCATTTTAGAGCACCAGTTGCAGAAGCACAGACAGAAATAAGTCATTAGACCAAAGCAAACAGGCAGAACCATCTTAATCTGATGGTCAAAGACATCAAAGCAAATGCCTTCTTGAGCTCCACTGTTCACTGCTCCAGTTTGCAATCTGTCATTTCAGTTTATATTTAAGCCTATCTACATAACTGTTTATTTTGGCTAAGATGTAGTTTTGGGAGCAACTGAGAGGTTGGCAGCAGTTCTGTTCTTCCAGACTCTGCCCTCCGGTGATATCCTTCATCAGAAAGGTGACACAGACAACCAGAGAGGTACACAGTGCAGCAAAACTTGTCAAGGGTTATCTGTCAGAGCCCATTAGAAACATGCTTTAATACCTGATTGAGCAACACTTAAAATTATCACTGAGCATGAATTTCAATAACATCTCTTCCTCTGTAGACTTCAGTTGTTCCTTACTTTTACTTGTCATAAAAAGAGCTCAGGAATAACCCAAGCTTTCATACAGTATTTATATTTTTTCTGCCCTCACCCCAAGGCTGAAACACAAGATGAAAGACCAACAGTAAAAAACAACTGTTCTTGAATGTCTGAAGATCCAAGTTGATCATACAGCTTTCAACTTGTTTTCCTTTCCAGATTGGCTCATCTCTGTCTCGTTATACTGTATAACAAAAAAAAAAAAAAAAAACAAAAAAAAACCAAAAAACAACAAACCCTAACCTAAAAAAGTTGAGTGCATGCACATTTATGAGTAATTTTATAAAATTTTACATAATTGCAATGCTAGTGTTTCCTGAAAATCAGCAGCCTGAAATAGTCATCTTCTTTCCCTCTCTCTGTTTCTCTTTTCCAAATGTTAAATGTTTTTTGAAATAACAATGACTTGATTTTCTGTATTATTGCTGCTCCATTAATACTGATGTTGATGACGTTCTACATTTATCACCTTCTTATCACATTTCTCATTTTATAGTTCACATCATAAGACTTCATACAAAGGCACAAAGACAAATAACTATTGCTAATTTAGTGCTCTCCTGAGTGAGCTTTATGATGGCATTTTTGAGTGACCTTTACTGTTAAACAAAATTCACTGTAGGACGCATCTGATTTACAACAACCATAAATTCAGATACCAAAACTATTAAATGTTTTGTATAAATACTGACATATTTGTAAATAAATCTATTTGAATAGGAAAAAAAAAAAACCCTCTTGATTTTTTTACGGCGGAGTATTGTACTACAATACACAGTATTAGAGTACACAGTGCTACATGGTTGGAGCTGTAGCCCCAGGCTGGTCATGAGTACCCTGGAAGTCTCTAGGTTCTGTGCTAGAACATCTCCTGATCAGTATCAATGACCTGGAGGAGAGCACCAAGTGCAAGTTTGCAGATGACACCAAACTGGGGCAGGGGGCAGCCAAGGGGCAGCCAAGGGGCAGAGTTACCTTTCAGAGAGACCTCCAGGAAGGCTGGAGGAATGGACCAACAGGGTTCTCAGGAAATTCAAGAAGGGCAAATGCAAGGTCCAGCACCTTGGACAGACAAATCCCCTCAACAGCAGGGACTGAGGACCAGCCAGGTGGGGAGCAGGTCTGGGGGAGAGGGTGTGGGGGTGTTGGCAGATACCAACCAGGGCTAAACAGGAGGTTTAAGGTAGGACAGGTTTAAAGTACTAACACAATTTGCCCTTGGTTATGTGAGTTTGATATGCTGTGAGAGAACAAAAAGTCCAGCCCAACAGAGCTCATGTAAAGTTGCCAGACTCACAGCTGAAACTGTCACTTTCAAACATGACTCATGGCCCAACATTTTTAATTCCAAGATGATTAGGAGTTAAAGCTGACTCATCCATCAAAAGGGTGACTTTTCACGAGGTGCTATGTGTTATCTTGTTATCTTGACATGAATTTGAGAGTGCATTTTCAAATTCAATGTATTTACAAATAACATGGAAAATACAGGGAGCAGTGAAGTATAAAATATGCTGATTCTAAGAGGTTGATCAGTGTAATAGGGAGATAAGGTACTGAGGGGAGTGTCCACATTACCATTTTAGGTTTTATTGGGAATGTGCTTTCGAAGCAAATGTTTTGATTCCCAATGACTGCACTTTATTTCCCATTGTCAAAAAGTCTTAGAGTGCACAATCTGCATTGCAGTCTAGGGAAAACTAAGCTGGATGATATACTCTGAATACAAAACACTTTTCAATCCATGAGCTCAGGCTAGTCCCAAGTAGCCTCCCCCAACAATACATAAAATGTATATATTGTGATTATTGGATTCCCAGCATCAACTGATTCACCCTAAAACTAGGTCACTTTAAAATCTTGTTTTACTGAGCTGTACCACTTGCTTATGTACACAACAACAAAATGGAGCTGAAATTCAGTTTATGTAACCATATAGCAATGCACTGGGAGAAGGAGCCATTCCAGTAGTATGTTTATAGCAAGATTTTTGGGTTAGATCCATGAAAAAAAGAGCTAAATGGTTCTTGTACCTAAAAGTGGGCAATCAACAGCAAAGAATGACTGAGCAGCCTAGGGAAACAGATAAAATATACACACAACATCCTGAAACAGATGGTGGTGACTCTTCACTGACTTCCCTGTATTCTTGTACTGTCAGACGAGTGGCATTTGTCAGAGTCAGGTTTGAAATAAAAGTGGTTCTTTACCCATCCGCAGTGCACTGGTGGATGTCATGTGGGTGCAAATTATTTTTTCTTCTCTTAGTATCTGCTTGTGCTCAATGCTAGTACCAGACTGGTTTGACCCACGAGCTGAAACAGACAAGGTAAGAAAGATAAGTGAATCCAGACAGAAGCATGGACCTCAGAAAGTTGTATTTTAACCACCAACTGCAAAATCTTTTTTTTTTCCACAATCAAAACCTCTTTCTGTCCTCTTAGAAAGGTCAATAACAAAGTAAAACTGCAGAAAGAACTTCAATGACATATTTCATATTTGTGATCTTGAGCATACCATGTTTATTTAATGCTTTTGTATTCTTGGTCGATTGATTTGAATCAAAAAAAGGAAAAGGTAAATTTAAGGCAAAGAACCTTCTAGAGAAATGTTTTCCAACCTGTATTCTAAGGCCAGGAAAGCCTTCTGTTAGCAGAGGCTTAAATCACTTTACAGGAATGTCCTCACCTTCACTGGAATGCTTTAGGATACATTGGTTTGAGAATTACTCTCTCCAAGGTTGAAAGGGAGACCTGTTTCTTTCCATTTCATGTCCTTGAGTGCAACTGTTGAGTAATAACCAGCTTCAAGAATAGCTGTCAGTCCATCAGACTGAACTTGGAGCTGGAGGTGGTCAAAAAACAAGAGAAATTTGTACAACTTAAAGAGAGACAGAATAATGTTTAAAGACACTTGCCCCTGAGCAAAGCAGAGTCCCTTCCTGAGCGCTGTTCCAGACATGCTGGCGGGATTTGACTGGGAGCTGGGAGTGTCAGACAAGCAAAGTAAAGATAAAAGAATCAGTATAATTGGAAGATACCTTTTGCAGCAAGAAAACATTTCAGCTCTTTTGTCACCATTCAGTTTGTGCTGGCTGAGAGCACTCATTCTCTGCTTGTTTCTGTACTGTATTTTTCTTTCTACTTCTTTTTTTTTTAATTTTGTATACATTCCTGGTGTTGGAATTAATATACCATTTGAGGCATGGCAGCTCTTAATAGAGGAATAGCTCGAACTAGTGCTGCAGCATACATTATTCTCTTGGTTCAAACCATTCTAACAGGAGGCAATCAAACTTAACAGTTCCCCCATGGAGGAATTTGGCCCATTTAGTCTAACAAGACCTTATGGTCTATCAGACACAGCCTTATAAACCCAAAAAGATAAAAATCCACCTATATTTTGTCTTCCCTTTTTAAGTCTCATAATATAGGTAGCTGTCATTTTCCAGCTGCCTGTTCAGATGATTTATACTACTTGTATTGATAACTTATGCACTGTGTTCCTTTTGTGTGAGGATTTGACCTGAAAAGCTTATTGTCTACTCACTGTTTTAAGAACTTCAGTGCCATAGATTAGGTACTTGCAAGGGAGCACAGAGAGTCTGGCATTTAATTTCCTTTTAACTGAGTGCCATGACTTGTGTTGCATTTTCTCAGCAGCTTGAGCAGCTCTGATACCTGTGACACGGTCACTGTCAGAGGGGTTCAAAAGGGTGGTGAATGGAGAAGGTGGGACTCTGATAGCTTCTGATCCAGACCCATGGCAGAGTGAGCTCCACTGCAGTGACCACAAATGTATGGACAATGTGAAGGATGTGATTCTAGACTGATAAGTTTATAAACTGGAAACAGATGCTTATATGTACCTGTTGAAATGGAAGATAAAATCAACACTGAGACTATTAACAGTTCATATCAGGTTCTAAGCAATTTTTTTTAAGACCCACTGCTGCCTTTTTTTCTGAAGTGATTATAAATTCTGCACTCATATTGTTGGTTATAGACATAGTTTTTATTAATATTTTTCACAAATGTTTGTGGCATACCAAATCCAGAAAAAAATTGTCATGCTATGAAATGCAGCACTGTTTGCAAACATCAGCATGCAAATTTAGAAGCCCAAGTGTAAGGAGTACTTGCATGCAGGTGTGTGATATTCAGAGATGTACTGAGATGGCAGCTGCTTAATACTGACTTAATTCAACAGCAAGTGACTGTCCAACCACCACTGCAGAGAATTCTCTGAAGTTTCTTTGCTCAGTCGAGCAATGATAAATTTCAGGGATATCTTGCACTTGTGTGAAAGCTAAAGGCTGAACTATGTGACAGTAATTTGTAACAGGAGGTGACCTGGGGTCTGACTGATGGTCTCCTTTCCTCCTCACATCTGCTTTGTAAATTCTAATGGTTAATGAATCAGTCAACTGCTAGATATGACTTGAAACTATACCATGTCCCCACACTAAGGACATTGGAGTCACCTGCTTTCTCATTACTCAGAGAAATCTGCAGAGAAATAGGTACAAAACTGAAGTTGCAAGGGGGCCTGAGCTCACTGTCACAGCAGAGCAAGCTCCTGTGGGTCATGTGAGATGGGTCAGCCATAGCCAGGGTCTGCCTGTAGACATCTGGGGATGCCTCCCCACTGCCTTGCACAGGCTGACAGGTGGAAACAGCAGCCTGGGATGCTCTCAGGGCCTTGATAATAGTAGTGTTCTCATAATAGTATAGTTTGTTTGGGGAGCTATTTTGTTCCTAATGACCCAAACTTGGATATTGCAGTAGCACAAAGAGATCAGCCACACTAAAACTCTCCCTGTGTAGTGGTGCATAAAACCACAAAGATTGTCTGAGCTAATGGCCTAACAATAAAGCTCACATTGCTCAGTTTTCTGCTGGAAGCTGGTGCAGAAGAAAAGCATCTTGCTATGTAAAAACAGTCTTTTTGTTAAGGTCAGTAATGACTCCAAACTGGTATCTGCTATGTAGTTTTACAAATTTATGGCAAGAATGTGTGGTTCCATTAGGAGAAATGAATATTGATGTCTGTAGTATATAGAGACAAATTGAGCTCTAATGATTTCCTAATAAAGTAATTTGTTCATAGATCACAAGGGGATATGAGCAAGAAATTTTTAATGGTAAGGCCAAAGTAATTATTTTTCAGCATCTAATTACACCTATACAACTGATCTGGGCTACATTTGCTGAACTAAATGATGATACAGAATGTCCCACTGAGGTTCACATTCATCATTAAAAGCCAGTTCCTGGCCTTTGACAAGAGGGCAGTGCAGCTCCTGAGAGGTAATTTAATATAATTAGGAGGATATTATGTTTACTATCGGCACACTGTGCTTGCTTTAGATTAGACCTGACAACTGGAGAAGTAGAAGGACATTTTTTTTCCAAAATTACCCTTGTCATCTCAGATCAAACTTTGTAGTTTTTTTTTCTTTTCCCATCTCTAAATTGTAGCTAATGAGAAGGAAGAATCTTGTCACAGGAGTCACAATAACAGTATATGCTTGATGGTGCTGGAGATACAGAAAGACTTGTGCAGAGTTTGTAGAGACACACAGGGAAGGGCCACTTTGCTGGATACTGGATACAGAATATTGTCATATGTAAACAAGAGCATTGGTATTTTTAGTGCATAATGCATGTTTCATTGGAAACTTAGAGAGTTTAAAAATCTTTGCAGTGTTTTCAGTGAACAGCATATTGACCAAAACACTTTTTTTCTTAAAGTTTGTTTGTACAAACAAATCCAAACTGTGCATCATGTTATCAACAGCTTTTTAAGACTTTCTGTTGGTTGATGCCAGCATGCTCCCAGCGAGCTCTTTTGGGTTTGTTTAGTTG
>WBNO01028496.1:0-32764 GCA_013400575.1 Peucedramus taeniatus | reverse complement strand
TTTTGTTTTGTTGTTGTTGTTGTTGTTGTTGTTGTTGTTGTTTGTTTTTTGGGTTTTGTTTGTTTGTTTGTTTGTTTTTGCCATGAAGGAGGTCTTACACCTTACAAAGAGATGGAGAAGCTGTGCATATGAGAAAGTGCAGTTTGAGCAATACTGAATTTATCCACTTTTTGCTCTCTGTAATACCACTGACAAATTCACACTATTTTTTCAGCAATGCCTTGAGGGCAGTGAAGAAGTCAGCAGATCTGAAGAAGTCTTGGACAGAACAGAACTTTGGAGTGGAATTTTCCAAGGCAATACAACAAAACACCAAAACACCAAAAAGAAAGTAAATTCAAGATAGTTTAATGACACGTATGAAAGAGGTTTTCAATGAAAAATTATGTTATTTCTCACAACATCTTGAACACAGGAAAGTTTCTGAAAGCCAAGGCATCAGGGTTCCCACAAGTAAGAACACTAAGAGAGAGATTAGAAAACATGAGGTTTTGTGGAAATTCATTTAAATGAAAGGACTTCTTATTTCAGCAAACCATTCACTTGTTGTATTTCTTCCCTCCACTCTTTAGGGAAATATTTCCCACAAGGCTTCCTGGTTCTTTTTCCTAACCCAACCTCTTCTGCAAAGGAAACAGACCTGGACTTCTGTGGTGAAAGGGAGTACACAGGCTGGTACTTTAGAGATGGGGTCCTGGTCGTGAAGGACTCATTTTTTCCCTCCACCACTTCTCTTCTTCTGCTGAGCTCCATTGCACTTGCTGGCCAGGAGAAGGAAGGGTTGTTTTTCTTTCAACCAGGTCCTTCAGTGAGCAGATAGTCCAGCTTGTTTTGGCATCTGTGATTTTTTTCCTTCCACAGACTTTGCTGGAAGTTGATCCTCCACCACACCTGGATGCAGGCACAGAACAAATCCTCCTAGCACCTTGCACAATCATTGCTCCCTCCCACTGCCTCAAACCCATCTCTGTGTCTTCTCACACCCATCAATTCATCTCTTCATTCCATGTGGCACAATATATTCCCAGGTATCTCCCCAGATAGCTCCTGTGCTGCTGTTTCTGCTTGATGAAATTCAGCTCCAGCCTCAAGTCAGCCTAGTTTTCAGCAATAAAGCTATGTTCAGCACCCATTAGAAATTTAATTTATAATTTACCCAGATTTTTAAACCACTTCTTTCTGTTATGCAGTTCAGCATAATAACTATGCTCTATCTACAGCAAAGGACAACATGAGCTAGATATTAAAAGGAAAGGTTTTTTTCTTGCTCTCTGTATATCTGGTGCTGAAGTGCTGTGTAGGGCAATGTCACTCTGTGACACATTTTATCCCTGTAATGCTATTAAGAACAGTATCAAAACACCTTATTTGCTTTGCCAGTAGCAGTCACATAAATTAAAGATGCCCAGAAGCAGCTTACATTATTTCTAGCAGCTTTGAAAAATGATCTAATTTTGATTGCAAGTAGTGTAACAACCTCCTCTGTGATATAACTCTTTATTTGATTTTTTCCTCCATTCTCCAGCCTCAAATTTTGCCAACTACAACAATTAACAACTAGTTTCTATTACCACTAGATTCTCTCCAGAAAGTCAGAGTGTGGAAAACTATAAGTATTTCTGCTTTGTTTCCCTTTATTTTCAATGAAATTCTGGATCTGTTAATTTAAAGAGGATTATGGAATTCACTTCCCCTAATGTTTATCTCTCTCCATCCAGGGGAACCATTTTCTCTTTTCAATGACAAAAATCCCACTTCTAGTTTGAAAACTGTTACTAGGTGTATTAGTCATGCAATGAGTTTTCTGTTTTAAGCAAGGTGACCACCGTAGCAAGTTAAAGTTAGCTAAATGAGAGAAGTTTTTTTGCCCTCATGCTAAACAGTGTGGTCAGGTCTTCTTTTTCATTATTCTTTCATGAGTAGCAGGAAGAAACTTGCCTGTGTCTCTCAAGTCCTATGGTTTACCAGGTGTAAATCTGTGACATCTCACCAATATGAAATTTGTATAAATATATGAGGCAGCTCAAAATTAAAATAAACAAACATACCAAGAATTCACAAAGAGTAATATATTTCAGCCTTCATTGAAATGTTGTGTCAGAGCCTGGAACATATCTCTTTGTGGGAAGATCTGCATGATTTAGTGGTACATCTGTTATCAGATGTCTTAAAATTCTGATTTATTTGCTACATAAATTAAGAATTTCCTATTTTAACTTTGAAAATGCTTTCACATCCTATTTTTTTCCTCAGTACACCATAAACTCCCAATGCAAATTTTGTTCAGTCTTTCATCCAGGACACATCTAGGCAATTGCTGCTGCCTTGCCCTGCTCTCAGAATGGATGGTATTCAGGATGGCTTTTTTCCTTCATCAGATGGATTTAGTAATAGACTGGAAGATGACTGTTCTATGTGATGGCAACTTGCAGAGGGTTGAAATTAGTCTGTATTTCATGCCAGTCATTAAAACTGGGTAGCCTGTGCTGCCATAAATAAAAGGCTGCCATCAAAACATGAGCCTGTAGCCAGTAAATTAGTTCAACAGACAAAAGCTCTGGGCCAAATCTCCTTTCACTCCTCATCTTTTCACAACCTCATTCTTCCCCTCATTTCACAGGGGCAGTGCTTGGGCCAGTGGCCGCTGCTTTCTCACCACAGCTGCAGACTAGCAGGGCTGACACTCACTGTGTGCAAAAATCCACTGCTCTCTTTCTCTTGAGCCCCTTTCCCTGGCATTGGCACACCTTCCTCGGGAGGAAGCATATATTGGTGGCTCCCAGATGTATCTTTAAAGCACACAAACCAAAAGGCTCAGGCATAGTGCTCAGGGAACAAACAATGTAAACTGATGTGTCATGATTTATAGCAGCTAGGGAATTTGGCTCAGGAAGACAAGCAGTCTGATGGCATTGTAGAGGAGAAAATGCAGACAGCAAAGCCCACCATGTTTATTATGTACAATTCTGGGATGCAAGCACTGTTCTCCTCAGAGGGAAGCGTCCTGCTCAGGCAGGTGCAAGTGCTGTCTGGAATTCATCAGTATCTGAGTGCTTACAGCCCCCTGCTTTGGTGCTGTAAATCAAAGGGATGCACACTAATGCAGAAGAACATCGCGTGCGTCAATTCATTAGTCAATGGAGTGGGAAAGATTGGCGTATCAGTCATGAAGATATATGAAGTCTGCCTCTTAATGATGTTAGCTCGTAGGCAGTTTGTGATGGAACCTTTGTGGCCTGATGACTGTGTTTAATATGTGCAATCCATACCCCAATAAATCTGTGGCTGGCAAGAGAGCACAGACACTTTGTTAGGTTTATGGAACAAAACACACCAAGTATTGTGGGCAGCATTAACATTTAACAGTGAAAAGCCAGCATACAAAGAAGCTCACTATTGGATCCAAATTAAAAAATAATAATTACATAATGAAAGCAGTTGGTGTGGGCAGTAATACTTTTCAGGGCAGGATAGAGACCCATAGGATCTTGTTGCTCTTGCAGTCACACCAGTGTCTGTAGGAACTGGATGTTCTGTGGAGTGTGTGCAGCATTAATCAGTCTAGAATTTGTCACTGCTCAGGGTGCAGCAGCTCCAAGTGCAGGCAGGAACTGACTTGCAGGAACTGACTTGCATCAAAAGTGTCATACTGACACATTGCTGAACAGAGGAACAAACCAACAAGCAAACAGAAAAAAGTACTACATAATATGGATTTTAAAAACTATTTCTTCTTGATATCTATACTAGTAAAATAATCCTCATCAAAAGGAAAAGATCTCACAGAAAATCTACTAATTTATAAGCAATTATTTTTCAAATCTTTAAAGACCCAGAGCCTCAGCTGAAGTGAATGGACTCTTCCAAAGTAAATAAAGCAGCATAAATGTATACCAACCAAAGACCTGGCCCTACTTAGTGCTCCAGTTTCTTTCTGCTATGATTTGCCATTGTAATAATATGTGAAGTTGTCTTCTTTGTTCTGCTCCCACATGAAAAATGGGAAGTTTCTCCCAGTTCTTAGAAGGCATCAATTTTCAGGCACGGCTTTCTGATAAAGCAGCAGGAGCAGGTAGCAGCAGTGCTCCCACCCACACAAGCTCCCTTCAGTGACTGGAGAGCAAAAATAATTGCACCACAGCTAGAACAGGAGTACATGTACAGGAGTAAGGCTGGATGCAGGGGTGAATTGCAAGTGTTTAATCACTATATCATAAACAGTGAACCCTGGTTATGCTTTGCAAACAAACAGCAGCAAGATAACCAGAATAGCTGTACCTCAGAATGAATGGTTTGCTGAGATCAATAGATGAGACCATGCACTTTAGAGAAGAGGTTGTAAATTGCTTGAAGTCCTGGCACTAGGTTCTTATTTAGAAAAAAAAATTCATTCCTAATAAATGTGAGCTTTTTTTTTTAAATAGAGCTTAAAGTAATCAGGTCAACAGAAAGACTAATTCAGTGCCCTACCAAGCACTGGCTTAATCCTGCCCTGGCACATACGTTGATCCTCAAAGATTTTTCTGATTGAACTGCAGAAAATGTTGAAATATTTCTGTGAATATGAGGTAAGCAGTCACTGAACTTCGTAGCATATGAAAACTCCAGATAAAGGTATGGGGACTTAGCTGGCAGCACTGAAACAAGCTTATCTTCTTCTTAGCAGTGATTTTAAATACTGCCATTTGAGTGTCAGGGAACATAGAGCCATATTTTAAAACCTGGATAAGAAATTCAGTAGGCAAACATGCTTGCAGAAGAGGACTTTTTAAATTTGTCATGTGTCCTGTATGACTTTCAAATATTGTATTTTTTTCATGTGCATGTTTATATATCCATGACAAACAAAAATGAAACCCAAAATTTCTCAAGCATTTTAAAGTATGTCTGAAAATATAAATCCCATCTGGAAAAAAGTACATGCCATTTATCAATATTTTGCCTGCTAGTTGCTAGTTTATAATGTTCATCCTACAGTTCCTATTCTAAACTGCAGGACAGATAATGTACATCCAGGATTTGGCACATTTCACTTTACAAGTATCTACCTTTATTCAGGTGACATTATTTCCTTACACCACATATGGATCAGGGTGAGGAATTAAACTTGCAGCTTATTTTATGTCTGCTTCATGTCAAAGCAGTCTTGCTGATCATTCAATCAGAGGGAAGTACTGACAGAAAAAAGAGTGGCCATGACTGATTTTGTGCATATCCTTCAGGGTAAAATGGTTAGAAGACAACAGTTGAATGAAGCCCTCCAACTACCTGGAGGGCTTCATTCAGTTAGTAGTGATTTGGAGCTGAAGAGGTAGGTTTTCACCCTGGCAAAAGACTGAGGTGTATCACACTTTTAACCACCATTTTGTGAAGAGAGAGGAAGTTTAAACAAAAGAAATAATTTTTCTTTCTCTGCAACAGAGAACACATTTGGTTTCTGTAAAGAAACAAAGACACTCACTTGCTGAAATGTATTTATAATTTTCTTGATCTTTTTACATTTGTTACCAGTATTGTTTGAAGCAGAAAAAAGTTTTAGATATCTCTCTGCAAAATCCATGCTGGTTTTTCCAAAAATACACAGCTGTTTTGAGTCAGAGTGAAAGATGATCTAGGCCAACATCCTGCTTTGACAGACAACAATATTGGATACCCAGGAAAAACTTTTAGGGCACACAATCACACTTATTATGCCAATATCCAGTGGTCTGCAACTCAGTGATTTCACCTAATGTCTTCTCTTGACAAAAGAGTCACATTTTTGGGAGGGATGGTGAATGAACTCACAAAAAGTCACAAAAAAATATGAAGAAGGTTTGAGTATTGAACCAAGAGGGTGTCATAGGGCAGGGTATTTCCACAAAATAAGGTTTGAGGTTGAAGACCAAGGTTCTTATTTAGAATAAAAGGCTCCTTTTATTATTTTATTTGTCAAAACACAAATTCAGAGGCTGCACCAAGCATTTAAGTGTAAAGAATGCTGGGGAGGGAGGAGTTTGAAAATGGTGACAGCACTTTGGAAGAGAGCGAAAGGAAATGCAATTTCAGGATTAATATATACTTATATAAGACATACTCCCAGGTCAGGTTTTGGGCAAAACTCTTTTTTCTGCAGGTGCACAACTAGTGATCAGAAAGTTAATGCAGCAAAGCACCTCTTATTAGTGCTGGCTCTCTTATTCTAACTGGCTGTCATTCAGAGAACAGGAAGATCAACACTGCGTGGAGAATTGTCCTCTCCACCTGTCAGTGATTAATTTCACACATTCAGCCATCAGGGACTCTGTAGGAGATTCTGGTTATATTTCTTTCTTGTCTCAAAGAAGAATTTACTGTCTGTACTTTGTATTCAGTTCAAAATGAATTTTCATAGTTTCGGGGGGAAAAGGTCTCATAATTCTTTTGATTGCCTTGGAATTAAAAATATTTGCATTTGTTGCATTTGAACCAAACTATTTATGGACCTAATTTTTCAAATATGTTATTAAACATTAACACAAATAATTTGCAAGCATGGTAAGGAGTTGGGTTTTTTCTCTAAATGAAAAATAATTAATGGATTTTTTTCCTCTCTCCTCAGTGCTGCAAATGTGGATTCCTTGTTATTTTGACTGGTCAAGCAAACCCAGGCCTAAGGCTGAAATTGAGGATGTTCCTCTTTTTGCTTACAGTACAAGATGCTCAAAACACTTCCTCTAAAATATCTCCAATAGGTGAGGCACTGAGGAGAAAAGCTTCTGACCTTGGTACAACACCTAACATATGGAAACACCAGTTCTGAGAAACCACAAGGCCTCCAAACCACTTTGTGTTGCAGCTAAGCAAATCTTTCAGCTATTTCAGCCCCTTCAAAATTGCTGTTGTTGGGCAGAAGCTTTAGCTTAATTCATTTTCTGAGATTGTGCCTCTAACAGGATTAGTAAAAGATTAAGTTGTTGGAGAATAACAGAAAGGGGTTACAAGGCAAAAGAGGATGAGATCCAGATGAAAAGGTCAGTGTTACTGGTGAGAAAGCAGCTGAAGGGGCAGGGCAGGACATAACTCATGCTAAATGAGAGCTTGAGGAGGAAGAGGGGAGAACCAGAATTTGGGTGGGAAAATTGATGAGAAAACTGGCATCTAAACAGTGTTTGTGCCCAGCTTGGGGGATGTCCCTATTAAGTTTCATCTTGAAATATAAACAGGAATAGATAGTTGGACCAAGTTCTCTGTTAACTTCATTGTAAAGTGATCTGTAACTTGTTAAAGTTTGCTATGGACAAACAGAATAAAACTCATTCTGGTAATAAACAAAAGCTTTTAATAAAAGATGAACATTAAATCAAAACTCACAGAACATTCAGAAAAAAACACCTGTGATTATTCTCTGGGAATATTTGAGTTCGTTCTACCACTTATAGAAAACACGTAGAAAATATGGAAGTCAAATATGATATTTAGAGGGAAGACAAGAAAGTAAAACAATACAACACTCTTCAATTTCTATTTATGTAGTATTATGGACACATCAGAAAAGGGGTATTAAGGAAAACTGGTCAAGTCAAATGGCAAAATCATAGCAATGGAATGAAGAGGAAATTCCTCTATGTAATTCTTCCGAATCTTTGTGACAATGGCACAATTTCTTTACTAGAAGAATTTGGTAAAATTTGTACAGTGTGAAAAAGACTAAAAATAGTTACATACATACTCATTTGGGAAACCATTCTAATGAAATGCCCATGCAAGAAACTTAATTTGACCCATGAGACTGGTAAATAAATAATTGTCTGGCTGGAGAGTAGTTTTGATTAGCTGATGGTTTGACAACAGGACCTCCACTGGTTTCAGCGGTCACTTCCACTGATCACAGAGTTTGGAATTCCTTATGAACCAGCAAAAAATCATGCACATCTCAAAGGAGAGCCTAGATTTGTGACTACACATTAACCAATGCTTTCAAAACTATTTAGGTGAAGAGGAAATGAAGTGAGGAAATAATGTCAAAGGCTTTGCGGACTTCTGCAATCCAAGGGAAAAATTTTGTGAAAATTTATAATAAACCCCATTCTGAAACATGTTTTTTTTTTGCTTCTGTCCACAGGAATAGGGCTCTTGGAAAGTTTATCTTTCTAATACTGGAAGGTCTGGGGATCCTGGTACTTATACTGCAGTACAAATTATATGGCTAGAGTGAATGGGGGAAGTTTTGTTATCTGGCACAGCACAACCTATGGTAGAAAATTGTATCTGTTCCAATCAATTGTGCTTTCCACTACTAAAGAATGGGAGAAGGCTCTGAGGGCTATTAAAGCCCTCGAAAATATGACTCATGGCTTAGGGTTCTCAGCTGATTTATTCTAAGGAAAAACAAATACAGGGAGTGTTCCACTTGAGGGACAGAAGGCTGTTTGCTCTCCAGCAAACAGAAAAACAAGGTCAAATGGATGAAAGCTGGAAGTAAAACTCTCTCCAAGCTGAGGTGAACCAACTTACCAGTGTTTTTTTGTGGGTTCTGCATCAATAGAAAGAATAAAAAACTAAACTTGGAGCTTTTTCTAAAGGATCTACTCTGAAATAAAAGCATATTTCATGTTTCTTTGATGTAACAGGGGTCACCTTAGGTATGTATGATGGTCCCTTTATTCCTGCAATTGGTGAAAGCAATTTCTCAGTAATGGGGGTGCTGTGACTGAAGAAGCAGAAGAGGAAGACATGACCCCTCATTTTTAGGGAATTAATTTTACTGAGCCAAAGGGGTTGGTTGGAAGAATAGAAAAGATTGGGTTTTGCAGGCTAAGGAAGAAGAAATATCATTTGAAGGAGGCAGACAAAGGTAGGAGGTAAGTACAGGGAGAAGTAACACTAACTTTTGGGCTTGTATGTTTGGTGCAAGTGAAGTGTTTAACTGAACACAGAAAAGGAAATCTTGATAAATCCAATGCTGGTTATTGAACCCTAAAAACCAAGTAGTAGATGTGACATTCTGACAGCACTGGACAGGATGCCAAGCAGCAGTCTGTGGGCTGAAAGCTGAAGGAAGGGTTTGACAGTTTCCATGTTGGAAGGCCAGGGTAGTATTTAAATGGGTGTGAGTAGAGCTGACTGACCACCTGAAAGTAGCAGGAGAAGAACTCACTGTCCTGTGAGTTCAAGAAGAGCCAGCAGAGCTGAACATTTATGTGGAGCCCAGGGACCACCTCTAGAGTAGGGAAGCCCCAGAGAAGAGGAATTTTGGACACTATGATAGTCTCTCTGCACCAGATTGGAGGTTCTAAGATGCCAGAGATGAAGGCAGGATGAAAGATGGATTTACAGCTTGAAAAGGTTATTATTTTTAGAGCAAGTAATGTGAAACCTTGTCTGAGGCTGAGTGGAAACTGCTAGATCTCAGAGAGGAGTTGAGAACAAGTGAAAGTGAGGAAATATGACAAAGAGCAGGGAATCTCAGCTCTCTGAAGGAACATGGTTTGTAGATGTATTTCTCCTAGGTGGAGGTTAATGATGACTTTGGGTTAGGGTTTGAAACTATTACAACAAGTGACTAAGAAACAACCAAGACTTAGAAATTTGTGTCTCAGGCAGGCAAGTTGCTAGCACATTTTACAAATGACATCTGCTCTGAGCAGGAATGTTCCAGGGAGGGTTACATTTCAGCTCAATCAATTTTTTTATACATAATTTATTTCTGTAAAGGGGACACATTGATCTGATTTAATTAGGCTAATTAGAGGTCTGTGTCAAATAGAGGAGTGAGGTATATGGAGGTGGGTAGAAGGCGTAGGAGTGGAAAGATAGGGGGAAAAGTCCTTGTAGGGAGAATTAGTCTTCACTCAGAAGAAAGTGACAGGAATCCAGGCAGTATAAAATACAGAAGTCTGGTTGCTACAGAAATCCTGCATGACTGAGTGCTATGGTGCTCCATATTGAAGCCTGAGTGAGACTGAACAATGGAAAAGTAACATTTATTTTGCTGAGCTGCAATAACTGCAGGTACACATGGGAAAGAATGGATTTTCAGACAGGTGGATTTGAATAAAGGAAGTGTAGGAATGAAGACCAAGAGACTGAAAGCCATCTGAAGATATCAAAGCAGAAATTACTGGTTTATCTGTCGAGTCTAAAGGATCAGACCAGGGCTAGGAACAAGAAAACACGGAAGGAGAGCTGTCAGGAAGGCAACAAAGCAGAGTTTCTTATTCTCAGTGTCCCCATGCAGGACTGCTGTCCTTCGTTTCAGAAGGAGCAGGAGACAGTGGAACAAGCTGAGTGTCTCAAGTACATGACAGAAGTGATTTAAGTCAAGTTTCTACCACGACTGAAAATAACAATTGAACTAAATCCAAGATACTGACCTCTGCAAAGGTATTTACTGCATCCTGATGAAGACTGATAATGTAGCCATAAATATAGCAAGTAGCTGGAAATTCACAGTTGTGAAATACCACGAGCCCTTGAGGCTTTTTTCCCCTTCACAGCAAGTAATGTATTTCAGTGAAATGTGAGAACAAAAAGATGATATCCCAGAAAGATTTATCTCCTTGCTCTGCATTGCATATTGAGCCTGGATTCACTTCAGCCAACATTTTTGTGATCTAGTGTTGCTTTACCAAGGAGCTTCAAATAGAAAGGAGCTGTACCAAGGAGACTCAAATAGAAAATTATGCAATCAATATATCTGACTTTAAAAAGCAATAAAATAGTTAACTTGCTTGTAACAAATGTTAATTTGTGGCTGTCCTGGAGCATGAAAGGACAGAAAAATCTTTACCATTTGCATTACATAATTTCCAAACTAAAGCAGTGGAGGCTGATAGCCAACATGAACACTTTACTGTTGTGAGAAAGCAACATTTTGTCACATTTAATAAAGAGGGAAGCTCAGTTACCAAGAATTCCTGAGAGGCACTGAAAATGGAAAGGGAGTTCGAAGCACAAGACATTGCATGCAAGGAAAATACTGTTTGTGCTGCAGATATTGAAGCTGGGATACAGGATAACTGGGGAAAGGTGCGAGTCCCTGCCTTTTGTTTCTTTGAAGAATAAACAGTCAAAGAAATGTGCCCCAGATTCTAATGCACCAAAACCTCTTTTTCACTTGCTTGTCAAGAGCATTTAAGCACTTGGAATTTCCTTGAGAAAACAGTCATCTGAAACAGATTCTTAGCATTACCAAAAAAAAAATTAAATCTTAGCAAAAGTACATTTGAATTATATTCTTGTGCTGAAAGGTGTTAATGACCGTAGTCAAGTGGGACTTTGATCTGCAGATTATCAACAGATTTGAAGCAGATGGGTGTGTTAATCACACAGGCTGGTGAACCTCACAGATGGGCCTGATAATAACCCAGGCTTGTAAGGGAGGATGAAAAAAGTTTCGCAGTTTAATAACTGAAAATAAAAGGCTGTGTCTAATAGCTTACGTGGCTAAATCATCTAAGATCTTTATAAATGCCAAGGCTACAAGATTCACTGTGCAGAAGGTGATGGGAAGGACAAAAGAAGCTGCAACATATTCCAGAGAAGCAGCACAGCCCTAAGGTGTGGAAGCAAACAGGCACTGCAGGAGTGGGGGCACACAGGGACTGGAGGGTAGGAGAACAACGGGGAGCAGGTGGCACCCCACCTTTTGCATCCCCATCAGAGCTGCAGCACTCTGCAGATGGTGCTGAGTGATTGATTGTCACAAACACACTACAGATTGCTCTCTGAATTCCTCAGAGCATTCTGAATTGCTGGTATTGCTATTGAATACAGGGTTGGAGCTGCCCAGTGCCAAAATAGCAAGTATTTATTCGCCTGTTAGGTGTGTGGATTAGTTGTTTTGTGAATAACACGTTTGGGGTAGGCTTCACTCTCAAAGAAATCAATGAAAAAGATTGATTAATGAAATTTATTAAAAGAGTAACATCGTCCTCAGTCCACAGAGAGACAGAGATAAAATGATGGTTTTGTTCAAATTAATTGTAGAGTTCCTAGTGATTTCAGTGTCATCAGGGTTTCATGGATAATGTTGAAATACATCAAACAAAAGAATGGTTGGTTGTTTTTCATAATCTGTCATGTTAAGTTTCTGAGCAAATAGATAAAGTTTACACGCAAAATTAACTGTGAAATATGCACCACTGGTCAATCAGCACTTCAGCAAAGATTTAAAAGTTGAAAAGTTTGGGAAAAAATATGTATGTTTTTACTGGAGTTAATACAATTACAATGATAATAATTTTTTTATGATTTTGCTATTAGTGAAACTGAGCATTTGAAAGTTGTTGAAACAAATTTAGAGCAATGTGGAGAGATGGATTAGGAAGGATACTCACACTTCTTTGAAACTTCTTTGCCATTAGGGTTTTAGTGAAAATTTTCTTGTGTAAGACAGGAGGATATCAATGTTCCTGTGTGTGGCACCGTGCCATGAGGACCAGATAAGCTCTTCAAGACAAGTAACAAGTGTTTTTCTGAAGTATGTGCACATGGACATTATCATCCTTGGGGGCTGAATTAGAGTTCCAAATGTGTGACATTTTACCTATATCAGCATTTGACAGTCAAAAAGTCATTAATGATATTCTCCACATTAGAAAGGGAGAACAAAAAGATTGGAAAAATTTTGAATACTTGTGTATTCCCTTTGATCAGAATAACAGGTTAGTTCTGGAAAAAAAACAAAGCTCTATTTGTTTTCTAAATGAAACATATTTAAATAAAAATTTATTGAATTTGTAAAAGAAAATTCTGTACTAATTCGCTATATAAATTTGTAATGTATTTTAAATATGCATTTTTAATTGGTTGATTTCCACATAAATTATGCTTTTTATATGGAATCTTTACACAATTAAAGGGTAAAGGAAGAGTGAACAATTCAGAAATAAAGATCTCTTACAGATTTCATCCCTCAGTGGCTTTATCTTGAGGAGCATCATTTGTTTTCTACTCATTTTCATTTCATGCCTAGCCAGAATGAGACAGCTTGGGCTCTGCCTCTTTACTTTTACTTCAACATAGAGAGACCTCTGCATGAGTAACCATTGTTTATGTTAGTACCAGAGGTGGTGGGTCTTTAAAGCACAGTACAAACCCAATTCCTTATCCAGCATTTGAAGTATGGGAAAGGAAGTGGAGAGGAAGGAAACAGGGTGTTTGGGTCTATTTTCATTTTTGGAAGGGAACAATTACTGAGTTTGTCATGGTTGCAATTCTGTTCCATGTGGCTGAGACCTAACGAGACCCAATATTTGTTCCTTAAGGGAATGGATGTAATATAAAATTATTTCTTTCCTGCCTTGCATCAGTTGCCCCAAACTATCCTGAATGATCAGGACAACCCCAATGACTTATTTGTGTCAGAATGGATAGAAGCTTCAGGGCCTCTTTTCTGGGTTAATGTAACTTGCAGAGATGGACACAGGATGTATCCTGAATAAAAGCTGGGTGTAATCAGCTCTTTATAGGCACAAAGAGCACCTCAGCTCTAACCCTAGAATTTATAATTGCTTTCAGACTTTCTGAGGTCATTAAACAATTTCATTCTTAGCACATGTATGATACCTAGCCCACAGCTGGTCAGATGCCTGAACTCAGATGTTTTCATACCCATTTTTATACTTTGAAAAACAGGGGATAATTCCCCACCTCTCTGGTCACAAAAGAAAAAGGGAAAAAAAAAAAAAAAAGGAAAAAGAAAGCCACAAAAAAACCCAAGCAAAATAGGCAGGGAAAGTCTTCTGCCAGTTCTTAGATACACTCTCATACATACCAGACCATTTTCAGCTCTCCTTGACTTTTGCACTGAGGGACAGCTGCTGTCCTGCCTCTTGGCAGCCTGCACTTCACTCTGCCCATTTTCCAGTATCTGGCAATAGGTCCTGAGGAGAGGATGTCTCAGTTCTTTCCAAAGGCTATCATACAAGCTGAAAGGTACCTTCTAGTTTTCCACTGGGCACTGTTTTTCTGTTTACTTTGGCCGTGCCAGGGTTCCAGGCTGCCATTACTATCACAGAGTTGCTGGAGAGAGAGGAAAAGCCTGCACAGAATTTGAACTTACATCATGATTCAGGAGTGTGTTGCATAAGCCTTGTTACAAATAAGTTGTTAAAATGTGCCCAAAGGATAGAAAAACAACCAAGATGATTTATTCAGATCTTATTTCATGATCAAGGTAATTTTTTAAAACAAAACCTCTGGCAATATTTGAATTTGATTACACTGGAGCTAAAGTGCTATTCTTGTTTATGGCTCTTCCAAAGAAAGTCTGCTTTTTTGCTATTCACTGCATGGGTAAACAGGTAAGACCTGTTTGCTGTGCTGGACAACCATTCTCCTTCAGAGAAGGGACAGAACCCTGTGGATTAGTTTTTTCCTTAATGGTAGGATAACAGGGTAATTAATTCTTTTCTTTCTGGGTAACTTGTACTTTTTTCCTGTACCAACGTGTTTGTCTGAGACCAATGAGAATACACAAATGCAGCAAAACCCACTGTTATGAAAACACTTGAACTTGCTGCTCCCCAAGCAAACACAGTTTGGGCAGTGAGGGCATTGAGAACACCTCCATACCTGACCTGAGGAGGATTTGTGAGGTCTCTGCCAGTGAGGCTCAGGCACCAAAAAAGCTTCTGCATTTGGGTGAGGGGGTGAGCAAGCACTGTGCAGCCAAATTCCAACAAACTGTGTTAAGAGTATGCCAGTGACATCTAGTGTTTAATATAAAATTCCTATAAAACCCGGTAGGTTTGCTTTGTAAAACCCTTTGCTGCAGCTGGAGTGGTGGGTGCTGTCAGGGTGCCTGATACAAGGGGCAAGGCAGAATGGCCATGGCACCCTTGGCAGGGGACAAGGAGACCTGGGCTGTCATCCTGCAGCCAGGTGATCTCACAGGGAACTGTGTGTTTGAGAGTTAATCACCCTCAACAGAAAGTAACATTGCAGGGGTGTTCGCAGGGTGATGGAAACACTGTGGTCTGCCCTTTGCGTCCTCCACATTCTTCTGTGTAATGTACACCTTCTTATCTAATAAACTGGCAGAATATTTTGACTTGGTACTGTTTTGTAAGTGTTGGAATGAAGTCTGGCCTCTGATAAGCTGTCCATGTACATACACATACAAAGAAATAAAAAGGGGGTGCAGTGTGGGAGGCAATATACTACAGTTTAATTTTAACAAGAGAAGACAGTCTCTCAGAACTCAGAGCAGGATTGCAATTAATTCTGAAATAAAATTCCAGCACAGTAGGGAGCTCAAAAGTGGTGACACACCACCCAGATTCAAGGCAAAAGAGAAGACTATTCCAAGGACAATTGATATCACATTCATCACACATAAGTTTATTAATTCAGTGTTCCTACAATTAATACTGACGGCCAAGCAGCTCTTGCAGCTTTTTTTAATGTTTGGTTTGTTAAAACTCCTGGTTCTAAAAATAAGGATAAAATGGACTGTGAGATCATAAACTGTATAAAAATAGATGTATGCTTAATGTTGTGAAACACAGTTAAAGAAGTTAGCATATGAATGACTAATCATCATTGCAAGTATCTCAAGACATCATTAATGCAAAATACTATAACATTGCCAGTAGAAATAGAATATCAGCTTGAACTATATACAGATTTATGACATTTTTATCCCTCTTGATATTTACTGAATCATAGAATAGTTTGTGTTCAAAGGGACCTTTAAAGGTCATCTAGTCCAGTGTCCCCCACAAGGAGCAGGGACATCTTCTATCTCAGCAAGCCCTAATAAAAAGTCTATCTCCATCTTTCTTATATGCTCCCTTTAAATATTTAAAGGCCACAATAACATCTCCCTGCAGCTTTCTCTCCTCCAGGCTTAAAAACCCCAAGTCTCTCAGCCTTTCCTCACAGGAGAGGTGCTTCATCCCTCTGGTCATCTTTGGGACCCTCCTCTGGATCTGTTTCAGGATTCATTTCCTATGGACCCTGAACTGAGCACAGCACTCCAGGTGGGATCTCACCAGTTCAGAGTAGAGGGGCAGACACACCTCCCTCAGTCTGCTGGCCACACTGCTTTAGATGCAGCCCAGGACATGGTTGGCTTTCTCAACTGCAAATGCACATTACTGGCTCATATTAAAAAAAAAAAAAAGTTACTGTACAAGTAAAGAAATGGACAAGCTCACAGGCTGATTCTCTACGAAGAATCCAGACCAAAGTTTAAGATTGTTTTGGCTCCTGCTGACTTGAACACATCCATGCATCCGTACATGATTAGATTACTTCAAGGCTTCAAAGATGCAAAGTATGTCTGAATCAGAGGCAAGCTGTAGGTCTGGTGTCTTACATTAGATGAAGCTAATATGTTTAGTGCTTTGAAAGCCATACAAAGTCACTAGAGATGTCTCAAATTACCTTTTGAAATAAATTCAGCATCTGTGCTGTTTGATAAAAAAGTGACACAGATGTCTGAAGCTTCTGAAGGCAGGGACTATCAGTGGAGGTCATTTGGAGAAGATTGTGTGACACAACAAGAAAGGACAAAATGGATCCTAAGAATGATCCTGGGACCAGAGGAGAACTTTGTTGCATGGCCATAATTTTCACTGTTCTGTTCCTGAAGTAAATTAATGCTGCTGTATAAGTGTGATATTTTAGTTTAGACTGCTGCTGAGATAGTTAAAAAAGAATTCACATATATGGAGACAGCAGTAAGCCAACATTGTCTATTTTGAATGGGTGAAGGCACTTGGCGTGACTGAGTGCTACACATTGAACTTCAGCCACAGCATAAGAAAAACTAAAATACATCTATAAATATAGGTCATAAACTCAAGCAATAATTAAAAAAACCCTTGGTTTTAATGATTCTTTTTTCTGTGGATAAGGTTAGGTACTCCCAGATGAGTACAATAAGTGAAAGTCTCACACAGGATGCACTGTGCTTGATAGTTGTAGCAGATTCTTATTCAGTACTCCCTTCTTTGGGTTCAACCAGAGCAGGAGGAAAAAAAAAATGCTGACAGCTCTATACTCATTATATCTCGGTAGGGTTCATTCATTTTGATTACTGCTGTTACCATGATGATTTTCTTGGTATCAGAAACAAAACTGCAGTTCTCTACAGTTCAGCTAGCTTTAAGACACTATCAAATTGGTATGACTCTCACAAGCTTTTGTTAAAGTCATGGTGACAGCTATTGAGCTTTAACTAGCACTGTTGTTATGCTTGCTATAAATAATTACTTTCATCAGCCCTTTTCTTGACCGTAGATCACTGGAGAATGATGAAGCACATTCCAGGTCTCCACACATATTAGCACTGACTTATTGCTTCACCTTCTTCATCTGAATGTAAGAATAGTAGAGGGAGGGTTATCCATCCAGGCTTTGATTTCCTTTTATTTTCTGTCTAGTTTTAGGCTTTGACTCCAGTGACTTTGGGGATGGCTTTCGTGCTGTCTTCACGTGAGCAACATTTTAGTAAGGGTCTGTTGGGTAGAATCCCTTGTGCAGCATAGCTTTTTGCACTGCTAAGGCAGCAACAAGAAGCTCTAACAGAGACAGAAAGTGCTAGCTGAATCCCCCAGGACAGGAAAATCTGCACAGCTTGACTCCACCACTGCACATTTGCCCTGCCTCCACATGACTAGGGGACAGAATATACTTCAATGGCAAGAGAGGACACGCTGGAAATGTGGCAGAGGAGGCTGCTACTCTTGAGGAACTCCACTGGGGGTGATGGAGTAGAACAATTTTCCAGTAAAAGAAATACTATAGCTTTTAAGGGTTAAATGGGTGAGAGGTCTCACACTCCATCATGTTGGAGGCCTTCTTGTCCTTGCAGTTATATTGTAGGTCCACATCCTAAGTTGAGGTTGCAATTCTAGGTAACATACAGTCCCCATTTTCTGTACAGTAGGATTGATGGTTATCTGACCAGGCTCAGGGAAAAAAATTAATCGAGTAAGTATAATTTACAGGAAGATCAAATACATACTTATGCCAGTGCAAGGAAAACGTGGGACAAAGCTGGAGATGGGATAGGAACAGAGAGAAAAACAAGGAAAGCAGAGTACCTCCAGTGCTGCTGTGAAACTGCCCCATTAGAGAAGCAATTTTATCCTGATTATTTGATTCAGAGTGTAGAGCCAGTATGGGACAAGGTCCCCTTATATACCAATGTGCCATCATGGCACTACTTTTTTTGCATATAAAAAAGTTGGCATACAGAGCTAAGTGGAGTTGCCTGCTCTTTTGGGAGGATTGGAAAACAACCAAAGCAAAGTATAATTAAATAATTCTATTAAATTCACTTGTAAATTCAGTTGGGATCTATTATATACAGATCTGTTTGTTTTTTCTTTTTGTTTTTTTTTTGGTTTCTGAATTTATGAAATAGTTTCTGTCTTTATTTTTTTCACAAAAGATGAATGCAAATAGGATTATTGAGAATTAAAAATATTTGGGGGATTTATTTTTTTGTGAAGCAGGTAAGAAATTAATTTCTAACATATGCTTTTCTTGACAGTGTCACTTTAATTTTCTCTTAATAGGTTGGTGGAATGGCTGTTTCCATGACAGCACAGCAAATATACAGTAGGGGCACTGATAAACAGTGATGAATAACAGATCATTAGACTTCAGGGAAAATTCTTCACTATTCTATTGCTGCTTTTTACATTTGTCAGATAGAGACAACACATTCCCACCGTCCATGACACCAAGATAAAAGTTGTGCAACTTCCAAAGGCCCTGTGTGCTAAAAGACAACAGTTACTGCCTTTGAAGGTAGGTCAAATGCTGGCTTTAAACTATGTTAAAGTACCTCTTCTAAGAGTTAACTTGCTAACTACAATGATGTACAATACTGAATGTCTGATCTAGCCTTGTCAAACTAGTCACAAGCCCCTACCAAGCAACAGTGCTTTAAAGATGGAAGTAGTTTCTCCTGACCCACTGTCTCAGTCATGCTCTCCAACAAAAGCAAACTCTTACAGAAAGCAAATTTACCCTCTGGTTCACTGCTCTGGGGTTCACTGTGCAATCTGTGTGAAAAGGTGTTGGGATAAGTCATTCTACTGAAAGTCATCAAAGGGGCTGCTCTCAGGGGGAGATGAAAGTGGAGGTGAGGGCTGTCGCATGCAAGGTAACCCCACTGCCACAAACGGTGTTTAACCAAGCTTCACTTTAGTTCAGCCTTGAAACATACACACAGATGTCAGAAGCAAATCTGTAATTGCCTTTTATGGAGAAATAGCAGCTGAGACATTGCTGTTTGAAGAAGGCTTGATAGTTCTAGATGCATCCTAGCACAAAATTAAAGTAAACTTATGTTTTGCAAGGATGTAGATAAGCACTGGGGGAAAAAACAAATCTCCTTCCTCTTTAAATCAATGATAATTTTGTCAAGAACTTAAGGGGAATCAGAGTTTTTATCCTTGTTCTCTTGCTTTTTATGATAATTCCCTGTTCTGATGAAACCAGAAAAGGCACTATTGAATAAAACATTAAAATAATAACAATTATCTCGTTGTTTAGAAAATCTGCAATGCAGGATGAAACAGGAAGGTCATCTGCATGCTCACAAATTTTGTGAAAAGTTTTTCTGAAGTCCCTCATATTCTAACTATAAATGATACATTAAAATTTGCTAAGGAGTCAGTTCTCACTGTCAAGACAAATTAGTACCCAACCTGAGACAGCTGAAGCTTTGCTGTTCTCATAACAAAACAACTGGTCTAAAATGGGTTCTCTGGTTTACCTAGATTGCTATCTATCAGATTTTAAGGGTATAATTTACCAAACATTTATTTTGGTAACATTCCAGCCTTCACAGCTTTGCACCTGTGACCAACCCTCATTCCTCCTTCTCCTACCTATTCCCCAATGCACAGGTTCTGCTAATTTGTAAGGCTTATACAGTTAACCAAATCCAAGATGTAAACAGAGTGATTTTTGGCCTCACTTTGGTTTAAATTCACATAAGATCTCATCTCATTAACTGCTAGCATGTGCAAATTTCAGATATTTTAGAAAATGTCTAGCCATTTTTTAAAATTCTTGTATCCTTCAAAGATAACCAAATTCAGGCTNAGAAATATTTTATTAGCAGTAATGCTCCACAGGAACTCCTGCTTTGTTTCATATGATTTCAGGGCAATGTGTGACTCCTGGAAAGCAAAGATTGCTTCTGTATTGCTCTAAGACACTCAGCAGTTGTTATAAATCACAAGGCTTTTCCTATGCACTTGAAACATAAGTGATAACTTTCATGCTTTGGCATTAGAACTTCTACAGTGGAACTACTGTGCAGGCACCCAATATAATACTGTGTATAGAAATATGTGTCATTTCTCAACCATTCCCATTATACCAGACAGAGTGAAGAACCAGCATGGTGAGCCATCTGTGCTAATGCCAATGATGTTATTAAATCATTCATTAAATTTCACAATTTCTTGTTAGATAATTTAAGTTTTTATTTTGGCATAGTGCATAGAATTCTTCCCCTAGAAATATGAAATCAGTATGCAAATGTGTTTGCCCGGCTTTCTAATAAATTTATGTCTGCATTGAACATCCTTTACAAGTGCTGTGGCTCATGTAATTATGCCTTCAGATCTTGATAGTAGAAATAGAGTCTTCCTTTATGCCAGATAAATTGATCAGTTTTCAGCACAAGTAAATTTGTGTTAAATGATGCATCCATTTCTGCCAAATCCTTCTGCCTACAAAACACAGTGCCATCCAGAAGTCTACCCTAATCCCATTCCTGCCTCTCTTTCCCAGCAAGGAAAGGTGTGTTTCCTCTCACATTTTATGTCACTTAACAGTAGGAATATTTCCCTAGGACTGTATTATAGCAGCAAACTAACACTGTGGTTTCACTGGTCACCATCCTGGTATGCCCTTAATCATACTGGTTGACCTATTTCTTCTAAGTGAGAGCTAAAGATATTGGTAAGTGGACATCCCTCTAGGCACTGTGCAGACACACAGCCTGCCCTAGAGACCTCACAGTTCAGGTGAGATGGCAGCTCAACAGACAGGGCTGTTAAACAGGAAAGGAAAATCACAAACTCGGACAATTATTTCATTGAAAATTTTCATTTTCTACCTGTTTACACATCTGAGAATTACCATGGAGACACTGGTGACCTCTATGTAGCTGTGTTATGATTTTCACTTAAAGAAGAACAAAAAATCATTTCCTATGTAATCTAGTGATGACTTGTAAACATGGTACAGTAAATCACCACAGGACAATCACAATTTTCTTGTTTATTTTTGAAGATTGAATAACCTTGCAGATGAGACATAAAAGCATGCATGTGTCTGTAACTCCCTTATGGATGTATAAAATATTCAACACAAGGTCATCATGGACAAGCTAATGAAGAAAAGTACCTCACTTCACTGTCACAGGCAATTCACCAGAAGAAATCCTAACTGTAGGTGCTTTACACAGCTGCACATTTCATGAAAAAACTGTCTATGACCTTCAAGTGCACAAGCCCTTTTTCTGTTTTGCTGTTGTGCAGTCCTCTTCAGCCTTTTCACTGAAATAAATAACAAACATAGCCATGAAGTGGGAGAAAAAGAAGAATCATCACTGGATAGATTTTAGACTTGCTTTCCAAAGCATGCATGTGTTTAAGGATAGCAGCCTGTAAGATGCTTTAAGTTCTTGGTATGTTTCACAAATGCTTGCCCATGCTCCAGGCTCAGGGAAACAATTGCCTTCCCCAGCAGAATAGCTTTAGGTCACTTTTGTGAATCTTTAATGGCACAAAGGAGTTTCTGTGGGGTCCAAGGTCTGTCTATGGCTCTAGTCAAAGTTTGTGAAGTATATATAGTACTAGAAGAACAGTCCACAGGCCCTGTATTTTTGTACTTGAAAAGGCTGCAGAAGGCAGTGAAATCCTAAGAGAATAATGTTTTCTTCCTCAGTAGGCTGCACTTCAAAACCCAAGTGTACAGTGTCTTCTCCCTCTGCAGAGGCTCGCTGGCATCGCAGGGGCCAGTTTGTGAATGAAGCCTTTCAGAGCTGGCTGAGAACACAGTGCAGCACAAAAGGCACAATGGGTCATGGTTTAAAGTGGCTGCAGTTATTCCAGAAACTCAAGGTAAGCAGAAAAATAAAGCAGAGGATAAAAACATATTTTTCTTTAAGCTGAGGTTCTCATAGCTTCCTGATGGATAATAGGTGACAGTCATGTTGGAGCAAATATTCAGACATTTTTATATCCAGCCAGAGGACCTTTTTTTTCCAACCAGTCCATCTTTCCACTTTTTACTCTTATTTTATAAATTATCTCCTTATGTGTCAGAACTGCATCCATCTCACAGAGGGTCCAGTTTCAGGCTGAGTGCTTTTTGCTGGGGAAAAGGGGAGGAAAGACAGAATGGATGCCAGAAAGGCAGAACAAGACCATCACTGAGATCTGACACTGCGAATTTGTGCGTAATTGTTCTCCAGGCCACAAACCAAACAATGCCAGCTCATGGGGTTTGCCTCTCACTCCTCAGTTAGAGCAGTAGCACAGCTCTGTATGACTCCACTTGCTGAAATGAATTCAGCTCTTACATGGTAGCATTTTCTTCCCTAGGAAATCCTCATGAATCTTCTGGGGTTCTCTTTTCTTTTAAACACCTCCATTCTGAGAGGATCCTGCTGTGCATGCTTGGAGATACATCTGTGAGCATACAATACAGCTAAGAAGGCAATGCTGTATGAAAAGCATTGTTCTTTTGACCCATTTTCTTCCCTATTTTACCAAGCGCAGAAAATTCTTCATTTTTACTTTGTCCACTATCATTAACAATGCTTCATGATGTTAATTAATACTGCAAGTTGCTAAACCTCAGGCTGTCTCACGTGTGCGTATTAGTTCTATGGATTTGCAGAGCAACATCTGCCTGTGAATAGATTTTTTTAAAATAATAATTAAATTAAACAAAAGAGAAGCTCTAAGCTGAATTTGTGGCTAAATGATTAATATCACTCCATGTTAAGAAATTTTTTCCCAGCCTATTTTGTTTAATGATTTTAAAGTATGAATATGACATGTCATTCTGCAGTTAATTATTTATGCTGATGAAACATGGTACTCTCTGTACCCTTTTTGGATTCTAAATGGAAAGGAACATATTTTCTAGACAGTTTCTTCTGAATAGCAATGGCTCACAGAGGCTTCTTTCATCAGAGACTGAATCATCCTCAAGCCAGTTTAAGAAGGATTGGAGTTCACTGGGAAAAACTCTGGTGAGAATAGATCATTCACCACTGGCCACCAGCAGTGCATGTCAGGCTGCCAGCTCTGGGTGGGCTTCAAAGAGCCTGGCCTTAGAAATCCTTTCCTTCCTGGTGGCAAAACCTTTCACATGAAAGATAAATTAATCATCAAGGTCTATATTTCAGAATTTTTGGGGCTTTAGGAACAGTTTTCATCTGCTCAGATGGATTTTGAACTGAGCTTGGAATCTGACTAAGCAGAACTTTGACATTTTGAGCTTTCATTTTAAATCTACACGAAAGCAGTCATCAAATATTGAAATCCTCCAAGAGTTGGTATTAACTTTTTCCACCCAGCTCCAATGATTACTGTTTATGAATCTCTTTGCAGCTAGATAACCCTCATTCTGTGAATTCTTCTAGGCAAGAGTTTTGGCTGAAAAAATCTGCAGATATTATCTCTGTTATTGTGTCATTTCAGTCACAGAAAGGTATGGCTCTCCTGCACTATAAATCCCAGTCAATTACTAAATCCCTGGAGTCAGGTCTTGAAAATTAGACTGCATGGTAAATTGATGGCACTAGAAGAGCCTGAACCATAAGAAATTGAATGAGATATAGGTCCCAGGAAAAAAAAAGATTGTTTTAACCAGTAAGACTACATGGTCTTGTGGCAACCAGTCCCACTCATAAACTCAGCATTCATGTACCTCAGCATTCAAGGAAGCAAGGTATTACAAGCTGCTAACTACACATGTATTTTACTATTATGTTAAGGAGGCTTCTTCTCTGGGGACAAAAAAGCACTAGTACAAGGAATTAGAGACCACGTCTTTTACTGAACTAAGCAGCGGGTTATAAAAACAACAATTGGTGGGACTTCTCTAATTTAGTATGGCAAGTACATCAGCTGTGATTAGTCCTTTCTGGAGATGAATTTGGAGATACTCTTGAGCAGCCATAGACATTAGGTGATGCTAAAACTGTGCTGCTGCTACTGCTGCTGCTGTTAGGCAAAGACAGAAGCAGACCTGGAAGCAAGCTTGGAAGCAGACCTGGACTAGCACCTGGATCTCCAGTATTCCCCAGCCCCCCAGATGCAGAGACACTGGAGATGGTTCAGTCATGGCAGGGCTCTATCCCAATGGTGCCCCAAGGCTCTTCCACTGCTGTCCAGGTAGGTACCCCACTGCCATGTCTGGCTCTCTCTCTCCTTGCTTTGCTCATCCCACCCATCTCTCATCAGTGGAATAATGAGATTGGGCTAACATTTTTTTCTGGGAAGTACAGGCTCTCAGTGTTTATGCCCATTGTTGCAAGGTAGGGAATAGTCTAGGCTGCCAGGGGAGGGTGAAGGTATTCCCAGCTCTATTTATGTGGCAAGTGGGTTTTCAGGTGCTTGTTCCCCAAACCACTAATTCAGCTCTAAATGGTGTAAGCACAGCCTGTTGGCAAGAGCATCTCAGATGTCCATATGGGCTGACCAGAGAACAGCAAGAGAGAAAGAGACAGGGATACTTCTCAGGGCCTGGCACTCTACCTGTAGTTCCTTGCATGTATTCAGTCTTGGACTCCCTGGAAGTCATCCCAAATTGTGCCTGTAAAACAAACTCCAGAACCTGTGCTGCATGTATGAGCTGTTCATAGGGAAGTTAGCTGTTGTTCCCGATGACGTTCTGAGATTTTTTTTATTCTGTACAAAAATTTTCATTATTAAATAATTTTAAAAAATAAACAATAAAAACTCATAATGGTGTATCCTTCTCAGAAGAAACTTTCAAAAAAAAATTGGAAAGAGTATTTTCAGATACTTTTTAACTCTCTGTATTTTAACAGGACTGCTTAGGCTATGTGAAAGTCAGTGCCAACACAAGCTGTACCATTGCCAGTACACCGAGCTAGGCCATCCTCAGCTAACTCCAGCAGCTGCTGGTGCCATGTAAACATATTGTCAGCTGTTTTCTAAATTTTCCTGAAGCCCCTTTTGCCTTGAAACCTTCCTCTTCTCAGGATCGTCTATGTTTAAACAAAAATATGTTTTCTGACTCCTAACAATGACATCTTAAATAAAATAACTTCCTGTTATTCTGATAGCAGCTACCACCCTTATTTCCATAGCTTTCATCATTCACCTTTAATCCTCCTTCTTTCTTGCTTGTCATTATTTGTCTTTGCCTTTATTCTTTCTGATCACTATTGTTATCCAATTTCCTTTCTTCTTTCATCTTTCTCTAGCTCCCATTGCATTTATGTCCTGTCATTTTATGATTTTGTTTTTACTCCCCACGTAGCTTTCTATCAAATATAGAACTTTGTAACTGACTTTAACTTCATCTTCCTACCTTTTCCCCCTTTTTTTTAGTCATGCTCTGAGGATCAGACAAAGACCAGCAGTGCAGGCATTTGCAGACTTTTCTAACACAAAATCCACAGGGCACAACTGCTCAGTCTCTTTCCTGATGAATGGAAGAACAGCCTTTGGCTTCGTTTGTTATTCATATTAGGCTGAAGGCCCTGGGGGATAACAAATCTCTCTTACACTGGATCAGGCTCCCCAGGGAAGCAGCCACAACACCAAGCCTGCCAGAGTTCAAAGAAGCATTTGGGTAATGCTCTCAGGCACATGGTGTGATTCTTCGGGTGTCCTGCGCAGTGCCAGGAGTTGGACTTTGGTGATCCTTGTGGATCCCTTCCAGCTGAGATTATTCTATGATTCTATGATTATCTGCAGTATGCAGTGCCTGGGATGGGGGAGCTCTGTAAATGGGGTAGATGCCATCATAGTAACGATATCAGGAATTGGGATCTGGTCCCACTGTCAGGCTTTGGCTCACCAGAGTGATATGGGAAGAGATCAGAGGAGGACCTGTGTTACAGGGCTTATCAAGCATTTATTTAATCTTTTATTTAGACTGTTAAAGGTAAGGGGGAAAGTGAGCTAAGAAAATGTCCGTGAGTCTTAAAAATCTTTGCCATGAGTTTGAATAGCAGCAAAGTAACTATCAGAAGTGAAAATTTCCACCACCAGTCTAGTAAAAACAGAACCCCTAAAATCTCTTCAGAGATTACTCCATCCCAAGAATCATTTCATCTAACATGAGGTCCACCATGTCAGATGGACCTCATGATATGTAAGAAAGAAGAGGTCAGAGGTGAGTAAGATTTTTTTTCAGTTTCTCCCACAAAATTTCCATATCTGTCTTACTTCATTGAATTTGGTATTTTAGACCACTTGGCAGTATATGACATGCAGCTATTTCTGAGGGGAAGGATTGCTCCCATGCCAGCAATTACACAAAACAGAATAAATCCTGTTCTGAATAAATGAGGGAATTCCCCTTTCTCCTTTTTCTCTTCCCCAAGGGGAATGGCCTTTCAAGTTCAGAGGTACACTCTGAAACAGATCTGAAATTAATATTTAATACACCTTATTTGGGATTCAAGAAAATGGAAAATGGGTCATCAGCTTTAACTGCAATTCTAAAAATTTCCGTGAAACCAAGTTACTTAGCTGAAGTTCTGGAATACAGCTGTATTTCTCTTAGTTGTCAAACATGGCCATACTGAATGATGTCTTATGCAGTTCCAAGAAAAAGAGATCCTGTCCTTCTCTTGAGAGAAACTTGTCCTGACAGAGGTGTCAGGGACAATCTAGTTCACTCAATTCAGGATTCAGCTCTTTGTCCCCGAAGCCATTTGCTCAGCGGAGACAGACAACTCCAAGATGTTTCTCGAGAAAATTGAGCTCACAGACTGTGAGATTGGCAACAGACCTATCCTAAAATACTCACATTTGGGATGAAATCCCACTCGCCTGTACATGAATCATTCTTTGAGCTTAAATAGCTTATGTCAGCAAGGCTCAGACCTAGAAGGTATTGCTGAACAAAGGGTCCGTGCTGGATTGCACTCACGGACTAAGTTCACTATCCAAACATACGGGACCACAGGCTCCCCGGAACTTGCAATCCTCAGTCACTCTTCTCTGTCATTTTTGTTCTTATTCTTGCTTCAACTCTTTCCTCTGTGCCACTGTCTCAAATGAGGAGTGTTTGATTACAGACAGGTTGGGTTTCAGGAGATCAGGTTGCAGAATTGTTCAGGGTATTATACAGACTGAAGAAATCCCTCTTTGTGCTAGCAAACACTGACTCTGTAACCCTTACCAATGTGTTTTCAGGAGCTGTAGAAGAACAGAATGACTGTATGGATCTGACCATATGGTTGTATGGGTGTAGAAATCCACCACCCAAATACAGGAACTTATGTACCTCTGTGCTGAGCAGACAAGCCCTTAAAACTTATGGTTTGATTCTGACCCAATAGTTGCTTAAAACATTTGTAAGAGTTTTAGGGTGCCAACTTCAAGCACATGAATTAATCAACTGAGTTAGCCAGGCAGACTTCCTCTGCAGCCAATGAAAATGAGAAGGTCCCCCCTTGAGAAACCATCCCATATCTAAAAGCACTGTTTGCAATAACCCTATTGATGAGAGCTATCCTTAGAAAGCACTCATGGAGATCAGCTCTGTGGGCTTGTGTTGAAGTAGGGCAGTGATTAACCAACCCCAGCAGTGGGAAGAAGCAGCCAGTGCAATACACCCAAGGGCCAAGCACAAGCATGCCATGGTCCCCAGAGTCTGTGTGTCAGAGCTGGTGAGCTTTTGTCCTGGAAGAGGACAGGTTGCAGTCATGGTGAGAATGGGGAGGATGTGAAGTGAAACAGATGCTCACCTGTCTTTCGACCTGGAGAACACAGCTCGCTTAAGAGTGCTCTTTAGGAGGAACAACAATTAAGAGGTACAACAATTTCCTCCATCAGCTTGGTAAATCTGCTTTCACTCAGACTACATGCTCAATACAATTATTTGTCCTGTAATGAATGCCAATTTAAACTTCTCGTGAAAATTTTTCACGAGTAAAGTCATCCTACTGCATGGGATGTAAGCATGGAAAGCATCTCTTTGCATTTATGTTTGTGCAGCACCAAGTGCCAGAGTGTTTTCAGGCTGGAAGTAGGGTTCTTGGCCCTGCAATAATGAAAACAAAATTGACATTATTTGTTTTGTGGTAGTGCCTCTAGGCCTCAATCAAAAATGACACAAGACAACAGATGGAGGCAAGTACATGGGGGAAACACAAGACAAAACATTTATTCATTTAGTAAGCATCGGCCACAGTACACCAGCTGCTTAGGTATTAAATATTTTGTAGGCATCATTGTATAGATATAAAAATCATAATAATTGTTGTTACAACCCAGCCTATATGAGAGACAGAAAGGTTTTTTTAGACTATTGTATCATGGGAATGGAAAATGTGGCCATTAAAAGCAAACATTTCTGTAAGTGTAAACATTCAGTCATTCTTCAGCTGTAAACATTACATTATCCTAGATTGTGTTGAAGTCATGATAGTCATGTTCTCATTTAAAAGCTGATAAATATCATATTAGAATTTTCTGACAAGTTTGTCTACAGTACGCAACTGGTTATATTGTCAATGTTGGCTAATTTTACATCTGTTCAGACATTTAAACTGTTTTGAAAAGAAAACTTACCCCTTCCAAAAACACCCCAAAGTATATTAAAGTGTCACTGGTATATGAAACACATAAGAAGGAAAAGTGGATAACAAATTTCATTGCAGACATTAGAACAATATTTTAAAGATGAACTTATGAAAATGTAGAGCATGTGGTTTTAGATTTTACAATTTCAATCAATATTTTATGAGCTGTTTTTGAAGCCTGGCTCAAACAGAAAAAATATTAGGCCCCAAACTTATTGCTCATCAACCTTTTGAATGGCTTAGCTATTTTGCCGAGTCCATGGAACCACAGGGAAATTCCCAATGAATTTTCTTTTTTTAGTTGGAAAAATCAAAAGTGCCATTTTTCAGGGCAATGTCCCAAGATTGATTAAATTCTGCAAAGAGTTATTTTCTCAGGCACTTAATTTTATCTCTGCTGCAATCACTGGAGAAGAGTTAGACATGCCTGATTTCCACATTTCTTTTCATGTCAGAGGTCCATGCTCATGCTGTGGGTGGCCCATCAGGTATGACTATTGTGTATTATTCCCATTTCCAAAAGTTAGGCTGAATATTTCCAAAAGCTAAGCTGAAAGATACTTCCTTAATATCAAAAGACATGGACATTTAGTTTAGGCCCGATTCATTAATGCCTGAAGCAAATATATTTTCCCAGGTGATTTTGCTGCCCACTTACTTTGTTTGAAGCTTAAAAGTTCCATTTACTTCCTCTCAAATTTTATAACTAACAGTTTTTATCTAAGGTAGTTTTTGTCATATTCTTTTTCATTTTTAAGGGACAGAAAACATTAATGGAAATTCTTACCCCCTAACTTTTCATGAACAACCTAAAGCAATTTTATAGGAAGCACATGAAGCAAGTGAAAACATATGGAACAAGGAGTTTATGTATATAGTACATGGTATGCTTCGCCAATATACACGAGGTTTATTCATTGTTTCAGATCTTTCTTAATTTTTCTTCTTTTTCTTTTTCTTTTTTTTTTTTTTTTCTTAAGAAGGGGAAGAATGACAGCAATACTGCATTCATTGAATTTGTTCCATGTGTGTGAAATAGTCTGGAACATATTTCCAACTAGTATAACAAACCACCAACTCCAGAGAAGGCATGTCAGATAAGGTAGCAGACTTTTAATCTTTGCAAACACTAGGGAAACATGACATGAAATTTGGAACTGCTTATAGTTGCTTTCTCTCATCAATAAACAATAACCATCTTTCAGGTACTAATTATGTGTTTTGACAGCCGACAAAATCTGTAAAGTACAATTGCAAGGTATATGGATCCTGTGAGTTTCAGATGTACTTTTTCTATATAAATATCAAACTGTAAAATTTGGTACACACTCCTTAATATTTTCCTTAGTTATGTTTTTCCTCTGAAAGTGGATCTCTTGTTAGGACAAATAGAAGTAGCAAGAACCTTGGCTTGTTCCCAAGTGACAGAATGTTTACATAGTGAGTGTGCAATTATAAAGTATTTACATGTACTTGAAAGTGAACTTGTATTACAATATTTTTTTTTCCAAATACTTTTTTTTTTTTTAAATTCTTGTCTTTCATTTGATTTAATATGTACCTTGGAAAAGCTAAAAGTTGGAATATCTCTAATCACCCCTCTTACAGGTCATCCCATCTCTTATTCTGGCTGACATCTAGACTAAATAACCCAACACAGGGACAATGCCCATCTTTGAATAAATTCTCATCTTAGTGCTGGATTTAGGCTTTGGAAAGACATTTATATAGAGAGTAGCGCAAAATAAAAGTTGCATACATTTACCTCTAATTAAATGCTGGGATTTATGTGGATGGATTTATTTACTTGAATTTCAGTCTCATGTTCACATTGTCAGTACCTGTCCTTTGGAATTGCAGCCTTGTAACACACCAAGGAATCCAAAATCTTCCCTTCAAGGACTAAGAAAAATTTTTGAATTTTGGCCATCTTCTGGATTCTTGACAACCTAAGTTTTTTTTGCTCTTAAGAGGCCATTGGGATGGTCAGAGTAAGCTCTTGGGACTCTTCCTGCCCATGGTAAACACTTCCTACCATAAGGAATCCAAAGTCTCCTTTAGCAATGATATGCAGTTTAGGCTACCACAAGGGGTCAGTAGAAATCAGTGAGAAATATTCCCTCCTCCACCCCAGAAACTATGAAACGCTCACAGCCACTATGTCATTCCCTGTTAATTTCAGGAATCCAGTGAGGGAAAACCAGACGTGACTGTTTATTCCTTTATAACCAGACAGCTTTTCCCACTAAAATATATGAGTGGTTTTCTAACATTATATAAAAGTTTGCTTTTGATCAAAGCTAGCTGGGCTTCAAAAGCTGGGCTTCTATAATTTTTCCAGGATAATTTTTCTCTGTATTTGTTCATTACATTTGTTAAAATGAGTGCTTCAAACATGACACAGATTCATGATCAGGGAGCAAAATTTTTGTTTCTTCCAAACTAGATTTTGAAGAATTATTCTTTCTTTCTAAGTCAATAAGATTGAATTAAAAAACAAATTTTAAATTAAATTAAATCATATGTCCTAAGCAAGTAGTTGAGAGCAGTTGCATACATTTCTCTCCAAAAGCTTATGTAACTCTTTCCTATTTCATTCATGACTGCCCCATGAAAACTATTCATCACACTTGCACTGTTCTCTCTGTATCACATCCTTTTCATTCCAAAGGATGCTGGGGAAAAGTGGGGAAAAAAACCACTAATTTGAGGTTTGATTCTCTGTCACTTCTGTGACAAAGCTGTACGCCTAGGGAGCATTTCAGTCATAAATGACAGCAAATTAAAGACCTGCCTACACCACAGTGGGAACCTGCATCTTATAAACTTTACCAAATACCATCAGACCATTTTCCTTCAGGCAAGCAGCAGGTCAAGCTGATGTCAGTTAATCTTATGCTGCAGTGGTACACTAGGCAGTGTTCATAGAGCCCTTTAAATTCCTCTCACCTTTCCTTGCTGTGGCCATTCATCCTGAACAGTCCAGACATAATGCAGGGAAATAGATTTGGGAATATTCAGATTTTAATTTATTGCAGACATGCAGGAAAAAGCTCAAAATACTGTTAGAAAAGAAGTCCTTTTTTAAGCTGAAAAGGCTCATAATACTGTTAGAAAAGAAGTCCAGTGGTTCAAGCTGTCAGGGAATTATGGGTTTGTAGAGTCATTTGCTGGAAGTATTATTGTACTTTGGTTCATTTATATGATGCAGACAGAATAAGTGGTAGAAAATTAAACTAGATGGGGAATTTTGCCTGCAACAAATCAGAGTTTGGCCAGTCTTGTTGATGCTTCAGAAAAAAAATTCCGTTGGTATCACTGTGCTTTGTTCAGAGCTGGTGTATAATGAATGTTCAGAGTGCTGTGCAGAAAGAGTATGCAGAGTGAAAAAGGCTGATTTTTTATGCACATTGCAAAACCAAAGCAACATTACTCTTTTAACCCAGACAGTGACATTCCCTAAGCCTCTTGTGGCTAATATGTGCAGCAAGCAGAGGCTCTGAAACACCATTTTTCTTTTGCAACACTTGCAGCTCATTATGACTATAAAATGCATGCTCATCAAAAACAGTTAAAAAAACAGTTGAATACATAAGAGGCAGTAGAATTAGAGTTGCATTCTGTTTTGTGCACTGAATGTTGTGGGAAATCCTGCTGAAAATGCAGCAGAAACTGGTCCCAATCTATGTTGGAGGGCAAAAAGTGCAAGTTCCTGCCATATGCACTGCGAGAGGCTCATCAGCCGATGGCAGATGGAGGTGGGATTGTGGCATTGGGATGCTGGTTGCATATGCTGCATTCAGCAGAAACCTGTAAGAAATCCTTCCCTGTTCCCAAGGGAACTTGGAGAGTCACCTCTATGGAGATGATAGTAAAGGAAAAGTGAAAATGAAATCAGGAGGCTGAGAGCCGTTGCTGGTGGAGAAGTGCTGTGTCTGCTCCTTGTCATCAAGAGAGGTGTACAGACAAAGGAAGTTATTTCTTGTATTCAGAAGATAATAAAATGTTTTTTTATAT
>WBNO01028495.1:53516-75234 GCA_013400575.1 Peucedramus taeniatus | reverse complement strand
GGCCCCGCCATCGCGCCTGTCTCTGTTTCAGGAACTCCAACAGCAAAAACGACCGGAGGAACCGCAAGTTCAAGGAGGCCGAGAGGCTCTTCAGCAAGTCCTCGGTCACCTCGGCAGCGGTGAGTGCCGGGATGAGCCCTGACCCCACAGCATTCCCTGTGCCCGCCCCTCTCTTCGTCCCTATCCCCATCCCTGTCCCTTGGTGCCTCAGTCCTGCCATGATGAGCTCTGACCCCATAGCAGTCCCTGTGCCCGCCCCTCTCTTCGTCCCTATCCCCATCCCTGTCTCCATTCCCATTCCCATTCCTATTCCTGTTTTATCCCCATCCCTGTCCCTTGGTGCCTCAGTCCTGCCATGATGAGCCCTGACCCCGTAACAGTCCCTGTACCCGCCCCTCTCTTCATCCCTATCCCCATCCGTGTTTCCATTCTCATTCCTGTTCCTGTTTTATCTCCATCCCTATCCCTTGGTGCCTCAGTCCTGCCATGATGAGCCCTGACCCCATAGCAGTCCCTGTACCCGCCCCTCTCCTCATCCCTATCCCCATCCCTGTTTCCATTTCCATTCCTGTTCCTGTTTTATCCCCATCCCATCCCTGTCCCTTGGTGCCTCAGTCCTGCTGTGATCACCTGCAGAATGATTTCCCCATTTGAAATCCCGTACCTGCCCTGGCTCCCTGCCCTAAGCATCCCCATCCCACCCTGCAGCCTCTTCCAGAGCCCCTTTTCCCGGTGCCTGGGGGTGGGAGGCTGCCTGTCACTGGTGTCACTGCTGTCCCCTGGCTTTGTCTCTGCCCCAGACCCCCGGGGCCACAGAGGGACGTGTCTGTGTGACCAGTTCTCCATGCTTTGAGCACTGGGAAGTGAATCCCTGCTTGCCTTGACATCCCATTTGGTTTTCCAGGCTGTCAGTGCATTAGCTGGAGTGCAGGACCAGCTCATTGAGAAGCGTAAGTCCCTTTGTCATTTTTCTCTGAATTTGGGAAGAATTGCACTCTCCCCACCATTCAGCCCTTTCTCAGCCTTCCAGATCTGGGCTGGGGTCTGGCTCCCCTTCCCATCCCCTGTGTCTGCTGCCCTCAGGCTGCTCCTGACTTGCCAAGTTCCTTCCAGGCTCAGCAGAGCTTTGCTGTGTGTGAAAGGGGTTGAAATTGGTTTGGTGCTCTGTGAAGGAAGAGGCTGGACAAGCTGAAGCACTGCATCTGTATATGTGTCAGTCACAGGAGACCTGGGGAGAGACCACTCACCCCAGGACACTGAGGAACGTTTTTGTGATCAGCTCCAAACAGGATGTGGTTCCTCAGTGCTGAGGAGCAGCTTCCTGCCTGTCCTGCAGAGTTGTTTCCCAGGCTCTGTGATTCACTCCTGGTGCTGCAGGGCTCAGGTGCCTCTGCTGCTGTTCTGGGGTTGTTTCTCCCACTCAGGGCTGTGCCAGGAGCTCACCCTGGTGCTCACCTGGCTTTGTCCTGCTCTAGGGGAGCCGGGCAGTGGCACAGAGAGTGACACTTCTCCAGACTTCCACAACCAGGAGAATGAGCCCAACCAGGAGGATGCTGAAGAGCTGGATGGCTCCGTGCAGGGTGTGAAGCCCCAGAAAGCTGCTTCCTCCACTTCCTCTGGGAGCCACCACAGCAGCCACAAAAAGAGAAAGAACAAAAACAGACACAGGTCAGTGGGACCAGCAGCCTGCTCACCACACCTGGACAGTTGGCTGGGGCTGGATTGAATTTATTGCCTGAGGGGAACCAATAACACACTGGAATAACCAACAGGCAGCTGGGGTCAGTTGTTTGGGGTTTTCCTGGTCTTGGAAGAGGAGGGGAGAGTGCTGAGGAAGTTAAACAAGCAGCACAGGGTGCTCTCTCCAGCTGTGGCACAGCTGTGCTTCTGGGCAGCTTCTCCAGCTCTCCCATCTCTCCAGGATAAAGGTTATTCCTTCCAGCAGGTCCTGACCTCCTGAGCTTGCTGCTTGGTTTCTGCAGAGCCCAGTAGGACAGGAATGTTAGTGCTTTCTTTGAAGGAGGGTGGAAAGCAAATGGGAATGTTTTTGGGGTTTTGGACACTCCCAGTATCTGGATTTCCACTCCAGCCCCTTCCAGCTCTCACATCCCAACTGAGTCTCAATGCTGGCATAGAGGAGTTGCTGTGTCACCTTCACCTCAGACTGTTTTTTATTAAACTGTCCTGAAATTCAAGTGAAACAGATTCCTTGAACTCTTTTCTGGTTGGATTTCCCTGTCCAGCTCTGCCCCTAAGGCGTAATGAGGGCGATGAGCTGGTCCCTGTGCCCTCAGCCCAGGCTCTGGCAGGGACAGTGCCTGTGAGTCAGGCCCTGAGGGAGGAAAACCCTGGAGAGGAGACACTGCAGAGCTGTGCCCCTCTGGAAGGACTGCTGAAGCTGGGGCCTAAGGATTCCATAGAAGTAATGGAGCTTTTAAAACTAGAGAGTTTTAAAAGCTCTCTCAGATCCAGTCTGTGCTGACTCTGAGCAAACTGGCTCTGAGCTGTTGGCCCTCCTCTCTAAGGGACCTACCATGCAATTAGAGAAAGGATTTAAAGTGGTAAAAGTTTACAAGGGGGGTTGGGGACAGTTGGGGTGGGGACACGAGGTAGGTACAATGCTTGAAAAATGCTTAACTCCTTTTTTTGCCTTCATTAAGTGTTGAGTCATTAGTGTGTCTTTAATTCTTAGGTCAGAATTTCCTTCCTACAGCAGCCTGATTTGGGCAAATATCCAAAAGGACTGGATGTCCCTTTGGTTCCTCATGAGCTGGGAATCCAAAGAAGTTCAAATCTCTTTTTTTGCCTGTAGATATTTGGAAGAAGTTCAGGAATAACACAAGAAACTACATCCGTGAACAAGTCCAGAGAAACAACCTGTAAAACTGAAGTACAGCTTAAGAAAACTGCCATTTCAAACAAATTATAAAATATTCTCCCTGGACAAACCATGACCAACATCATGGTGGGGTGCAGGGCAGGTGCTGGAACTGACATAAATCTCTTTGCTCCGGTCCATGACCTGGACTTTAGGGACAGGAGCTGGGGGGAAGCTGCCCCCCAGCAGGTTGTGTGGCTCTGGGTTCCTTCACATCCCCCCTGTGCAGCTTTGGCTGCTGCTGCCAGGCTGGGCTGTTGGACAGAGGAGCCCTGCCCTGCTCACCTGTGGCAGCTTCTGTGTTCCCAGGCCCCTTCAGACACTCCAAGGGGCTCAGCGAGGCAGGAGCTGACTCTTTGTAATGCTTAGCAGGGCCAGGTAGAAATTGATAAAAAGATAATTAAATTTGTCTGTAATAAAAGCTCTGTTAAAATTGTGATTGCTGTTACTGAGTATCACCTAAATTTTGGCAGACAAGACCAAACAATTCTCGAGTATGTTAAGTTAAAAACACCCCAGCAAAACCCCAGTCCCTGATCGTGCAGTGAGGGTGTTCCACAACCCCACAGGTGCTCCAGCCAGACCTGTGGGTCTGTCCCCTGAGGGGTCTGGCAGGAAAAAGCGAAAAATAAAAAGAAATGTTGGCTTTTCTCTTTATTCAGAAGCTCTTCCTCTTGCCAGCACGACTCTGGGTTTCGCTGCCCTGTTCTGGAGGAGCGGGAGGTGCTGGGGAAGGGCCCTGCAGGGTTCCCCCATGGGGACCTTTGCCTTCAGGTGCACACAGGACCTCAGGTGTGGCTCCAGAGGCTGTGCTGTCCCTCTGCTCCCTGCCACACCACAGCAAGGCCAGGGTGGATATTTTCTGTGTGCTTGGCTGTTGTCACAGCTGGGAAGTGTTTGAGGGAACCCAGCGCTGTTTGCTCTTAGCACTGCAGCCCTGGAATGGGATTCTGTGATCAATCCTTCCCAACCAGTGCCAGCTGTGGGCACAGCTGTGTCTGGAGGCCACTTGTATGGGGGGTGGGACAGTCACCAAATGGCTCAGCTCTGGCCAAAAGTCCCTGGGCCACCACTGCTGGGGACAGCAGTGTTGGGGTGTGGGGGGAACATCCCAGTGCAGGGTTGGGCACCACGTTCTGAGTCACCTCTGCTTGAACCAGCTTTGCCTTGCCCTGGCATCCCAGCCCCCTCCCCAGCTTCCTGACCCCTCACTTTGGTTTTCCAAGCCCTCGGGTTCCTCTCGTGCCCCTGAGCTCTGCCCTGTCTGGGTCTGGCAGCTGCCCCTCCTTCAGCTCTTAAAATCCCCTGTGTGAACCAAACCCACCTCTCTGCTAACACCTCTTGTTCCCAGAAATCCAGTGGGGAGGGGGACTCGATTGCCAACCCAGAGTGCTTTTTGTGTCCAGTCCTGGTTAAGATATCTGAAGAACTCGATGGTGTTTGAAACACTGGCTTTATTATTTATTTCATTTTATTTTTTAGCAATCTCGCTAGGGTGGCTAATCAATTAATTGATTTAATTCATTAGTATATTAATTTCTATTGCTTTCTTCCTTTCAAATGCTGCCCCTCAGCCCGTCTGGCATGTTTGATTATGACTTTGAGTAAGTTTGACTTGAATTAGTACTTGTGCTGTGTTGTTAGTGTGTAGACACCAATGTGCCTTTTGAGACCTCGCTAACCCCTAGTTTATCTGTTTAATTGTAGGTATGTATATTAGGTTAGGCTGGGAAGTTTTTTTTAAAAACAGAAAAGCGTGATGGAGGTAACATTTTATTTAATAACTTCAGCAAATTATAAATTAACTTCACTCTTCTTTACCTTTCTGTTTCATATTTAAATAGATAAAACTTTTTAACTTTAAAACTTAGTTTAAAATCTGATTCTTTTGGCTTTGCTGCTTAAGGAGATAAGTATAGACTTGGATATTTCCTTTTGGAAAAATGTACTAAACTCATGAGTAACTTTGGCTCATATAATCCCTGTCATCCTAACCCCTCTCTCTATCCAAGTAAATAACTCTCACGCTATGTCTGGCTAATTACCTGTGGCATAGTTACACCTCTGGCAGATTAAATTAACATAAAGCATGCCTAGTTCCCCTTGTTCACCTGCCTAAGTGCCCTGTGATTGACTGTGCCCCTTGATTAACTGTCTGGGAGTGGATGGAATCTGCTTTCTGGCAAATAATAACTGGACTCTCCTCTGCTGCTCTCATGCCCAGTAACCCTGGGAACAGTGCCCTGGCTCAGCCAGTTGGGAGTGGATGGATTAACCTTAGTCTGTCTAGCTGTGCCCTGTAACTCTGGTGTTGGGTCAGGTATTGACATGGACGTTTCTCTTGTCTTTCCAACCACAGGATTGATCTCAAGTTAAACAAAAAGCCAAGAGCCGTAAGTATCCGTGCTCTGTCTGTGTTTTCATTGCTCACTGGAAGGGCTGGCTGACTCCTAAGCTTTAAAAACCCTCCTGCTGCTGCTGTCATTTGAGTTCTTGTTGTCATGGTTGAGGAGTCACAGCGTGAGATCAGCATTGTCCCCTGGCTGTGACAGCGACTGAGCCCAGGTGGCCTGTTCTGAGCCCAGGTCACAGATAACTCCTGTGTGCTTCTCCTGGAAAAAGCTGCTTTGCATCCTGTTATCTTGTCATGATCTGGAGCATCAAAAACATCTGGTTTGAGTTGATACTCAAGGTTGGAAGGGTCCGTGCTTTTCAGTGTTTAGCTACAAGAAAAAAACCTGTTTTGCCTGCAGCTAGTGGTGTGAGAGATGAGAGAGGACTGAGACCCCCCCAGCTCCAAGAGCAGAATCGGAGGTGGGAAGGTGTTAATGTACGTGTGCTGTCCTTTCTCTGCAGGACTACTAGAGCCATCAGTGCTGATGCTCCTGGGATTTAGGTCTGTGACTCCCCTCTGAGAAGCCCTGAAGCAGGATGGCAGCTGCAGCAGGAGTGACTCACTCTAAGGGACTTGGATGGGGGGAGGAAATCCTGGACCATGTACTTTGCATCATTTTTTAATCACCTGAGTTGCAGGAAGACAAAGGTTGTGTAGTAGTTGTAGTAGTTCTGAATTCCTGACTGTTCTGTGCTTCCACCTTGGTCGGGAACTTGCTGAAAAGGCTGATACTGCTGCCCCCCTGTCACCTGCAGACCCACAGAGAGGCATTTCCTTTTCCACTGGAACTGGGGTAGGATTCAGTGTGTCCCATCCATGTTGTGAGACTTAGATTACTTTTGTTGCTGATATTTAGCTTTGCAGGTTTGGTTTTTTTGGTTTTTTGTTTTTTTGTTTTTTTTTGTTTTATATTGTTGGTTTTGTTGTGCCTTTTTTAAAGATGAAGTGTATAGTTACAAGTTGACTTTGGGTTTCTTTGTTTAGTCCGTGTAGTGGAAGGTTCTTCATTTTGTGGAGCAGCTTTTTTGATTCTTACTCAAGCAGAGAAGAAGGCAGTTTAACCCTTTTCTCTTTCATTTTAAACACCATCTCCCAATATTCCTCAGTGCATTAGGTGCAGGAAGGGCCAGAGCTCAGAGCCAACTCTTTGCTGTCGCTGACTTAGGGTGGGTTCTCTTTTTAATACAAACTTCTGTCATTTGTACATAAACAATAAAAGTTCCATGTTTGTCTCTTCTCATGGTTTATTCAATCCAAACTTTGACTCCTGCTGCTTTTTAGTGTCCACCTGCTTTATGGGGACTTGCTGGGATCCTTCCCCTTTGGCATTGGAGCTGTTCCTTGTCCCGTGGCCCATGGGAGGTTCTCTTGGTGCTTTCTCTCCTCGGGGTAGCTGTTCCTAAGCTCTGCAGGGAGTGCCAGGCTCTGATCTCCAGCTGTGTTTGGCTGATCCTGCTGCAAGGCATGACTGGAATGTCCATGGTTCTGCTGGTGAGGACAGATCAGGGATGAGCCAGCTGGATTGTCCCTGGAGAGGGACAGGAATCACGGCTGGGTGATTCTCACAGCAGCCACGTCAGAATCTTGTTGCTGTGGTTGAACTGAGCTGTGGGGAATTGCTTTATCAGTGCTGGGATGTGTTTGTGTAAGCCCTGCTGCTGGAGGGAAACGTGGGACAGGGCCCATGGGACGGCTGTCACTGAGTCCCTGGTGTGTGCACAGCCCTTGGGACAGCTGAGGGTCCCGTGCTCTGCTGCACCTCTGCTCCCCTGGGGTTTGGGGTCTTCCTCAGCTCTCTGCAGGCACCAGCACTGAGAGGGAGCAGAATTCTGCTTTGGGCTGTGTGTGATCTGGGGATCAAGGCAGCTCCGTGTTTGTTCCTGGAGGGAGCTGGCTTATCCTGCAGGGAGCTGTGTCTCTGCTCGAGGACTGGCGGCTGCTTCTCCACGGGGGGGTCGGGATAGAGCAGCTTAAAGGCCAAGCTGCAAAGCCGGCCTACTTCTGTGGTTTAAGTTACAGTTTAAGTGCAGGGAGGTGGAAGATCTAGGAAACAGCATAAACTACAAAGCCTTGCTCCTCCATAGTTCTGGAAAAAAGAATTCTCAGCTGATGGTTTTGATTCCTTGGCCTCTGTATGAAAACAGTTCTGCTGCTGCTGCTCTGAGCAGGGATGGCTGGAGCACCTGGATTTCAGAGGCTGAAGTCTCTGCTGCACCTCTGCCCTCGAGGAAAGCTGCCAGAGTATTTTGGGTGGAACATTTTGGAGAAGCAGCAAAGGGCTGGTGTAGCTCGGAGCATGTGGGCAGGCAGGTCGTGTGGCAGGGTCAGCTCTGCATTCCCTGTGACACTGGGGGTGCTGCAGGGACAATGTGAAGTGCAGCCATTCCTGCCTCTGGCTGTGTTTGTCCCCGAAGGAGGGGACAGCCTGTTCTGCCCAGGTCGATGTCTGAGGGCAGCAGCCTGAGGGGGGCACATTGATGGGGCAGAAAGAGAAATGGCACACACTTGATTCAGTCAAAGCATCAGCTGTTCCCTGCTGGGTCCTGACTCCAGCAGTTGTGCCTAAAACTTCCATTTGACTTCTGAAACATTCTATTTTACTTCCTAAAGAACCTGAGTGGCTAAATACCCCCGGGATGGCCAGTGCCTGGGCACAGGAGCCAGAGGGAGCTGCACAGGCTTTACCTGAATGCTAATTAAAGCTAAAAGTAGTGGTTAGAAATATATCCTGAGTCCTTTGCTTGTGAAAGATGAATCCTGAGTAAAGGAAAGCATAGAAGAACAGCCACTGTCCTTACGGACCCCAAAGGTGGAGCGTTAGGGAAACGCTAATCCCTGCACAGCCTCGTCACCAAGAGGATTAGGCAGGAGTTCATCTGGTCGCCGAGGGGCAGGAGGGGCCGCGCCCGGTGCATGGCTGGGTAAGGGGGCAGCGGGGAGGGGGCAGCGGGGATCCCGCGTGTCCGCTCGGCTCACGGCGAGCCGGGACAGACCCTGACCCTCGGCATCGCTGCTGCAGTGCGCGGAGCGAGGGCAGCCCCGGCGCCCTGAGCTGCGTGTCCCGGTCCGCAGGGAGCCATGGGCCGGCACCGCGCCCCGCCCGAGCCCTGCTGGAGGCGGCTGCTGCGCGCCGGGTGCCGCCGGCTCCTGTCGCTCTGCGGGACGGCGCTGCGGGGGCTGCGGGGGCTCTGGAGCCTGGCGTGGGTCGGTACCGCAGAGCCCTTCCCCGGGGACCTCCCCGCACCTCATGCCAGGGCAGGGATGCTGCTGGGGTGCAATCGCTGCACGGCTGCTGCGGGGTCTGGCGGTTGTTGCAGCGCCCACCGCAACACCCGGGGCTGGAGCGGGACCCTCGTCCCGGGGCTGCTGCTTGGCTCAAGGCGCTGGGTGTTTGTGCCCACCCAGAGCCCTGGGGACGCGGGGACAGCGCTCCAGGCTCTGCGCTCCTCGGGGCGGGTGTGAGCCGTGCTCTCCTCCAGGTGCTGCTGATGTGCTACAAGAGCTGCTGGGATGGCGCCTTCCAGGTCACCGAGGAGGTAACTCCGCCGGTGCCACCCCCCGGGACAGCTGAGCCCGGTGACACCGCCTGCTGGGTGGCACCGGGGGGTTCCCCAGACAGGGCTGGTGCCAGGGGCCATTGGGCTCAGCTGCCCGTGGACCTGCGAGTCCCCACTGCCCGTGTTGGCTTCCAGCTCGGCACAGCCCTGCAGCTTAGACTGGAGGGGAGTGAGGAGGAGGAGGAGGATGTGGACTCCGATTCCGCATGGGAGCCTGGACAGACAGGTGGGTCCCTGGCCCGGGGGTGTCCCTGGGGCCGGCCGGTGCCAGGAGGGGTGGCAGGAGCTGAGCTGTGGTGCCAGGGCAGTGGCAGCGGCGCGGCGAGGCCATGCTGGGGAGGCTGGAGGCGCTGGAGGCCGACGTTCGCTTCCTCTGCACCGAGCTGGGCGCTGAGAAGCTTCTGTGGAGCAGCCGGTTCCTGGAGCTGCTGCGGGAGCAGCAAAGCCTGCGCCAACGGGTGAGTCCCTGGGGGTGCCAGCCCCCACAGCCCCTGTGACACCCCAGAGCCTCACACCCTGCTCCAGCTGCAGGAGCTGCCGTGGCGGTGGAACAGTGGTGACAGCCCCGAGCTGCTGGGGGAAGCAGAGGACCAAAGTGCCAGCGGGAGTGAGGGAGAGAGCCCAGAAGGTAGGGGCTGGGAATTGTAGGGGGGCACAGGGAGCCCTTAGCTGGGGAGGGGGGACCTGCCTCCAGAGCTGGGGATGGGACAATGTGCTGATCTCTGCTAATGGGCAGTGTGGGTAATCCACCAGCTCCCACCTGGGCACTGGGTGGCACTGGGCAGCCCAGAGAGGTAGGTGCTGGGAAAGGCTCCCAGTTCTGTTCCCAGCAGGAGCCTGGCTGGGTGCTCCCACTGGTGTCTCCTTCTCCCTCCTTTGCTCTTTTCCAGGACGCCAGTGGATGGAGGCACCTCGGCAACCACGTGGCTCCATCCAGCCTGACAGGCAGAAAGTGTAAGTGAAGGTGTGAGCAGGGCCTCAGCAAACCAGGCAGGATCCACACATTCCTGCCCAGGCCCTGCAGGACACAGGCCAGGCTGGTGCAGTCCCAGCTGTGTCCCTGTACGTGCCTCCATCCCTTGGTGCTGGCTGGGCTTGGCCCCATCCAGCAGAGCTGCAGCCATCCCCCAGGAGCAGGAACCAGCTGGAGGCAGGTCAGGACAAGCCACTGGCCCTGGGTCTGCCCCAGGACACGGCACAGCCCTCCCTGCCCAGGGCTGCCCCCGGGCTGACTGTGCCCCTCAGGGCTGGCTCTGGTCAAGCTCACCGAGGAGCATCCTCCTGCTCTGCTGCCTGTTGGGAGTTCCAGGAACAAGGGTCTGGTCAGCACCAGCTTCAGTCACCTTGCACTAGGGTGAGGGATTGCAAAACTCACCCACTGACTTCCTGATGGGCCAGATCCATCCTCTCCAGCTGCTCCTGCTCATGTCGCAACCCTGGGCCGGCTCCTTGAGACAGCGTCAAGGGCAAGCGGCTCCCCAGGCACGGCTGAGGGCCCCACGCTGGCCAGAACAACTGGCCCAGGAGCCTGCAGGGAGCAGGGCTGAGGGGCCTGGCCCAGCACAGGGGGCTGCACCCCCCTGAACAGCACTGTTCAATAGAGGCAGCTGCTCTCCATCATTGTGTCTGCCTGGTCTTTCCCCAGCAGAGCTGGGACAGCTGCACCAGGGCCCTGCTCTTTGGGGAGGGGGACAGGATGAGCTCTGGCTGAAGCACAGGTTCAGCAGGGGTTGGGGCCGGGCTCCAGCAGCAGCAGGACTGGCAGGGATCTGTCCTCCCAACGTGCCCCAGCAGCTCCCACATGCAGGGAACTGATGCAATGCCAATAGCAGCAGCCTGACTCACCCTGCACCCACCCGGCCCCGGGACAGCCCCGTGCTGCTCAGAAATACCAGAGTAAAGCAGGGCCTGCAAATGAGCTGGCAGGTGCCATGGGGGCCCCAAGCTGGCCCCTCCCTGCTCCTGCAGGAATCACAGCACCCTCCATGCCGGGACCATGGGAACACCAGACAGTGGTTGTGACAAGGTCCTGCTCCTGCTGTGCCACCATTTATCCCTCCGTGGCAATCCTTGGGCTGGAAATCCCCAGCCAGCCCACAGGGTCCAGGGTGCAAGAGGAGGGTGACATCAAGCAGGATTAGCTACAGCCACCAGCTCTGCACCCCCCCAGAGCAGCCCCTCCCCACAGCACCTGCAGCAAGGCAAGAGCCACCACACAGGCCATGGAAACCTTTCCCCAGCCACCACAGCAGCCAAAGCCTCCTGACCTATTGCTTAACCTGAGGCTGCATTTACTCCAACACTTGTGCAACACTGCTCCCCAGTCCCAGCCAGGGCCCTCAGTGGCTTTGGCAGCAGGGCTGAGCAGGCTGCTGCTGCCCCAGCCAGGGCTGTGGCTTCCAGGGACAGCCCCTGGCCCTGGGGAGCACCGGGGGGTTCAGGGCCCTTAGGAAAGCGTGTGGCTGGAGGGCAAGTGCTGACAGCATCCTGACAACGCACACTGATACAATGTGTGTCAACAAATCAACTGCTTCTGGCCTGCAAGTGCCAGGAACATTTCTGTATCCCTTGCACAGCAAAATTCCAGGACCAGAACCAATTACTACAGCAATTGGGTTTGCATATTTAAAATCTCTTACAGTACCTACAATAGAAAACATCTTACAGAGTAAGGGGAAATGAAAGAGGTGGCAGTACCACCCCATCCCACCCCAGCCTCCCCCCACTGCCCTGGGCAGCACCCAGCTCCTCCCCAGCACCTTTCCCTTCTCTTGTATGCAATACTGACTGCAGTTACTCCTTCCTGCAGTCCTGTCTCACAGGGAGGAGACTGCAGCAGCAGTTTGGGGTTCAGGGTGCAGAGCTGCTGCCATGCTCAGTACAACCATTCCTCTTTACAGGGAGGGCAGCAGCCCAGCAGCCTCAGCACTGGGGGAACAGGGGGTGGATGCTCAATCTGCTCCCCATGTATTGCTGCCATCACCACACCCCCATGATGGTGCACACACCCCATCCCCTTCCCCACAGCCTGCACAGGAACCTTTATCATTCCTGCCTCTGAAAATGCTTTAAAATATTGGAACTGAGTTAGCCACAAGCTGGAAACCCCCAATGGGAGGAACCAGCTGAGTTCAAATGAAGTTCAGGGAGCAAGGGCAGTGGGGAGGTGAGCAAGCCCTGGAGAGCAGACTGGCCTGCTTGGTGGAACCAGCCTCTCCTGAAGCTCAGCACGAGGCTCCAGTGGCACACAGCTGACAGGATGAGGGCTGGGAAGCCCCTGAGCACAGGAAACCTTCAACAGGCCCATGTGTGACCTCCTTTCCCCCAACAGCCGAGAGCTGGCACAGATCTGACCCAGATCTGACCCAGTTTGGCTCACCCAGGAACACAAAGCAAACACCCAGCAGGCTCTACCCCCAACCCCAGGAAGTGCTCAGCCAACGGATGCACCCCAAAAAACTTCACCTTAACGCCCCAGCAGGGCTGCCAAGGTGTGCAGGCAGGCAGCCCCACAACTCCTGGCACTGAGGAGCGTGTGGGGAAAAAATGTGCAGCAGCAACAGTTCCAATCAGCATTCCCACTTCCCAAATCTCTGGCACCACAGTGAGCTTGGGAAATGGGGACACAGAACTGTGTGAATGAAGGAGAAAACTCAGAGCACAGCAGTGGGGTTGTGGCTGGGCTTGCTGGCTGCTGCAGCACACACAGCAGCCTGGGGGAGAAACTTTGACCAGATCTGTGCCAGGGCCTGACCCTCCCACCAAAGCACTCCGTGTGCCCCCAGGACTGTCACTGCAGCAGAAACATCACAACCCAACTCAGTCAGCTCCAGCTCTTCCTCTCCTGGCTGTGATAATGGACCTCTGCACTGATTCCTTTAATTGTCTCTCAGTGCAGCTTTGAGACACAAAACCAAACATCTACCCTTTTACACATCCTGTAAAACTAGAACTACCTATTGTCTTTTACAGGAACACCAGCCTTAAAATCCTGAAGCATTTTTCAACTGCAGATCCCATTAAAGACAGCAGCAAATTCCTCACCTGGTTAAAGGTGTGCTCAGATCCCTGACACATCACTCCATCCCCCCACCCCACACACACAGAGCCACATGAGCTCTGTCACTGCAGTGACAGCCTCAGAGGCTTCCTCTCCCACAGTCAATAAAGACTTCAGACTGAGAGTTGCAGGTTTGTTTTGAAATGCAGCTGGTCTCTGGGAGCACCTGCCTCCCTGGTTTCTGATTAACTGGAGTCACTGCCCTGTGGTAAATGAGGAGCACAAGTTTCAATACAGACCATAAAGTTATTTAAGCAGTGAGATAAGAACGTGCTGTGCTACAGTGGAGCAGGTGGGAGGGGAAGAACCTTACACCACAGTGTGAGCACTGATACTCCTGCTGCAGGAATATCCAGTCCATAACAAATCTTCAGAGCATAATCTGGACACGTTACCATTCACATACTCCACACTCAACATCTGACACAGATGTACTGTAACTGGATAAAGAATGTATTTATTAACTATACATAGTTATTTCCAGTTTGTACTGTGGAATTGCCCCTTAAAGCCAAACACAGTCCATGCTGATTCCAAAATTGCCAGGAGCATGGCAATTCTGCTGCTTTAAATGGCAATAAATGCTGCTTTAGCACCCGAGACACCCACAGTGTGGTGGGGAGTGAGAGCCAGCACTGCTGCTCATCCCACCTGCCCTGCCAGGGCCTGCCCCGGGCACTGAGCAACCCCAGGGAAGCCAAATCAACAGCAGACACTGCACATGCCCTTATCTGCCACAGCACATGGATGTTTTGGTCTCTGCATCGATTAACAGCCTGTCAATAACCAGCCCTCAGACTGCACACAGAGATCAAAGCCTGGCAGAGGAACCCCAGCTAGGAAGGATAATTTCTGTGACTTCCCTGGAAAGCCAACCAAAATGTTGATTGCTCCTCCACAAAGCCACCAGAGACCAAATATGTCAACTCAGCAATTTTTATTTATATAACACAGTTTTTCTTTGCCAGGGCTGTCACATGGCTATTCAGTACATGAATATACTGCACAGTGATACAGAAAGTTCAGCAAGTGTCAGCTGGGGAGTACAAAATGTTAATCTTCTCATTGCAAGAGAGGCAGCAGATACCAGCATTCCACCAGAAACCCAAACCCACCTTGCCAAGTAACATATGGCTGAGGTGAGAACAGCATTAATTAAAACTGCAAGCAGCAAGGTGCTGAACAGTAACATTAAAAACCATTTTTTCTGTAATTTACAAATATGCTAAGTATCAGGTTACTTAAAATTAAGAAGCATTTTGCTTACTAACATGAAACATTACTAATTTGTAATGTATCATTATTAACCAGGTATACAGGTTCCTGTGTCTCTGTGGTCTCATGGCACATGGTGCCAGTCTGGGCAGGTCATTTCTTGGACAGCAGAGGGAAGAGCAGGAACAGACAACACTGCTCCCAAGAGGGTTTCAGGACCAGCTGCCTTCCACTCTCCCCTTCCTAATTTGCCACTCAATAACCTTGGTTTAACCACAGAAGGGCGTATTGTATTTAGAAAACAACAACACACACAGATACAATGTGTATCAACAAACCAACTGCTTCTGGCCTGCAAGTGCCAGGAACATTTCTGTATCCCTTGCACAGCAAAATTCCAGGACCAGAACCAATTACTACAGCAATTGGGTTTGCATATTTAAAATCTCTTACAGTACCTACAATAGAAAACATCTTACAGAGTAAGTGGAAATGAAAACAGGAACAGTCTTGCCAAATAAGTCTTATTCTACAATTCTGGATGCTGCTCTAGTTGGGCACAGCCAAAGGGGACAGGGGAATATTGGTGAGGAAGAAGAGAAAGCAACAGCTTTACAACACAAAATATTAAAGACTCCTTTGGAAGGCCCCTGGCAGCAGTCCAGATGTGACTGCAGCTGTTCTATTGCTGTCTGAAGGCAAAAGGCACATAATAAATCCTTGTCAGTGCTGTACAGAGCCAGCCTGGGATAGGGACAGCTCCAGAGCAGCACTCACAGCATGCCCAGCTCACCCACCTGCTCTGACACTGCAGTTGTCAGCACATGCCCAACATGCACAACCCACACACAGCTCTGGAGCAGTGTCCAGCTGCTCCTCCTGAGCAAGGACTCTGCTCCTGGGAGCTCTGAGCTCACCAAGCACTTGTGGTCCATGGGGCACAATTACCTCAGATCAGCTGAGGTGGGAGGGGTGTGGAAAACATCATTCAAGAAGTGCACCAGTAAAACCAGTCAGATATACCCAGCTTCAGATTACATTACTAACCCAACATTTGCCACAGATCTGGATGGTGGGATTTACAAAAGAGGCTTAGGCCCTAACAACAGCACTGACAAGGCATTTGGGTCCTCAGAAACCAGCCTTAGGCCACTACAAAGGCAGCACCCACTTCTCTCACATCCAGTTATGGACTACTGCAGGAGTTCAGGGTGTGCCAGACACCCATGAACCCCAAAGGAACAGTCCTGCTCCAGAGCTGCAGCCTCCCTTCCTGCTTAGCCCCTGGGGAAGGTGGGGTGTTCTCCCCTCTCCCACAGGCACGTGGTCATAGCTGGAGCAGAATTTGCTGTGAGCACACCACTTCTGGCACCCAGCCTCCAGCTGGAGCCCAGTACTTCCAAAGGAATAAGGAGCACTCAGAAGGCACCTGTGGCAGCTGCAGAGGCAAACCCAGCCCCTCAAGCTCTCCCCATGCCTGCCTGCCCTTGGCACCTGCCTCACACACCTGGGTTCTGGGCCTTGTAGGTGAGGATCTCTGCTGCCAGCCTCTGGGGGTCCAGCAGCCGGGGGAAGCGGCTCATCACAGCATCCACCAGGTGCGGGTGGAAGATGCCGCACAGCTTGACGTGCACGCTGGCCCTCTCCTCAGCAAACTGCTCCGAGCCAGCCCAGGGCCCCGAGTCCCCGTAGGCCGGCCCGGGGGCCCTGTGCACGCCGGGGGATCTCACCTGCGGCAGCGGGTACGGCTCGGACCAGCAGCCCCGGGAGCGCGGCAGCGCGGCACCGAACTCGCCGGGCAGGCTGTACTGCCCCGCAGCACCCGCGGGCACGGGCACCCCATAGCCTGAGAAAGAGTGGGGTGCTCCCGAGCGAGACAGCTCAGGGCTGTACTGCAAGAAGCTAGCACCAGAGGAAGAGGATTTATGGGAGCCGTGGTTGTAGGAGACCAGACCGTTCTGCTCTAAGCTGGGGGAATGGGGGTAGACAGGTCTCTGCCTACCACAGGTGCAGACGGGCACCTGCTCCGCATGGGAATGGTCACAGTGACTGGTACATCTGTGAGGCCACATGTCAGACAGCTGGTTCTCCAGAGACCCAATGCCTGAGTCGAGATGCTCCTGAGAGACGTAAGACAGAGAGTCCATGGGAGGCTGCTGGTACCTGTCAGGGGAGACACTGCCTGATACACAGCCTTTGGTGTGCAGCACAACGTCACTGGGCTTGGCTTTGTGGGCCAAGCTCTTCCTCTCTGCAGAGATCTTCTGTAAAGAGCTTTTGTCACTCTCCATGGGCACAGAGCACAAGAGCTCTGCCTGGGAACCCCGCTTCCCCTTCTTCTCCTCCTTGGCACTGGTACTCCTGGTTGGAGACAGCCTTGCATTGGCACGGAGTTCATCAGCTAACGAGCGCTGGGGCTGGTTGATCCTTTCAGGATGGTAGAACTTGCACTTAATTCCATAAGTGCATTTTTTCCCTGTAAGGAAAACCAGAGCATGAAATGACCAGCTGGATTTGACTAGATTATGAATGATATTTGCACAAGCATCTTGTTCTTCACATTAAGGCAGCAGGTCTTACCATAAGGGCACTGCTGTTTCTTGTGTTCTGGAACTACAGGTTTCTTCCTGAGGAAGTTATCCAGGCTGGGGCCATGACGCCCTAAGGGATCATCTGGAGGCATAAACCTAAAGAAAAACAAATCTCAGTCAGAAGCAGTTCACTTTTTTGAGTTGAGGTTTGGTTCCTTCTCAAAGCCTCCTATTTCACTGAAGATCAAAAGATATCTGAGCCCTACAAAGCTCTCCCATATCCTACAGAGATAACCTTCCTGCCACCCAGTCCACACCAGCACAAAATGCTTCCCTTCAGGCACAGAAGAGGTTCAATGCTTGGCTGTCAACCAGAATTAGTACCTGCTGCTAACAACTGTCCTGTGAGGAAATTGCACCCTGAAGCTCCTGGCTCCAAATTAGGAGCAGCTACTGAGATGCCACTGACTTCTTCTGCCTTTGTATCTTACAGCTTTTCATTATTTCTTCACTAGCATTTTGCTTCTCTCATGCATCACTTGCTATCGCTTCATTACAACAAGCCAGTGTGTTCACACAGATCTTTCTTAAAAGCCCAGGAAGATTGTGGGGGACCATAATGCTGTGGAGTAGCTACCTAGAACAGAGGCTAGACAGAGTTAAGAGAATAAAGTGGGTATTTAATGAAGGCCTTCAATAGGGACACTTTGGGCAGCACAAAAGCCTCACACAGGCTACACCCAAGATGGACTATGGTCATGAGTTTTTCAGACAGACACAAGTTTGGTCTATTTGCACATCAGGAGGTAATTGTCCAATTACAGCTTCAGGTAATGAAGTCATATTCCCCAGTTTGCTCCCCTCCTCTAATTCACTTTTGTTTACACTTTCGAGGGCCTGAGGCAGAGGGTGTCCTTGGTTCTCAGGCCCAGAAGGATTGTTCTGTCTGACCAAAACATGAAGAGAGCTTACTAACACTCTATACGGAGCTCAGAGTTATGCACCGATGCTGTACAAGATCTGAAAGAAATAAAAGCTAAAAACGGAAGGCACGAGCCATACTTGTCATTAACAAAGGAGTACATCAGCAGGCGCTCCTCGATGAACTTCTTCCACTCGGGCCGCTCGTTCTGCAGGTCCCGGTAGGTGTCGTTGGACACGACGATGCCGTCGGACTCGTGGGCCAGCTTGACGATGAAGCGGTCATCGTAGCACACCACGCGCTTGCCGCCCACGCGCCGCGACGGCGTGAACACCAGGATCTTCTTCTTCTCCAGGTCCCGCAGAATGTACTGGTCTAGAGAGAACACAACTGTGAGCGCCTGCGCAGCCCTCCACGCAGATGAAGTAACATTATAAATAAATAAAAGCATTCCTGTGAAGTCTCCACACAACCCAGACTGTATGCAGCCCGGCTCATTGCTGTTCTGAGTTATTCAAATCTCGGCTCTCTGCAAGGTCAGAGCAAGCTCCCCTCAATTTGAGTAATTCTGGCTAAATATGCTTCAGTTAAATACAAAACACACAGTGTGTCCCTGCAAGAGGGAAAAAAAAATCAAGAAATAAAAGATAAGAAGTTAGGAAGCAGAGCAGTATTACATTCCTTGTTTTCTGAATTATTCCAACTGAATCAGGCAAAAGCTGGCTTAAGGGAGAAGTTAATGACTAATACTCCCTGGTCAGTTCAGCTCATTGCAGCTCCTGCTACTCAGACTTTCCATTCTGAAGTTAATTACTGACTTAGCCAGAACTCTGCAAGCTCACTAAGTGACAGAGCAGTCAGCCTCAAAAGCTACTTTTGGTTTCCATATTTTCATACCTGTTATGAGTACATCTGGTCGGGGCTGCTCCTTCCTCCATGATGGCACAAAGACTGTAATATCCTTGTGTCCCCTGTCCCAGAACCACTGGACAGCCAGAAGGATACCTCGGCAGGAGAACACTTCTTTATTCCCATGGCTGCAAAGGAGAAAATTAGGACTTTATTCCCTTCATGATTCAGTACACACTAGTCAGGCAAGGCACAGAGCAAAGGGAGCTGGCAACTAGGGCAGGCTTCAGCGAAGTGTTGAGGAGCACAGGCAGCAAACACAGATACTTGTCTTGTGTAACAACACCCTCACTCAGACCTGCCCAGCACCCCCACTCATTTCAGCACCTCAGGATACCAGTAAACACCAAATACTCTCTCACTGGTAGGGAGACAGCAGCTGTAATTGTTGCAGCTGCTCTGAAACAGCCTCTGCTTCAACACTGGACTTCTGATGGTTATTTTTAGCCCAGAGCACAACGTGACCCAAAACCTCTTTGTGCTACTCTGACAGCTAATGCCAGCGGCTGTTTCCTGCCAGGGTGCACTGTACCCTCACTGGGTGTTTGCTTGCAAACTTCTGATCACTTCAGGAAAACAAGATATTCCATATGCACTCTCACCTCAAAGAAAGATGATTCATTCCATGATGGCTCTAAACCTCATCTACAAATGCACTATTTGCACAAAATGGCATCATCTCCTGTGATCAGTGCTGGATGAGAGAACAGCTCATGGCAGTTGGAGAACAAAGTTTGACAACCTTGTCAGAAGCCACGTACCGATGCAAAAAGCTTCTTAATTATTCATTAGGTCATATCAAAAAGTTTCCAGAACTTCTAGGAGGAAACTACCCCTCCCGTTTTACAAGCACTAGTATTTACAGTGCAATCAGCTCTTCTGCTGATAGTGGTTCTGGCAAACTTCCAACACCTCTATTCCAGCCCAATGTGTCACTGTGGGGATCCAACTGCCTGTGTTCTGTGACAATGCACTACACCAAAGGGGAGCTGCTCTCAGAATTCTGGAAGATTTCCCTGGGCACTACCTGTCCCAAATTTTACTCCTTCCATCTGCACCTGAATGATATTTCAGCCCCCAGCACCCCCTGGCAGCCCCTCACCAGAGCCATTCCTGCACTGGCACTGTTGCAGCACCACTACAGAGAAGTTTAAGTTCCCCTCCCAGCCTCACCCTTTCTTTGAAACTACAAAGAAGTTGAAGAGCTGTACAGAAGTACTTATTCTAGAAGAACTAAACACTTGGCAACAGAACTAACACCTGAAGAGACACCTAACATATCTCCAATAAGAATCCTAAATTACAGAAGGCTGAAAATCACCATCAGAAGATATTCTAAAAGTTTTTTCCAATATCAAATGGATTTAGCTACAAATAGCCAGGCACAGGTTATTACAATTTTTTAGAGATAAATGTGAAAAACAAACCCTTTTTGGTGGATTTTTTTGGTTTTGTTTTGGGTTGTTAGTTGTTTTTTATTTTCTGAGTCTCTGCTACCAACCTCAAACCTCCAGAAGCCAGCTAATTGGGCTGATCTGATTTGGCAGCAGCCAAGGAAAAATTCCCTTAGAAGGAAGTAAAAGCTAATTTCCACTATGATTTGCATAAGTTTGTCAAGAGCTGTTGAGGGAGGCCGCTGTACATACTGCAAATGAATCAGCAGGGAACATCACACCATCAATACAGGAAGTTTCAGAATGGAATTCCCCTGCTAGCAAATTGCTTAAAAAAGCCAGACTGCTTCTCTCATGTCAGACCCTGGGCTCTGGCCTGCCCTGACTCACAGCTGCTGTGATTTCCCCTCTGCATTTTGGGGTAACTTTCACCACCAAGAGGCTCCTCGTTAACAAACACAGCCAATCCTGCAGGTAAAGCCCACACACTCATCCAAAGTAAACTTTGTTGCCAGAGTCACTTATCAGCCTGGGCTCACAATAGGCCATTTTCCATAGTGTTCCCAGAGCTGTGCAGAGGGTAGGAACTGGAACAGGCTCTCTTCAGGGGTGCCAGGCACAGCTTTCACTCTCCAGCCCTGTTCCACTGCTGTCACCATTCCTCATCTGCTCTGGGACTCATCTGTGCCTCATCTTTCTCAGCTCTGTTCTCAGAACTGTCACCAGGGCTTGGCAAAAACCACACCTGCAAACAAACCTCCACACAGCACTTTCACCTCAGACAAACCTACTGCAACCGACACAGCAGCTCCACCTGCACCCAGGGTTATTTTTTATAAAATCTGCATACACAACCATAAACAACAAAGGAGGTGGCTTCAGAGATGCAACAGAAAAAAAATTTTCAGGACCCAACTCAGAACCTGGTGTGTTAAATTTCAAGAGTCTGCTATGCAGAGGTGAGGGATCACATACTGCTGGGGCTGGGGTGAGGGCAAGCAGTGCTCACCATTGTGGGAGCAAAAGCCAGGGTGAACACTGGGGACATCACACCAATGAATATCCAGCCCTGATATTCTGGATGCTTCATGGATACTGGGGGCTCTTGTCACAGTGTCCAACAGGACCTGCTCCAGCAACACTGTGACACACGAAATGCTGAGAATGAGCCACAGCCCTGCCTTGGTGACACCTCTGACATCCCATCGTTCTCTACCTTGCACAGAAATTCACCAAAATACAAGAAGCACAATTTGGGGACAAGTCTTCAGTGGAGCTCCATATTACAAAGCCTTCTCTAATTAACCCTGTAATTATTTATTGAGCAACTTCCTGCTAAGGAAACTTACACAAAGCCACTAGTTAAGAGGACAACGTCTCTTCAGTTATCCCCTCAGCGCTAGGGCACAGGAGGAAGTGTCTGTTCCAAAGGAAACACTGCTGCCCTCACCACTGCCCCGTGACCGGCGGCTCTGGGCGGGCAGAGCAGCGCCCAGACGGGCCCGCACCGGCAAACGTGATGCTCGTCCTCGTGTGTCGGAGAAGCACCTTGGAAAATATTACCAGCCCTCTTCCAAACACCCAGGAGCGGCTGCTTTGAGCGGGGCACTCACGGCTTTTCGTCTCCGAGCCCTGCGCGCCTGGCAGAGCTCACAGCCAGAGCCCACACCCCGGCAGCCCCGCGCCCACCCCGGACGCACCTCATGGCCACGTTGCTGCCATCGATGACGATGGGCTTCAGGTTGTCGCTCTCTGTTTCCTCGGGGCCGGGCGCGGGGGATTTGTTGCCGGCGCCGCCCCGAGGGACCAGCGGGGCCTCGCCGGGCTCGGGCGGGGCCTCGGGGCCGTCCCTCTCGG
>WBNO01028495.1:0-45389 GCA_013400575.1 Peucedramus taeniatus | reverse complement strand
GAGGACACACAGGGCTGGGGACACACAGGGCTGGGAACACACAGGACTGGGGACACACAGGGCTGAGGACACACAGGGCTGGGGACACAGAGGGATGTGGACACACAGGGCTGGGGACACACAGGGCTGGGGACACAGAGGGCTGAGGACACACAGCTGTGGGGCTCCTGCGTGCTCACCACAGATACCTTGAGGCAAGCAGAGGTGGGTGACAGAGGGGGCAGGAGCACTGGTGGGTGACAGAGGGGACAGAAGCACTGGCAGGTGACAGAGGCCAGGCCAGGCAGAGCCTGCAGCATCCTGGGAGAGGAGCTATTGCTGCACTGCTGCTGGCACTGCCTCCTTCCTGGTATCGCCACTTCGCAGCCTCGCGCTGGGTTTGATCCCTACAATACATGGGATTTATCTCTCTCACTTTCATGTGCCTTTAAGGAAACACCACTCTTTATCTCATTTCTGCTGCTTTTTATCATCACAAAGAGTTTTTAATGAAATGAGAAAGCGTCTGTTTCTGTGGGCAGACGTGGCGTGGGTAATTTCAATATAAAACAAACAAGGCGGCTTTCAAAATTAAAATTTTATGTGTGGCATTTTCTCATTTAACAGAATGCACAAAGACGGGCAAAACCAATTAACGGGAGGTTTAGACTCAGCAACTGGCAAAATTAAACAACAGGACTCTGCAAATGGAATGATTTGTTCAAAGAAAGCTGGAGAAGGGGATGGAGAGGAGGGTGGAAACAAGGCTGTGATCAAAAATCCACCACCTCTTAAAAATAAATGCAGACAAACCTGCTTCTTAACTCATGTTCCTCAAACAGGCTCCAGAGCCAGGCCAGGTGGAAACATTGGGAAATGACATGGCCTGGCAACGCCAGCTTTTGGGGAGAGCTGGGGATGTCCCAGGTCAGGGCTTGGATGCTGTGAGTGGCAGGAGAAGTTGGCTCCCAAAATGTACCTGCCCCAGAGCAGCAGCTTGTGTCAGGTGCAGGGCTGCTCTAACCACCCTTCAGGAGAGGGCTGCTTCCATCCCAGATTTCCCTCTGCTTCCAAATCCCCTCCCACCAAGGAAAACATCAGTTCCAGGAGGAGCTAAGCTGGAGACAAGAGGGAAAGCAGGAAAGGGAGGCTGGAGGTGTCTGAGCAGGAGCAGAGGCAGCCTCTGCCCCCTGTGCTGCTCCTGCACAGGGCCGTGATCAGAGGAACACCGTGGGGGGCTCCAGATGAACCATCTTAAAAGAGAGGAAGAGTGGAATTAAGGCTAATCACTTGCTATCAACCATCAGCCAGGGCTGTGCCTGCCGAGTTCAGGATTTACAGTCCCTGGGAGCCAGCCTGAGCTGGGCTCTGATTGCTGCAATCACTGAAAAACGGGGCTGGGGCTTATTTGCCTGTTTAGCTCATAATTTGTGATGTTGAAGTGCTGAATTCTTTAAGGTGAGAAGGTGTCAGGACCGTATTTAACTGGGAATTTAGGCCTGCTGGACCAGAGCAAGGCTGAGTCCTGCCTCATCATCCAAGTGAGTCAAGATTTCTCTCAGGTGTGCTGCCCTTTGGTGGAGCCCCAGAGATTACAGTGGGAGAGTCTGCCTGGTGAATGAAATGTGGAGCAGCATTATTCCCTGTGCTTCCAGCTCTGCTTTCCACAGAGACAGAGAAGGCAAAAGCCACTTGCCAATGAGGAGCAGCAGCCATCCAGCCCTTGTGGCTGCTCAGCTACAAGTCTTAAAAGAAGATGCAATTCTCAGGGGGAAGAAGCTGGGAAGGGATGTGCTGAACACCCGTAGCAGCCTGGGAGAAAGAGATCATGCACTTTGCACCCACTGACAAAGGAGACAGAGCTAATGTGGCCCAATTTCAGCCCAGTGCTGTTTGTGGCTGACAGTCTGGAGGTGCCAGGTGGGAGGAAGGGCCCTAAGCCCGGGTCTGGAGGGAGACACCAGCTTCCAACCAGCAGGAATCCCCCAGTGCCTCTGGCAGCCACGGGTCCAGCCTGGCCATGGGAGCACCTGGAGAGGCACACAGGGCTCCCTGGGGCATGGGCATGGAGCAGGAAATGCTTCTGTGTCTGGGAAATGAAACTCCACAGAAAGGAGAAAAGCACGGCTGTGGAAAGAGAGGAGCAAGCTGCCAAACCAGGTAATCCATCTCCGGAGCGTCTGCGTCAAGATGATTCATGCCTTCCAATTTACTCCCGGCTCAAATCTGAAGTAAATCAGCCCAGACTGTTCCCTCCCCGTGCCGGGACATGGTGTCAGTGTGGAGAACATCCCACCCCGCCCATCCATCTCGCCGGGCTCGCAGCTCCCAGCTCTAAAGGGTGTCCTTCGCAATTAGAACCAAACTGTTTGTTTGTTGATAGGTGACAGGAGGAGAGGAGGCGCCCTGGGAAGCAAGATGGGATGTGAAAAGGGATGATGAGAATGGATTTTTTTAAATATATTGCTGAGTTGCTTTCCTGCAGCAAATCCTTCCACAGGAGAATAGCTCAGGTAGAAGGCTATCAATATTAGTTCCCACCTGTAATAAGAAAGTTGTCCAAAGTCTTAATTACCTTTTAAAACTATTTACAATTCTCCTGCCTCCATCTGTGGCCTTTCTGCCAGTCCTGATACCCCACTGCCTCTGCTAGCAGCTATCACCAAAGGGGTATCAGGGACAGACAAAGGTGACACAGAGACTCCATCAGCAGAAGGCATGAAAAGCACTTGATTATTAGAAATCTACAGTTCTTATAGAAACAATTGTAAACTTAAGACCTGGTTGGCCTTTAGGAATCTTCTCTCACCTATTGGTCAAGAAGGGACAACTCCTTCTTGTAAACATCTGTGACAAACAGAGATTGCCTGCCAGGTGCAGAGATTGAGATAAGAATTGTTTTAATTCTTTCTCTGAGCCTTCTCACAGCTTCCCAGGAAAATCCTGGGAGAACCATATCTCTCTCTGTTCAGAGGATGTGTGATTGCCAGAGCAGCCCTGAGCCAGCCCCAGTGGCAAGGAGGGATGTGACCCACGGGGAGCAGGGAACGAGGGAGCAGCTCAGGGGAGTCCTCTGCAGAGCCACTGGAGGAGAGTGGGATGGAGGAGAGTGGGATGGAGGAGAGTGGGATGGAGGAGAGTGGGATGGAGGAGAGTGGGATGGCCCCAGTGCCCCAGCACAGCCCCCTGGACAGACAGAGGAGCTGCAGGAACACGGGTTCTGGCTGTTCCTTGCACTGGCTCTCCTCACTCTATCACAGCTAATTTCTGCCATTGGTGGGGCAGGGCTGGGGTGCTGGGGGCAGGCAGGACAGGAGGTGCCTCAGTTCCCACCGACACTGGGAGCAGGCTGGGTCCCCCCCAAGCTGCTCCTGCTACCCGTGGATCCTCTGGAGGCACTGGACAAAGCAGGATGTGGCTCTGTGTAGTGGGCTGGCCGCTGGCCAAACACCAGTGCACTCACAAAAATCATTTACCCACCTTCCTCTGCTGTAACTGGAGCAGAGGAGGGGAAAACCTAGTTAAAATAAAGCTCATGGGGTTGAGATAAGGATTAGGAGAGAATGCATTAGGGGCAGAACAGGCTCTAAACTTTAAAGGGTATGAAGAAAACTTTATTAACAGAATGAAAAGACAAATTATAAGAACTAAATAAACTTTTAGAAAACCTTTCTCTCCCCAGCCCTTCTTTCCTTCCACCAACAACATAAAGAGACAAAACCTGGGATTATCAGTCAGTTTACCATTTCTAAAAAAGAATCTTTCTCCAGTTCATTTCATGTCCTGCAGCCTGGGGGGCTCAGCCATGGGGCCTGGTGGGATGTGGGTCATGAACAGCTCTGGCTGCAGACCTGGGAGCAGTCACACAGCTCTGAGTCTGCTAATGAGCCAGAGACATTTTAGGCACTAATTCACTTTATGATGAGAGTGCTGCTGCTACTTAGATGAAGTATTTATCTACTTGTTTAATGCAAATCAATAACTGAATAACTGTTTGATGGGGTGGTGGCATTTGTGGAACTCCACAGTCATTTGTAAGTCGTGTTTTAATGCCTTTCTAATGAGCAGTACCAGCTTCTCACCACCCAGGCTGTGCACTGGGAACAATGAACCCAAACACACCATCCTCAGGAGCTTTCCTTGGTGTTCAATACACTCCTGCCTTCCAGTCCACTGCTTTCCCTGTGTCAGAGCAGCTGAGGGGCTGGGAAGAGCTGGCAGCAAAGCCAAGCCCTAGTGGGGTCTCAGCCCAGTATTGACATGGGCTGGGACCTGCTTTGACTTGTCTTCTGCCAGTTCTGCTCTTTGCAGCAGCTGTAAAAGTTATCCCTTAGAATCTAATTTTCATTTTGCTTCAATTATTTTGTGCCAATGGGTTTGGAAATTCTTGGACAATGGGACCTGTCTGGGTGAGGCAGGACTCTGCAGAGCTCAGCTGTGTGTTGTAGGCAAGGCCAGCATCTGGGTAGGAAAAGAGGCTGGGAGTTTTAAATCCAGCCAAGAAAAGGACCTCAGGGTGCCATTTCAGCCCTCTCCTTGCTCCAGGCCCTGACCACTCGGCTCTGATGGACATTTTTTGGGTGGTTCCTAAAAGGATCAGTGAAGGAGATGTTTTAGCAGCTCTCAGGCAGTGCATCCTGCAGACATTGTTCTGGAGCTGTGCCTCCAAAGTGTCCTAGAAAGGGTCCCCAGAAGAACTAATTTCCAGCTGGGCTGAACTTTATGTACTCCAGCCATGTTTAATTTGCTGAATATTTCATGTTGCTGTTTATGGTAGCTCTTCAGACTCCTCAAAAGTGAGAAGACAAACTTTTCCATCTATTATCTTGGGCCATTTTGCATCTGTTACCCCATGGCTGCAGTCCCAGCGCTGGAGGCACCATATGGCTCACATTGTTATTAGACACAACACACACAAGGAGCAGCAGGACTGAAAAAATGGTCTGGAATTAAAATTCACCTTGTTGCTAACTGCAGAGTGAATGACTAAGCCAGAGGGACCAGGTATCACTGCAGTGGGCAGAGGGTGTTTGTTTCTCTGCTGAAGAAGACCTGAAGTATTTTGATCTTGTGTCTGATTTAAAAACACAGGAGTTGTGCCACTCCTGGTGCAGCACAGTGCTGTCTCATACAGCTAATGAGAGTGGCACAAATACCAGAGTGGTGAAACAGGCCCTAAATACTGCTTACATTTTCCATGATATGGGAAATGAGAGTGTCCCGAAGGGAGCTCCTTCTGGGAAGCACTGACACAGTGAAAATAATCTGCACATGCAGCAAACCTGCAATTAGAGAGGTACCTGGGTGAGCTGCTTGTCATCCCCAGCAGAACACGCCAGGCTGAGCTGCTCCTCATCCTCAGCAGGATGTGTTGGGGTGAGCTGCTCCTCATCCTCAGCAGGATGTGTTCATGGCCCCATTTCTCTTCACAGAGAAAAGCAAGGCACAACTTTTCCCAAGGATTTTCTGGGAAAGGCAGCGAGAAGCCTCAGAGAAGAGAAAATGTGGAATGTTTTAGGAAGATTGTTTACCCAAAGTGATTTGTTAATTAGACACTGATGATGGTTGTTTGGATTTATTGGCATATTTGGTCAAAGCTGTGTTGACTGTCTTCTGAGACAGTCACAGGCTTTCTTTAGTATGCTTTCAGTATCTCTTTAGTATAGTATCTCTTTAATATAGTATAATGTAATATAGTATCATTTAATAAAGCAATTGTTCAGCCTTCTGAATCATGGAGTCAGATGCCAATCACTCCCAGACATTGGGGTCACCTTGCAACTACTGTATGTATTGGGGTGAGCTGCTCCTCATCCTCAGCAGGATGTGTTGGGGTGAGCTGCTCCTCATCCTCAGCAGGATGTGTTGGGGTGAGCTGCTCCTCATCCTCAGCAGAGCAAGCCTCAGCCTGGTGTAATGGAACTGAAAAAGAACCTCCCATGTTCCACCTCTGATTCCATCAGCAACTGCTCTGCAGTGAGGATGGATGGGTGTTTCTCCATCTCTGCAGCAAGGAGATGAGCAGTGGGCTGTGGCACAGCTCAGGAACAACCTGCAGCCCAGACCTGCCTGCTCAGAGGTAACCCAGCCCAGCCCAGCCTGTCCATGCCCCCTTTTATGCCCAGGACATGGTTCTCTGTGCTGTGGTTGAGCCCTGAGCAGGCTGGGCTTTGACAGCCATACAGCAGCAGTTGGAGGATGCTTCCCACTAATGAGATCTCTGAGGGTTCTGCCTTCACCCTTCTCCTCTCTCCTCTGTATTTGCAGTAGCAGCAGGGCTGGCACTGCCATCAGCATCTCCTCTACCAGGCAGCTCCCAGCTGCTCGTAGGGGAAATGTGCTGTGGAACTTGCTCTGGAAACCGAAATTCAGCATTAAAGGGTCTGCCTTCTTCTTTGAAGTTGAACTTAGAGCAGGTTAAAACCATGGCAGTTTGGGTGGGAGCACAGGAGAGCAAACTCCTGGCGTGTGCTGTGACTCCACAGTGGGCCAAGTGGATCCCAGGATCTTGTGGATCCCACCCTTCTGATGGTACTCAAGTCTCAGCAGCTCCCTATGGCACTGAGGGACCTCCTCATGTCCTTCTCTGTCAGGTTCCAGCGGGGCAAGACAAGGCTTGACTTGGATTTCAGCTGTGATTTCCTGCACTCCATTTTCTCCCTCTGCATGGAGGTTTTTTTGAAGACTCGCAGCCTTCTTTGATCTCAGAATATTGATGTAAATATTGCATGATCCTGCCTCAGTCTCCAGGAAACCCAGATGTTCAATTGATCAGATCTTAACATCGTGTTCAGGAACCCTGAAAAGCACATGAAATAATAAACTTGTTCCAGCATGACGTTTCTCTGTTCAGGATCAAATTCAGGCTTTATTCATTACTCCTGACAGCTATTGCAGGAGGCAGAGCAAGTAAATAAAGTAGTTGTGGGCTGGATCTGCATGAGCTGAATGCAACAGGTCACACACAATTAATATTCAAATCAGTCTGGTACAGAGGAGTAAAACCCCCAGCCGGCCGCGCACTGGGTGGAAAGCTGAGTAAGGCTGAGCCCAAGTTTTCCTAGAGTTCCTCATGCTGTTGTTTAGATAAGTTTAAATGAGCTGTGATTAAGCTAATTTCAAGCTAATTAACTCAGAAAGATATTCTCCACTTTTTAAAATTCTAAGTGGTTGTTCATTAGGAGTGAGGGAACGGGTGGAAGCTGCGTCACTGCAGCGCGAGGAGCTAAATGCAGCACGAGCAGAGTCATTACTGAAATATGAATATTTGTCATCTAGTTAAATGGCATAATTAACGGACTGTCACGGTGCTGCTGCCGTGGGGATGCGTGCCCTTGTGCAGGGAGGTGTGGGGCATGGGGCATTCCTGTCCTTCCCTCCTGGCACAGGGTTGGTGCTGCCGGCCACACCTGGGCTCAGCCCCGCTGCTGTCTGGGGACGAGGTGGCACTTGGGGACCCCTTGGTCCCCACCCAGGACACAGCCCTGGAGCCTGTTGCTGCTGGCTTGTGCCCAGGGCTCTGGGTCATGCACTCCCCATTCCAGTCTGCTCCAAAAGCACGATGGAAAACCCAGCCCAGCCCTGCTCCTTGGACACCCCGATGCAGCTGCAGCCCAGCACTGCCAGGCTGATGAAAAATGAATGAAAACAAGGCTGGGAGGAGAAGTGCTGGGTCAGTCTGGGGAGACAGCTCCGTGTGGCTGTGAGCATGAGCCTGGCTGTGCTGTTGCTGGATCTAATGGCTTTTGCAGCTCAGTTTCTGGCTCACTGGAGCATCACCTGATTGAAGGCACAGAGGAAGGGCTGGGCCATCCCCTCACTGCCACAGCCTCTGGTTCAGGCTGAGTGAGCACTCAGGAGTGAGCAGTGCTGTGGCTGCCTCCAGGTCTGCAGCCAGGCTGGCTGCTTGGAAAAGCCTTTCAGGGAATGTGAGCTGCAGGGACCCTCACCCAGCCCCCCTGCACCCTCATGGTGCCCCTGTGGCATTGCCAAATCCCCTTTGGGTTGGCAGAGGGGCTTTGGCTGTGCCTGGCCAGCCCTGTAGGGAGCACAGAGGCTGAGGCACAGCCCAGTGCTGGCAGGAGCATTTCATGAGTGGCAGAAGATGCTCAAGTGGGTGGTGAGCCCTGCTTTAAAACCCCACAAAGCCATAACACAGAGCATCAAGACACGAGCAGTGTATCATCATAGCTCGTGAGTTTTCCTTTCCTGCCCAGGTCATTCTGCACTGAATGGAAACCAGAGAGCTCTTTATCCTTACGTCCTTCTCTCCACAGCTCTTGTTCCATCAAGTGAAAAACCTGAAAATCCTCGAGCAGGTCATGAAATACAGTTACAATGGAGTGAGAGGCGTTAGATTGAAGGATTGATCCCAGCAGCAAAGCCATTTCCCTCCATTGTGCACATAAAAATGAACCTGGATTGTGTGTTGAGCAATGAGCTGCCTCCACAGATGGCACAGGGAGGGGCAGGTGCCCTCTGTGCCATATTCCCAGGGTGCCTGAGCCAGACCTGTCCTCTGCATGCTCCTCTCTCACCCCTTGAGAAGGGCCAGGGAGACCATGCTGCCCCTGGCAGGACCAGGGGGGCTCAGCTCTGGGTTTCCCACTGCCCAGGTCCTTCCAGCACCCCTCAGGGATTTATTGGAATTTCACACCCATCAGTTTCAAAAATTATTTCTGAAATGAGCTGAAATAATTGATCTCTACATTTCCCCCCAGGAGCAGGGGAGCAGATCCACCATCCCCAGCAGCAGCTCCCTCATCTCCTGTCTTCAGACTGGTTTTTTTTGATAGATACAAGTATCACTAACACCCCCAGAGCCTGCTGCCCCTTTTCTGTCCCTGCCAGGGAGATGGGAGCTCATCCAAGCAGAACTCTAAGAGCAGAATTCCTCCTCCCTCACCTCTGGCTCACACTGCAGCAGGGCACAGCTCCCATGCCCAGGCTGTTAGGCTCAGCTTAAACACACCAGCATAGCAAAAGGTGTCTTGAAAGTGATGAGAAATCAATGCTAAAATCTATTTTGCCTAATAGCCCAATCATCTTTTCTAGCAAGAGAAGACCCTGTTTGGAGCACACAGCAAGAACTGCTCCTCTCCAGCCTGGCTCTCCAGTCTGCTCTGCCTCACCCCACTGGAGCTGCTGGGTTTGAGCAGCACAGCTCAGGGCAGGGGCTGTGCCATGAGCTCTGCTTGCAGGGCTGTGGAGTTTGATGCTAATTTGAGGTAATGAATTTAACTCAAAAGTCATAATCTCCAGTTCTGCAGCCTCTCGTCTGTGGCTTCGAAGGTTTACAGAAGGTTTAGTGCAAACTAATTCCTTGTGAGAGCTTGTTCTTGTGATTAGTAGTGATGAAGGGAAATGCCACCTGATTTTTTCGTAAATCTCAGAAACGCAAAGGGATTTTTTTTTCCCCTTTTGTATCCCTGCCTGCTTTAAAGGGAAGCTGCAGCAAAATTGTGGGGGAAGAGCAGGAAAACCATCCCAGTTCTGTGTGTGGCATTGAGCTCCAGCATCCCTTGCTTGAGCAGTATTGCCCTACACCTCTGCCTTGGGCTGAGGTCATGGCTCTGCTGGCTTTATGTGGGACCCTGGTGCCACTAGGGGTGATGTCCCTGCTGAGCCCTGCCATGGCCCTTGCGAGTCAAAAGCCTCAGTTCAAAGGCAACCAAATCAAAAGTTTAAAATGAAGCAAGTGCCTGGTTGGGCAGAGATGAGGTTTGTTTATTAGTGGCATTTCATGAGGGGCTCTTTGGCATCCTGTGAAGTGCAAAGGTCTGGCACTACAGACCCAGGAGAAGCTGCTCTTCATCTGAATGTAATTCATAATAATCGTGGCAACATATGGCAAGTGACATTTCAAAGCATCTAAATCTCACCAAGGCACAGGTAGGCTTCTCATGTAAGATATCCAGCCTGGTGCCATAGAAAATGTGAGAAAGACAGAAAACCCAGCACTGACAGTGCTGGGAGTTAGAAGAGAGTCCCTGGAAAATGACTCAGTTGATGATATCAAAGTTCACAAATGTAAGTGTCTGAGAGTGCACTTTCCTGACAGCTGAACATTTCCTCCAAGTCTCATCATCTTGTAACAAATTAAAGGCAAACAGGAATTCATCAAAGGGAACAGTCTCAATTGTTATAGCAAATTGACTTTAGATTATTGCTGGAGATGGAGTGAGGACAGGGCAGCAGCTCCCTGAGCAGGGTGTGAGCACGGGGACATTGACCCCGAGGGAGGGGTGGCTTCAGACACTGATGGCCGAGTCAGAGCCACTGCTGTGACATCTTTGTGTGACCTTCCAGCTCCTCTCATCCCCCCTGAGACAGCTGTGACCCTTCCCTGGTCCCTGAGACAGCTGTTCCTTGTCTTGGGACATGTCTGAGGCAGAGAGCAGAGACAGACCCGTGCCAGCAGATTCCTCCTTGGGGATATGGGTGTCTGCCCCTTGACGTTGGGCCCCTGGGAGGCTCCCCTGCTGGGGGAGACCCTTTGGTCTCAGTTCTGTGTCAGGATAAAGGAGATGTGCAGGATGTTTTGTGGCTTCAGTCTCTTGTTTTATTATTTTTATTTTCTTATCAAAACCCTACCACGCCGTCCGACCTGGGTTTAATGTGTACGAAAACAGCCACAAAATGGCTGAGGAATGCAGAGTCAAGGTTCTTTATAATCACCTCCTCCAATTAACTCTACAAACTACTTTATTTCCATTTATCTACCAATAACTCATCCCTGTCCATCCACGTAACCAAAAACTGTGACAATTCTCCTCCAGCCACCCTGTGCCACCAACACTGCAGAAAATGGAGAAGAAGAAGAAGAAGAAGAAGAAGAAGAAGAAGAAGAAGAAGAAGAAGAAGAAGAAGAAGAAGAAGAAGAAGAAGAAGAAGCTTGAGGCAATGCCTGGTTCCTCCGTCTTGGCTCCACACTAAAACACCCTAAATNAAGAAGAAGAAGAAGAAGAAGAAGAAGAAGAAGAAGAAGAAGAAGAAGAAGAAGAAGAAGAAGAAGAAGAAGAAGAAGAAGAAGAAGAAAAAGAAGAAGAAGAAAAAGAAGAAGAAGAAAAAGAAGAAGAAGAAAAAGAAGAAGAAGAAAAAGAAAAAGAAAAAGAAGAAAAAGAAGAAAAAGCTTGAGGCAATGCCTGGTCCCTCCATCTTGGCTCCACACTAAAACACCCTAAACCCTAAATTTCTCACCCCAGTGATGCACTACACTATTCTCTATTATCTATCTTATATTTTTGTGGATTCTAGTTTATCTAGAAGTCCTGGAAGCCTTCTCCATGGATGAGGGTCAAAGTCAGTGTTTTTCTGGGGGTCAGGGCCCCCCAGAGCAAACAGAGGAATATTCCCCACACCCTGGGTTCCCACATGAGGACACTGCTCCTCACTGGGGTGTCCCCCAGCACGTAACTCCTGTGTGGGCAGGGCACCACCAGCATGTCCCAGGCTGGCAGAGCTCCTGTGAGCTCCTGTCTCCTGCTCCAGGACCCCCTGTGAGGTGTCTGTGTGTCTGTCTGTGCAGCTCTGGGGTACCTGTCTCTGTGTGTCTGTCTGTCTGTCTGTTCATGCAGCTCTGGGGTGCCTGTCTCTGTCTGTCTGTCTGTCTGTGCAGCTCTGGGGTGCCTGTCTCTGTGTGTCTGTCTGTCTGTCTGTTCATGCAGCTCTGGGGTGCCTGTCTCTGTGTGTCTGTCTGTCTGTCTGTGTGTCTGTCTGCCCTTGCAGCTCTGGGGTGCCTGTCTCTGTCTGTGTGTCTGTCTGTCTGTCCGTGCAGCTCTGTGGAGTTCTCCTCATCTCCACTCCAGCTTCTGTTTGTTCATGTGGCTCAGCAAATAAACACTGAGTTGTGGGTTTTCACCATTATAAACCAGCCAAGATAAGAGTGGGTGAAAAATGACAGATGAGTGGAAACAAATCATCCAGAATCATGAAAAGACACCAGAGGGGGGGAAAAAAAAAAGGCTTTTTACTGTGATTGTGCAGAAAATCAATAAAGCCCCACTACAAGGCAGTGCTGCAGATAACAAGCAGATTATATCAGTTTTCATGGAACATATTGTTCAGCAGGCAGAACGCTCTCGGAGGCTGTAATGGTGCATCATAAAGTTTAAGTTAGTGTTGTTGGTGAGGAGATTTAAATAAAACCTAAATGCTGACATTTTGATGGTTATTATTTATTCAATAGCCTGAGATGTCAAAGCTTGTTGTCTTCAGTTTTCCAAGGAAGAGAAGCTCCAGACAGAGCGGGCCAGGAGTGATGGATAGCCTTCACATCCCACACCTCAGCACAATCCCAGGTGGATGTTCTCCCAGAAACAGGCTTGAGGGCAGCCACAGAGACACTCTGCCTTTGGCAGAGGAAATTCCTAGAGCAGAAATATCTACGTGTACCCTCAGACATGCAGCCTGCCTGGCCACGAGCTCCCCAGCAGCATCCCTGGGGCGGGCAGGGCTCCAGCAGTGGGTGCACCAAAGCAGCCAGGCTTCCCCACAAATCCATCCTGTAGCCACCTTGGGAGGCCATGGGCACTGACAGGACAGGCTGATGACTGCAGGGTCACCCTGCAAAGCAAGTGATCAATGACAGGGGAGACCCTGAGCAGCCAACCTGCACCCCACACCTTGGTCACTGGTGAGAGGAATAGTGGATTTGTCTTTACAAACAAACTGGGGTCTGCTGGTAGATAAAACTAGCACTGGGAGATAAAAGAAACAATGGGAAGGATTCCACTGATTGATGAATGGAAAAAGATATTTACTTTACATTAGAGGGGAATCTTTGTGATCAGGCGTTCCGGGAAGTCTGAACCTCTCAAGTACCTCAGCCAATGGGGAAAGAGAGAGGGAAATGTGGCAGGAAAATTGGGATAAAAAGGAGGCTGTGTCCTCCAAAAATCCGAGAGACCCCAGGGAAATGTCCCATGGTCTCTCCCTTTATTCAAATAAAGTAAAGGGACTCCTCTGTCTCCTTCTTGGACATAAACCTCTGATGCTTGTGGATTAATTTTCCTTACACTGGGTCAATAGGGGAATTATTATTGGGGTTTAAAGTGAAATGGTTTTGCTCTGCCCATGGAAGGGCTGTTGTTCACTCTCCACGGGATGCTCCTGCCAAGTGCAGCCGGTTGCAGAGCGCTCACTCTTCTGCTAATTGCAAAGCTAATTGTTCTTACTGCAGAACCCATTACAGTGTATGGTTATACTGCAGTTAACGAGATGTTTGGATTAAATGGCTCACTAAAAGTCAATAAAAAGAAATTTGCTTGACTATTCCTTTAATTTTTCAGATGCAGTGTTAATTCACTGTTAATTCTCCCCAAAGGCCTGGATTCATTAAACTGTGTGTTACACAGGACTAATAAATGCATATATATTGTGCAAAGGCATTAAGGCAGAACCCCAGAGCAGGAAGCACAGAGATCAGAACCCAGAGCAGGGATCAGAACCCCAGAACAAGGGATCAGAGACCCAGAGTAGGGATCAGAACCCCAGAGCAGTGAGCACAGGGATCAGAACCCAGAGCAGGGATCAGAACCCCAGAGCAGGGAGCACAGGGGATCAGAACCCCAGAAAAAGGGATCAGAACCCCAGAGCAGGGAGCACAGGGATCAGAACCCCCCAAAAGGGATCAGAACCCCAGAACAAGGATCAGAACCCCAGAGCAGTGAGCACAGGGATCAGAAACTCAGAACAAGGATCAGAACCCCAGAGCAGGGAGCACGGGGATCAGAAACTCAGAACAAGGGATCAGAACCCCCCAAAAGGGATCAGAACCCCAGAACTCAGCACAGGGATCAGAACCCCCCAAAAGGGATCAGAACCCCAGAACAAGTGATCAGAGACGCAGAGAAGGGATCAGAATCCCAGAGCATTGAGCATGGGGGATCAGAACCCCAGAACAAGGGATCAGAACCCCAGAGCAGGGAGCACAGGGGATCAGAACCCCAGAACAAGGGATCAGAACCCCAGAGCAGGGAGCACAGGGGATCAGAACCCCAGAACACGGGATTGGAACCCAGAACAAGAATCAAAACCCTAGAGCAAGGATCAGAACCTCAGAGCAGGGAGCACAGGGCATCAGAACCCCCCAATATGGATCAGAACCCCAGAACAAGTGATCAGAGACCCAGAGTAGGGATCAGAATCCCAGAGCATTGAGCATGGGGGATCAGAACCCCAGAAAAAGGGATCAGAATCCCAGAGCATTGAGCATGGGGGATTAGAACAAGGGATTTGGAACCCAGAACAAGAATCAAAACCCTAGAGCAAGGATCAGAACCTCAGAGCAGGGAGCACAGGGCATCAGAACCCCCCAATATGGATCAGAACCCCAGAACAAGTGATCAGAGACCCAGAGTAGGGATCAGAATCCCAGAGCATTGAGCACAGGGGATCAGAACCCCAGAAAAAGGGATCAGAATCCCAGAGCATTGAGCATGGGGGATCAGAACCCCAGAACAAGGGATCAGAACCCCAGAGCAGGGAGCACAGGGGATCAGAACCCCAGAACAAGGGATCAGAGCCCCAGAGCAGGGAGCACAGGGGATCAGAACCCCCCAATATGGATCAGAACCCCAGAACAAGGGATCAGAACCCCAGAGCAGGGAGCACAGGGGATCAGAACCCCAGAACAAGGGATCAGAACCCCAGAGCAGGGAGCACAGGGGATCAGAACCCCAGAACAAGGGATCAGAACCCCAGAGCAGGGAGCACAGGGGATCAGAACCCCAGAACAAGGGATCAGAACCCCAGAGCAGGGAGCACAGGGGATCAGAACCCCAGAACAAGGGATCAGAACCCCAGAGCAGGGAGCACAGGGGATCAGAACCCCAGAACAAGGGATCAGAACCCCAGAGCAGGGAGCACAGGGGATCAGAACCCCAGAACAAGGGATCAGAACCCCAGAGCAGGGAGCACAGGGGATCAGAACCCCAGAACAAGGGATCAGAACCCCAGAGCAGGGAGCACAGGGGATCAGAACCCCAGAACAAGGGATCAGAACCCCAGAGCAGGGAGCACAGGGGATCAGAACCCCAGAACAAGGGATCAGAACCCCAGAGCAGGGAGCACAGGGGATCAGAACCCCAGAACAAGGGATCAGAACCCCAGAGCAGGGAGCACAGGGGATCAGAACCCCAGAACACGGGATTGGAACCCAGAACAAGAATCAAAACCCTAGAGCAAGGATCAGAACCCCAGAGCAGGGAGCACAGGGCATCAGGAGGACGTTGCACAGTGCAGATGTCAGATGGACACACAGCCACCCCCCAGAATGACCCCAGTGACAGCATCATGTAACTCCTGTCCCTTGGCAGGGCAGGGCAGGGCAGTGTCACACCCTGCACTGCAGCTGGGAAAAGGATGGCCTGGCTGAAAACATCCCTAAATGGTGGAGGAGAGATTGCAGGGGGAGAGGGTGCACCAGCCTTGCCAGCACCCACTGTGGAGGGCACCTGGGGACAAGCAGGAGGTCAGGGTACAGTGGGAATCTCCATCCCTGCACAGCTGGGAGCCACAGGACAGGTCAGTGACTGCTCACCTGGCCTGGGTCAGGGCCAGGCACTGTAATCACCATTTATCTGGGTTTACTTGCATTTTCCTGCAACTTCTGCCAGCAGGTTTGTCAGCCTTTCGGGACACAACAAAGTGCATCAGGAGCAATGTGAATATATCTCCTCCAAAATTAGATGAAAGAGCTCACAGCACTTTTAGAAAAGATCCCAAGCATCTGAATTCTGAGCAGAAAGATCTCGTTTCAGCTGTAATGAACTATAAAGAAGGAATAAATGCCTTTTATACTGGCTTGTCTTGCAAAAGACCATCCTTCTTTGTTTGTCTCATTGTTGTTTGTGCTCCATGGGGTGCTGCCCTTGGGTTTCCACCTGCTACAGAACAGGGCTGGAGCCATTCAGAGAACAGCCAGACACTGCTCCAGTCTCGAGGAGGTTCAGGCCAGGTGGACAGGGGTGGGTGAGAGTTTTCTGTACAAGAAGAATTTTCAAGGGCAAACGCAAAACAATCTGGTTTTGAGAAATTTTTACATTGAGTGAATTGTGTAAAGGAAATCCTTTAGTCTCACTTCTCGCTTTGCCTGGCACAGGCTCCTGACGTGCTGCCAAGCAAGATATGACAGAGAATTATGCCTTTAACTATGAAACACAGGAGGGAGAAGCTGAAAAGCAGAATAAAGAGGCAGCCACACCCCTATTGCCTGACACTGGGCTGTTCCCAATGGCTCAATCAGCTACCCCGAGCACAGAGAGTGCAGATGGGAGGATCTCTGGTGTCACTGATTCTGTTTCCAGAAAGGTTATTGCTCTTTTTAAGCCACTTTGCCACGCACCAACCTTCCCACAGCTCAGCCACCAGGGCTGCACCGAGTGACACAAGCTGAGAGTGTCCCCTGTGCTGGCACTGGCACTGTCACAGTGGGGCCCCCCCAGCTCCCACCACTGCCCTGACACTCCTTGGGGTGTTTTGGGCCCCTTTGTTCTAGGACAGAGCTGCTGTCATTGTGCAAATGTGCTCCTCAGAAATAATGACCCTGCAGCTCAGAGCCAGCCAGTGCAGAGCAGTGCCTGCTTCAAAGTGAGCAGGGCAACAGAGAAGATGACAGGAATAATGAAAGGCAGAACACAAAATGGGATTTAACAGGAGTTCAGAGCCATTACCCAGATCACAGTTAGACAGGACACAGCATCTCCTCAGAGCTGGGTGCCACGTGTGGGTGCCCTGCCAGGAATTCCCTTATGGAGAGACCCAACAACGTTGGCAGGTGAGGAAGCTCCAAAGCTCCAAAGCCCCCTGCCAGAGGGACTCTGCCATGCCATTCACACTCCCCACATCATCCATCCTTATCACACTGCCAAGAAAAAGGTTCCTGTTCCCTGGGACTAATCCTCATTCTCATTAAGAGCAGGGCTGGATTACTAAATTTTTAACCAGGGGAAGCTCCCATGTCCATTACTGCTTTCCTCCCGTGTTTATTAAAGCAATAACTTTGTTTTTAAAAGGGACATGGTTCCCCTGAGCTCTCTCACGCTTTGGTGTCCTAATTAAAAATATAAATTAGAGATTGAGCAGGTCTCGTGCTTCAAAGGAACGTAAATTGGGTGGCTTGAAGTCCTGGGGAAAGTCTGGGCACAAAACACTCCAAGGTAGCTCTGCAGATGATGGTGCCTGAGAGGAGAGAAGGAGGAGGAGGAGGAAGATGGAGGACTAAGGCCCTCATTCACAGCTCTGTGCACTTTGGGGAAGTTCTGATTAAAATTTCATCACCTCTTCCTTCTGCAGAGCAGAGGGGGCTGCTCTGTCAGCTGGCACTGCCCCTGCCCCCAGAGCCTTGGAGGAGCAGCTGCTCCTGTGTCACCTGCCCCACATCCTTCCATGCTCTGCTCCACGGCCCTCCCTTGGAGTTTTTCATCCCAAATCTGAGGGGCAGGGAGGAATCTGGGGTGCAGATGGGGCAGGGGATAACAAGGTGACCTTCCTTTGTGCTGTGCTGGCTTTCCTGTGCTGGGTTTTGCCTGAATCAGTCTTACACCTCCTACAAGTAGAGAAAAACGAAATGCAGTGTTTGGCCACAAACAGAGAATTCTGGAGGTTTGACACAAAGCTGCATTTTTCCTTAGGTTCCCAGGTACATTTTTATATATGCACTCACACATATCCACACACACATGTGCACATGAACCCCTCCACCTCCCTGTCCCTGGCAGTCCCACCCGGGCCAGCAGCTCATCCATAAACATCACACACATCCACCTTCAGCTGAGAGATGTGGCCGGACTTTGCTCTGTTATCTTTCCGTTTCCATGGCAATAAAAGTAGCTTCTGATAATGGCTATTTCCTAAGAACTGTGAGGTTTGGTAATTTTAGCAGCATTACAGCACAGACTTCAAATGGTCAGAGTCACTCGGGGTCACTCTGCCTTGGGCTTTGAATTGAGAGTGGATGTGAGCAGGTCCTGGAATCCAGGGGAGGTTTTTCTGGTTATCCTTAGCTTATTCCCTGTGTGCCTGTTCCCAAGGGATCCACAGGGCTCTGTTCAGCCCCAGGCAGGTTTTGGGACTGGTGTTGTTTGTGGTGTTGGTGTGACTGCAGGAAGCTGTCAGCTCACCCATCACCTGAACCCGCCTCACAAACAGCAGCTGAATTCATTATTGCCATAAAGAAACAATGCCCCATATTCCCCAAAGCCTGTGGTGCAGGTGGGTACAAGTACTGCCCAGTCAATGCACCAGAGGATGAATTCCAGCTCTGCCTGGGTCACCCAAATGACCACTGGTTCCCTGCTCCTCTGGAGCCACACCTTTTCTCCCCATCAGCTGCTGCCCAGGTGCCTGTGCAGACACCTGACCTGATTTTTGGCTGTGCTGCTGCAGGAGCTCTTTGCCAGCCCTGGGATTCTCGGGGGAAAACACAGGATCAGCATCCTGTTCCTTCCCTGGGCTGTGCCTCACCCACCCTCTCCTGAGGCTTCACTGCACAGACCCAGACCCTACGGAAACGTTGCTGGCAGGAAGAAACATTCCATTTCCCCACATTTCCAGTGCCTAGCTATAACAGTTAGAGGCAGTTCCATTCCTGGCACTGATGCCTCAGGATTTTAGCTTTTCTATTTTTCATATATTTGTAATCCTGTAATTCTTTAGTGTAGAACTCCAAACTCCACATGCAGTGTGAGCTGCTGCTTTCCCATTTGGGCAGACACAACAATTCCTCTCCAGGCCTGACAATCAAGGACACCTCACTGCCTCAGGCCTGAGAGATGGAAACAAAAGTGAGTTGGGGAAGAGCAAACTTGGGGTAAATGTCTTCATTAGCTGAAGCTGTAATTGGAAGATGAACCCCCAATATGCAAATGGCCCAAACTTACAAAAGTGTGAAAACCTGTGACCCATTGTCCATTTTGGGTGTAGCCCCTGGTGGGCTTTGTCTGCCCTGAATGTACCTGAAGGCCCTTGAATGAATAGAACTGCTTTTTATTGCCTTAATTTTGTCTGGCCTCTGTTTTTATGCAGTCACAAAAAGGCATCAGCACAGCCTCACTCTTCCCATGCCATCCCTGGGGACAGCCTGGGCACCTCACCCAGGTGGCACCTTCCTGACCCACGTGGCACTGATTTAATCTCCAGATCTGCCAAGCATCATCCTGACCTGCAGAATCACATTCCTCCTGCTCTCCATAAGCCAAGCTTTAATATGAAGTGTAAAACTTCTAATTCAGTGTCATATCAAATAATAACTGGTGTGTTTAAACTGTTGCTTGTATTAGTCAAACAATCACAGATCAGAGCCAAAGGCTGCTCCTCTCTCTCCTTACCACTGACTTGCAATTAATATTTATAAAGCAGGAGGGATTTTTCTTTAGAAGGAATTTGCAGCTGTCCTTTGGATTCTCAGACACAGGCTGCAAAATTTATAGGCTTTCCTTCACCTTCACTCTAAGAGAACAAAGCTTTTATCTGGCATATTTATAATTTTAGTCTGTAGGGACAGAAAGGAAGCCAAGCACGGTGAGGGATGGCAGAGAGCTGGGATGGGGAGGGGGAAGCCCATGGGCAGTGACAGGCACTGGCAGCAATGGGCAGCTGGTGAATACCAGCAATCATGGGCTCAGCTTCACAAAGCACACTGGAAACACCCCTGGATTTGAGAAGGGGAAAAGGAAGTTTTGGAGCTTTTTGTTTTAAAAAATCAACCAAAAATTTCCCCCTTTGGTGAAAATGTTCGTTATTTCCCATTGTAAAATCATTCCAATTTATTCACAATATTCCTGAATATCTCATTGTGAAACTGAAATTAAAATATCCCAATAGACTCTGGCAGAAAACTTTTGCATAAACGTGATGGGATTTTCCCACAGTAATAAGTCCCGAAGGAAAAATACATCAGAGAAGAAAATGTTTCAAAATAACTGTTCCCAATTAAAACTTCACCAGGATTTACACTCCCCAAGTTTTCTTTTTTCCAGCATGATAAGCACAAAAATGACACACGCCCAGTCCAACACCAATTGCTTCCAAAAAAATGACAGAGCAGGAGCCACACACCACACTCTGTGTGTGACACTGAGCTGCAATGACCAAACTCCTTCCTATCATTCCTCACTTCATGATTCCCTTGCATTTTGAAATTAATATCAATAAAACATACATTAGAATTGCAGAAATCATGGAAATGTCAAACATCTCTCACTCGCTTTGGTGAGAACTTTGCTAAGTACCAAATGCAAATGTGCAGCTGGTGCCTCTGACATTTTGGTTCCTTTGCTGGCACAGGGTAATCAATTCAGTTTCTAATTTTAATTTTATCAGCAGCAAATCTGTTGGATTTTTCAGGCTCTGATGTAGGGTTTCTAATCAAATTACCTGGCTCCTGATAGGCTTTGCTGCACTCTGGGCAGCACCAGGAATCACAGTCCCAGGTCTGCACCTCTGACCTTCCCGAGGCACCTGGGGTGAGCCAGGTCCTGATTCCACTCCTGGTCCTGCTCCTCTTGATGAGGATGCAGAAATTAACCATTTAATCACAGAATCACAGAATTACTGGGTTGGGAGAGACCTTCAAGATCATCGAGTCCAACCCAGCCCCAACACCTCAACTCAACCCTGGCACCCAGTGCCACATCCAGGCTTTGTTAAACACACCCAGGGATGGTGACTCCACCACCTCCCTGGGCAGAACATTCCAGAGCTTTATCACCCTTTCTGTAAGAAACTTTTCCCTAATATCCAACCAGTATTTCCCTTGATGCAGCTTGAGACTGTGACCTCTTGTTCTGTCAGTTCCTGGAGAAAGAGCCCAACCCCACCTGGCCACAGCCACCTTGCAGGAGCTGTAGAGAGTGATGAGGTCACCCCTGAGTCTCCTTTTCTCCAGGCTGAGCACCCCCAGCTTTAGGGGTGGAGAGGGGGCAGAGGAGCTCCCTCCTCACACACCCAGCCCCTAAAAGGTGCAGCCCCAGCCTTTGCTGTCACCCGTGCTGTGACCTCAGCCCTTTCTGAGATGTCCCCACCTTGAGGAGAGCCCCCCATGCCCCAGTGCCCCAGGAAGGGCTCTGGGCATGTCCTTTCCCTGGTCCCTTCCCACCCATGACCCACAGCATGGAAAATGCAGCCCCATTTTCTGCTGGAAAGGGAGAAGTGGCTCCCACCCTGAGCCACTGAGGAGTGTCAGGCACTTGCTGCTGGGAAAGTTTCTTTGTGACACAAAATGAATGAGTTTTCAGATCTGCCCAAATAGAGAACAGAACTGGAAACAAGGTTCCTCTTGGTGTCTCCTCATCTGTAATTCAGCTGCTGGTTTTAAAAACCATCCCCTGATGTCCAGATTGAGTTTGCATTTATTGCCATTTTAATTTGTTAAGATGTAAAAAATTTTCTTCTGCCTTTCTCTGACACAGGGTGTCATTAGTGCAGCAATTAACCAACCTGGTGACCAAACACGTGTGATGAGCAGTAGCTACACCCCAGCACTGACTGATTTCCAGTTTCCAGCCACAGCCATGGCTGGGTGTGCACAGATTTGCACACACACACCTCTGTGCCTGACTGGCAAGTTGGGGTGAATCACAGATAAGGCTCCATTTTGCTTAAAGAGCCCTTAAAAACACTCTTAAATATCAATATTAGCACGTAAAATAAGTATTTCCTTGAAAATAATATTGCATTTTCAGAGATGGGATGGCAGCCAGGACAGACAGACAGGGTCAGGGCTCTGGCCCCTCTGCTCCAGCACAAGGGAAGCAGCCCAGAGCACATCCTTCCACTGCTCCGGGGTTGTAGCTGCTCCACCATTATCTGCAGCCTGTAGTAATCTCCAGTCTTTACACTTTAATCTGTAAAACAGACAAAGAGCTTTTCCAGCCTTTCATGTGCTGAATGACAGGCCTCCTCTCTCCTCAGCATTTCCTCTGACTCACTCATTGCAGGCTATTTTAGAATGTGCTAATGACAAAAAATACGTTTTGATCTTTACTCTTGTGAGTAAATAAACTCCCCTTTTGGGTATTTGGAAAGGATTTCTTCTCTTCCCACCCCATGTCCAAGAGGTCCCTGTGTTCTGCTCTGCAAGAGGCCTTTGAGTTTTACACAGAAGCAAGCAGGACTCACCCAAGCTGTTCATGCAATAAAGTTTTCACTCCAGCTAGGCTCAGGGACACGAACCAAGCAAGAGAACCAAATCACTGATTTTATCACCATGCAAGGAGTTTTTTGCCCCTTTTGTGAGCTGTCCTGCTCTCCTCCCTCCGTCTGCAGGCACAGATGAGGTGGAATGAGAGGGAAAACCATCTCCATCTTCCCAGCTGCCAGGGTGAGTGAAGCAGGGGAGCAGAGATGCTGGAATCCTGCATCCTAATGCCATGTTGCTGTGCAACCAGGCCACAGCAGGAGCTGCTGCAGGGGCAGCCCTGGGGAGCAGAACCTGCACAGCACAAGTTTCTCTCTCCAGGCTGGTTCCTGCTCCCCACACTGTTCCCTCCAGGACAGGAGCAAGCCTGGTGCTGGTTTTTCTTCCTCCATATATCCTGCTGGGCCTCCCACACATTCCTTATTATTCTGCCCAACATCTGTTCACAATTTGTTTCTAATTCCTCGCTCTGCTCCTCCTTGCCTGACTCTGGACGTGGAATTAAAATCTCGTTCAGACCTGGGGCACGAGGAACACACCCACTCCATCCCCTGTGCCCAGCAGGGGGGTTTTTTGGAAGGTGAATTGTGCAGCACAGGTGCCCTGTGAGACACCAGGTGTTGGGGGTTGGATCTGTTTCTTTTGTGTTTGTGGAATTTTTTCCTGATGGTTTGCTAGGTAACTGATGGCTGGGTACTTTATGGATACTTGACTTAAACAAAGGAGGCAGCAGGTTTCTCCGGGTGGAACAGCAGTGAACAGCAGTTTGGTCCGAGGACACCGCTCCCAAAGGACTGGAGTACCAGGGGACCCTGCTTGTTTTCTCTCTCTCCACTGGATTTCTCTCCAGAGGAAGACTGAACACATTTTTCTCCACCATCGGACTTTCCTACAGGANTTTTGCTGGCAGGTACCTGTCTTTCAAACCAAGACACCAGGGCACTTGGATGGGATGACAGGTCCAGCACTAAATGCCTACCCCAGGCCACCAAGGTGGCAGCTGCTGTGTGGCTGCCCAGGGCTGGCTCATATCAGTGGGCATTAAATAATCTTAATATCAACTTCTCAAAGGACAAAGCCAGCGCTGAGTTGTTCTGCACATGCACAGGTGCAAGTGAGAGCCAAACACTGCCCTGGGTTTGCAGAATGCTTTGGATCCTCTGGAGCAAAAGGGAGATACAAACTCCTGGGTGGGTGCCAGGTGGTAATGGTAAGCAGATGGCAGGAAGGCTGCTGAGAGAGAACGGGTTTATTTACTTGCTTATTCATTTACAGACCACATTTTGGGGAAGAAAATGAACATGACTTTGTACATCTGCACTCAGAGAGGAGAGGCAGGGGCATAGGCCCAGCCTGTGCCTCTCCCACCTCCCTCCCTGCTCTCCATGTTCATCTGCAGGTGGATGGGGATGGGGTCCTTCACCTCCAGCACAGTCCTGCAAAGCTGGGCCTGATCTGAGTGCAGAGCTGGGATATGAAAACTAATAATGAGCACATCAAACCTACAGCAACACACACTGAGAGAGGGGCTGCTTGCCTGCAGCTCTGTGTCACCTGTCCCAGAGATGTTCCTGGCCCCTGGGAGGAATCAGGAATCCCTCTCCAGCAGCCTGTTCTCCCCTCACTGTCCCTGACAATCTTTCAATACCAGTGCTCGATGCTTGGATCCTGCTCTGCCAGCTCTGCCAGCTTCACATCCTTCTCTGCTTGTGCCCTCATGAGAGACCCTTCTATCTCATTCCACAACAACTCCTCTCTGCCTCAAAAGTGTCCCCAGTGACAGGACATCCTGTCCCACCCCCAAGTGCTTTAAATCTCACCTCCAGTACTGGAGTATTGCTAAAAGAGTTGCTTTTATTTTTTTAAATAAAAGCAAAATTAAAATTTAAATTAAATTTTAAAATTTAAATTAAATTTTAAATTTAATTTAAAATTTTAAAATTTTAATTTTTTAAATTTATTTTTTATTGCTTTTACTGGAGTAAAAGAGCAGGAGCTCCTGTACCAAGCCCAGGGCAACCCAGGGGCTCTCAGGGCACTTGGCCCTGACCCTGACCCCAGACAGCTCGTGGTGGGTGTCAGAAGGACCTGCCCATGTGAGACCACCTCCACAGCACACAGAGCTGATCTCCAGGCACCTGCCCTTGCTCCATCTCCTTCCCCCTGAGCTGCTGCCTGAGGCACGAACACTTTTGCCTTTCAACTTGAATTGAATTACGAAATAATTAACTCAACAAAAGCTCAGGAGTTACTTGGCACACGTGCCTGTCTCATGCACTACTGCCAGTGTCCTTTTGTCACTCCACTGGCTTTTGCTGGCTGTGCTGAGATGTCGTGGAGCTCCACATCCCTTCTCCTTCCACTGCATGACATTTCTGGGATCACTGGTGAAACCACCTCAGGCTCAGCCATCCTCAGCCTCGGTGAGCTGATCCCTTTAGTCCCTGGGTTAACAGAGGGAGATGGCAGAAGGGATGGATCCAGCACTCTGGGCTTCCCCTGCCCTGTCCTTCCCTTCCCAGCGGGGTTTTCTCTGAGCACTGCGGGGAAGGTGGTGCTGATGCCCTGCCCAGCCCTGGCACCTTGTCCCCACCTCAGCTGGGAGGGTCTGGGAGTGCCATTGCTCAGCAGCACCCGTCCAGCTGCCTCTGCACCGCTGCTAATGGAGCTTTCCTCGCTCCCTCGTGCTTTTGCTGTCAGCAATTAGCATTAATTATCTCTGTCCCCTCCAAGGGGAATACAAAACAAAACCTCCCGCCAGCACACGCCATCTCCGCTGCGGTCTCACAGAGCCCCGGCAGCCTCCACATCCCTGCACCCTCCTCCAGCTGCTGCCCTGGGGTGCAGAGAGGAGGGATGGCAGGAGGGACAATGGTAACTCTCACCCCCTCCTCCAGCTGCTGTCCTGGGGTGCAGAGAGGAGGGATGGCAGGAGGGACAATGGTAACTCTCACCCCCTCCTCCAGCTGCTGTTCTGGGGTGCAGAGAGGAGGGATGGCAGGAGGGAGGATGGTAACTCACACCCCCTCCTCCAGCTTCTGCTGGGGGGGATGCAGAGAGGAGGGATGGCTGGAGGGGTGATGGTAACTCTCACCCTCCTCCAGCTGCTGTTCTGGGGGGCAGAGAGGAGGGATGGCAGGAGGGGTGATGGTAACTCTCACCCTCCTCCAGCTGCTGTTCTGGGGGGCAGAGAGGAGGGATGGCTGGAGGGACAATGGTAACTCTCACCCCCTCCTCCAGCTGCTGTTCTGGGGGATGCAGAGAAGAGGGATGGCTGGAGGGGCGATGGTAACTCTCACCCTCCTCCAGCTGCTGTTCTGGGGGATGCAGAGAAGAGGGATGGCAGGAGGGACAATGGTAACTCTCACCCCCTCCTCCAGCTGCTGTTCTGGGGTGCAGAGAGGAGGGATGGCAGGAGGGGTGATGGTAACTCACCCCCTCCTCCACCTGCTGCCCTGGGGTGCAGAGAGGAGGGATGGCTGGAGGGGCGATGTTAACCCACCCCCACCCCTGCTCGCCTCCCTAAAGCTGGGGCGGCAGAGTCTTTGGGAAGGAGCTCACCCAGAAACCACAGAAGAGGATTTTGGGAGCCAGGAGAGGAGGAACCGGGGTGGGGAAGAAGCGTAGGGGCCTGGCAAACCCTCGTCACCCACGGCTGGGGACCCAACCCCCGCCATGGGCCTGGCAGCGCTGCGGTGGGTGAGCCACCCTCTCCTCCCGGAGCCGTACCTGGCTCCCACCCTGCACTTACTGTACCTTTTTCCCCTCCTTGATGAAAAGAAGATCTTTTCTGATTGAACTAATTACGCTGATTGAATTTCCTCCCTCTCTGTGTCTCTGAGTGTGAAAGGTTTCCTTAATTTGATGGGGGTAATTGTTATGCACACACTGTCAGATGTTAATGCAATTCTGTGATTGACAGGTAATCAGCACATCAGCTGTACAAAAAGAGTGAATAAGTCTGTAATTTTATTTCCCCTGATTCCACTGTGTGGGATGGCAGGAAAATCTAAATTAGCAATCAGGGAAGGCAACCCTGCTGCAGCGCGGGCTGCTGCAGCCCGGGGGATGGCTGGGGCTGCGATTGCGAGGGCTCCCCTGGCTCCGAGGGACTCAGCTGCGAGCACCTGCGGCTGCTGAGCCTCCTGCGGCTATGGAATGCAGGGAATGATTGGCATCTGACTCCATGATTTCAGAATGCTGAACAATTGCTTTATTGAACTATATTATATTAATACTATACTGTACTAAAGAGATACTACAAGGATACCCGTGACTCCTTCCAGAGTCCCGACACAGCTTTGACCCAATTGGCCAAGGAATTAAAAAAAACCTTCACCGGTGTCCAATTAACAATCATTTTCTGCTAAACAATCTCTAGAACACATTCCACGTGTGCGAAACAACAGGGGCAGCGAATAGAGAGAAGAATTGCTTTCTCTTCCTCTCTGCTTTCTCTGCCTTCCCCAGGAAAATACCCTGGAAGGCTGTGCCCGCTGCTCTCCGTGCAGAGCTGGCCACAGGCGGCTGCTCCGCTCGGGCTCCTCGTGTTCATTCGGGCTCCGGGGCAGCGTTTGCACGGAACGGGAACGCGCTTCCGACAGAGAGAGGCAGAATTTCCTCAGAAATCTCAGCCCCGGTGCCCCGGAGTTCCTCCGAGGAGCCCGTGAGCCTCGCAGGGTCCCCGGGGTTTGCTGGGGTGAATCTCACGAGGCGGCTCCGGGGCGAGAGCTCGCACTGCCGAGAGCGGCCCCCAGCTGGGGTGGGGCAGAGATCATTGCTGTCCGGCTGCTCCCCTGGGCTCCGGGGGAGGGAAGGGCAGGCACAGCTCCGAGATTGTCGCTTTGCAGCTTCCATGGGGCTGGCAGAGCTGAGTGACAGAGGGAGAGGGAGCCCAGCGCTCCTGACAGCGGTGCCCGATCCATTTACTGCTCGTCAGCTGCTGACGAGCCCCAGACAGGCAGGAGGGAGCAACGCCAAGAAATTCCTGCAGAACATTTCCAGAAGCCTTCTTACACTCCTTCTTTTCTTTCTTTAGCGAGACCCAGGTGTAATTTTTTGCTGATTTCATATCCCGGGGTATCACTGCTCGGCAGCCCCAGCAGACACGTGTGCACGCAGCGATTTGCTCTCGCTGTCGGGGCTGAGTGTCCGCACCCGCACTCCGGGCACAGCCCCGGTGTGCCAGCACGGCACCGGGACCCGGCACAGCCCGGGGAGAGAGAAACGCCGTGTAAGAAAACCATTCTCAAAGGAGCTGCTCCCTCCCGGCTGGCCCCGGGAGCTGGGATCGGTCCCCGGTGGGTTGCACAAAGCCGGTGCCCCTGGAGCGGGTGCTCCCTCCTGGGCAATCACCACTCCCGGAGGAAAAGGAGAAGGGGCCGCCCTCCCCAGAATAAAGCAGGGCTGGGGGCTTGGGGACCCCCAGCTCGGGGGGGGATGGCTGGTGGCAGGCAGCAGGAGAAGGGAGAGGCAGCGGGACCGTGAGCAGCATCCACGGAGCGCCGGCATTAACATAAAAAAGGGTCAAATCCCTCGTATGAAGAGCTGGGAGTGAATAGCTACATTTACCATTAGTAAGATTTATCTGAAATACTTAAAATCCCTTTTGGAAGGATTTTAGTCTTTAGGAGGCTGGTTCTCTCCCCCAGAGCGTGCATAAACCGGGCTATTCAAGGGAAAAAAAATCCGTGCTGATTGGGATGCGGAGCGCTGCCCCGCACTTCAATGGGATTGAGCAGGGGATGAGCCAGCGAGGAGCTCTGCCCATCACAGAGATGATACGGGGGACTCAAGGAGCTTAGTGGTTCTTAGGGAAAGAAACAGGGTGTGAGAGGAGAAGATTAGAGCAGGACCTCTCTGTAGTCAATAAACCCCAAGGAAAAGCAGAGATCGCTTCGCTGGCAGAGCTCCCCGTGTACCGTGGAACACATAAAGCAGCGTCTCCAGCTAAAAAGATGTTTGACATCGGAGAAAATTAGGCAGATATTTTTTTTATCCAGTAAGTCACATGCAAAACAAATTGCAAAGGGCGGCAGGAGGAGCAGCTGGTAAAGACAGATTAAAAATCAGATTCAGACAAGCATCTCCAGGCAAAAAAGATATTTAGGATTAGGCTGCTAATTTGTAATCACAGATGGGGACGGGGCTGCGCTGTCAGGCAGTGCACACGGGCTGGAGGAGGAGCACAGGCACCGCGTCCGGAGCCAGGAGCGGGGGATTGCGCCGGGAGGGAAATGCCCGCATCCGGGAGGAAAATCCCCATGCCCGGGAGGAGGAAAATTCCCACGTCCGAGCGAAGTGGGTTCTTTATGAGGAGCCGAAATAGTGCCCGAAGTGCCGCACTAGAGGCGGCGGGCGGGCTGCCGGAGCCGGCAGAACTGTAGGTGGCAATCGCATCTTGCGATGGGGGGAGCCGAAAGCTCCGTCCGCAGGCTCTGCCCGAGGGCTGCGAGCTGGGCAAGGGGCTGCACAGCCGGGGAGCCCCCCGAGCCCCCCATTCCTTGCTCGCACCTGAGACCCTGGGATCCAAGCCAGGAGAGGTCTGCTATCCTTACACGCTCAAACAACCGAGGTTACTTTCTGAGCAGGGCGTGATTTCCAGACAGCAAAACCTTTCCCTCCGGCTGCCGAGCCCTTGCAGATCGCATTTTCCGGCGGCAGCCGTGTCCCGGACAGGAGCCTCCCTCTGCGTGCCGTGCACCGCCAGCCACGCACACCGGGGACACCGGAGAGGTGACAGATGGCTCAGCAGCTCTGTCACCAGGGGCTGCTGGAAGCATCTCTCGCTGCCACCTCCCAGCGGGTGCTGGGGACAGCCAGGACACCTCTGTGTGGCACGTGTAGGGCAGGACTGTGCGGGCAGGGCCTGACACGGGCTCCAGCACAGCCTTGGTGCCACCAGCTCTGCCCTGCTCTGCTCAGGTGTGTCCGTGGCTGCTCCTGCCCACTGCTCCCTGATGTCCCAGCTCCGCACGGCGCCCTCACCGCGACAGCTTTGGCGGTGCTGAGAGCCAGCAGGCTGCTGACAGGCTTTTGGTGGCACTTTTCCGAGCCTGCATGCCCCGGGGCTGCCGCGGCTCTGTGTGCCCCCAGCCTGATCCCCTTCTCCCCCGCAGCCACGCACTCGGCTGGGCCAGCAGGGCCAGGAGAGCCGCTGGTGGCGATTTCTGCCCGCCCTCACACCCCTGTGCTGTGTCCCCAGCGCACATGGGGCACCTGTGCTGCTCTGCTCTGGCACCGTGTGCTGCTCCTGACAGGCACCGTGGGGCAACCCTCGGGGTTTGACGCCTTTCCCTCCCCTTCAAGCTCCCCCCTCACCTCACAGCTCATCAGCTGCACCTTTAATTTAAAGAAGGAAAGCGCAGATGTTTGTGGGTATGGCTTACACTGAGCCATCCCACGGCTGGAGAGGCACACGCTGCCCCACGCTGCAGCAATCCGAGGTTCTCTGGGCTTTGTAGGGGTCTGGTCTGGCTGGAGCCCGAGCCCACCCGGACCTGCAGGGACTGAAGGTAGAAGATGAGAAGCGCTCTCCCCACGTGGAGTGAGGATCCTGTTTATTGGCTTGGGATGGGACACTGCTGGCCACAGCCACCACCCAGGCAGGAAAGAGACCCACCTGTACCTGCAGTGGGCTTTGTACCCCAGGGGATGGGGGCGGGGAGAGAGGACCGTGGCCATTGGGATAACATTGGGGTGTGGGGAGGGGATCCATGGGGCACCAGGTGTGTGGAAAGGAGTGCATGGGGAGACACCATGTGATGAGGAAGGGGAATAATCTACATGACATACCACACTCAGTAATGTTTTTCCCAACACCCAATATAAAGACCACAACTAAATAAACTATTTAGTGCAATACAACCCCGGGCAGTGCTGAGAGCAGCCCCAGGAGCTGTAAATCACTGCTGTTTGTCAGACTGCCCAGGCATGAAATGGCCTCTCCGTGCTCCGAGGGCTGCCAGGCTCCGTGCTGGGGGATGTGGCTCGGCCAAGGCACCTCCTGCCCACAGCCACACCCGGGCACACGGGGTTGGCCTCAGGTAAAGCAGCCAGCAGTCCCATTCCCGTGCCTAACGGGAGAAAGGATTTCCTGCAAAATTATTCGGAGCGGGCGGCCAAAGACTGAATTTTTCATCCCTCTTCCCTTATCCTGAAGAAGACCCGACATCAATCCCGAGGGAAAAGTAAACGCTCAAGCCTGTATCTCTGAGAGGAGGAAGCTGTGAAGGAAAATACTGGCTTGAAAAAGTTCCAGGAGAAAATGTTCCGTGAGCAGCAGGTGCTCAGGTGCTCAGGAGAGGAGACAGGAGTGCTGGAAGGAGCAGAGCGACCCCAAACTGCAGAGGCATTCGGGCCCTAAAAACCTGTCCTGGGGCGGATCTTAACTCCCTGGTGAGGACCCGAGGTGCTGAGGCAGCCCCAGGGACACCCCCAGGCGGTGACAGCTCCTGCCGGGGGCTGCAGCACCGTTCGGGCAGTGTGACACCCTTCCTGGGACAGTGTGACACCCACACCCCTCCATGGGGACAGCGTGATACTCCCACCCCTCCATGGGGACAGCGTGATACTCCCACCCCTCCATGGGGACAGCGTGATACTCCCACCCCTCCATGGGGACAGCGTGATACTCCCACCCCTCCGTGGGGGCTGTGTGACACTCACACCCCTCCGTGGGGACATTGGGACACTCCCATCCCTCTCTCAGGACAGTGTGACACTCCCATCCCTCCATGGGGACACTGTGACACTCCCATCCCTCTCTCAGGACAGTGTGACACTCCCACCCCTCCATGGGGACAGCGTGATACTCCCACCCCTCCGTGGGGGCTGTGTGACACTCACACCCCTCCGTGGGGACATTGGGACACTCACACCCCTCTCTGGGGGCTGTGCGACACTCCCACCCCTCCTGGGGACACTGTGACCCTCCCACCCCTCCTGGGGACATTGGGACACTCCCACCCCTCTCTGGGGACACTGTGACACTCCCACCCCTCCATGGGGACAGTGTGACACTCCCACCCCTCCTGGGGACAGTGTGACACTCCCATCCCTCTCTGGGGACAATGTGACACTCCCACCCCTCCGTGGGGGCTGTGTGACACTCCCACCCCTCCATGGGGACAATGTGACACTCCCATTCCTCCCTGGGGCTGTCTGTGCTGGAAGTGGAGACCCCACAGCGGCTGCTACAGCTCAGCAAGCCCAGCGTGAGCAGCCGAGGCAGGTGAGAGTGTGAAATCCTTCTCTGGATTTTTATGGCATCTCAGCACTCCAGCACTCGGGCGAGAGCCTCGGGTGAGAGTCAAGTGTCATCCAGATGGTTTCTCTGCCCTGCAGCACCTCGTGTCCTTTCACTGCCTCTCCCCCAGCCCTCTCCGAGCTGACAGCCTCGGGCTAATGGTTTCACTGCAGGCTGCTGCTCTCTGCTTTCCATTTCCACAGCAGGGATTTTGCCTCCTCTGCCTCCCCCAGACCTCTCCTCCCCGCCCAGGAGCGAGGGGCTGGCGTGGCTGAGGCTGGGGACAGCTCTGGGTTCCCTTCCCAGGCATTGTCATACCAACAAAAAGCCAGGAATAGCAGCAGGACCGAAGGGTCCCTCTCTTCTGCAATCCCCACCTGAGCTGTCCCTTCCTGGGGAGGGTCTGGGGGCAGCAAGGAGCCACCATCACTGAAACCATGATCTCCTCCCCATGGCTTCTGTGGGTCAGTGCTCTAGCAGGCACCAGGGTGGCTCCCATGGGGGAATTCTGGGTCAGAACCTACAGAATATGTAGCTGCTGAAAACAGAAATTCCTGGAAGCTGCCCCTTTCTTCAAAATATTTAGAATTTTTGTCAAAAAAAGGCTGACAACACCCAAACTGACTCTTTTGGACTGGCTTCTCATGCTCTGCAGTTTTCAGCCAACATTTTTCAGTGGGTTTTGGCAGAAAATCTTTGGGTTTTGACAGTTGTTCTTTTCTCAATGACAAGCTGACATCTTTTTTTTTTTTTTTTTTAGAATATCTGAGTTTTGGTTGTTTGAATTTGACTCGAGAAAAAGAGAAACCGATTTTCACAAACTCTCCAGTAATAAAAGTGAAACTATCAGTGGTCAGGATGATCTGATGTGTTGGGAGCTGCTGGGAGAGCTCAGGCAGAGGAAGGGGAGTGGGGGACAGAGTGTGACCTTCCCATTCTTCACAGCCAGGAGCACCAGATTTACTCGTGGCATTTCAAACTCTTGTGTCACCATTGCCTTCTGCCTCCAGGGCTGCAAATTCACTGACTCCTGCCAAGGCCTGGGAAGAAGTGAGCAGCTCACTCAGAGCTCTCAGTTTCTGCCCCAGCTTTGGAGTCTCCTCTGGTCCAGACTAAGCATCACTGAGCTCCTCCTCACACCGACCATTTATCACCTGATAAAAACAGGCTAATTCCCCCAGAGCACTCCTGGGGAAAGCCCTAAATGCCCCTTCTCTGGCTGTGACCAAAGTATCCAGTTTGTCCCTGTCACCTGCCAGGACTGCACATTCCCTGAGCTCCAGCTCAGCCTGACCTCCCACTCTCAGCAGAGGGAACAGGATGAGCCCAGCTGGGAGGGACTTGACTGTCACCCGTGTGAATCATCAGCACTGATGTGGCCCTGACATGGCTCTTTACAATTTACTGCGTGTGATGGACTCAGGGAACGTCGCTGTTTTAATTACAGCCAGACGCCAGGCGAGATTGGTTATGCAAGTCAATAAATCACTTGGCTGCACTGATTAAACAGGAGTAATATTTTGAATAAGTGACTGTCTCAGGAACGATCATTACAGTATTACATTATCATTCTCCCCTGCATGTATACTGCAAACAGAATTAAATGGAGATGTCAAGTTGCACAGAGACTAGACACTAATTAAGGTAAAAGCTGTGAGGACTTTTCCCCTTTCTCCAAAGGTGAGACTCTGGAGCAATGACCACCACGAGCACCTGCACTCAGTGGCTTTTCCCACCTGTTCTCTGGATTTAACACTCACCTGCCAACGAGGCCAGCGGCTCCTGGGCAGCACCTGCAAAACAAGTGGACAGATGGAAGGGGGATTAGAGGAAATGTTCATCAGGCAGAGAAGAGAGATGTCCTTACAGCAGATGAATGTCCTGCCAGGGAAGGGGAGTGCTCTCCTTGGCTGGGAGAGGAGCCCAGCCCAGCCCAGCCCCACTTGGCTTCAGTCCCCCAGACAAGGGCCACATCCTCTCAGACACACTGTGTGTGATGGCCCACATTCTAAACGAGCTGAGAGACACGATCCAGTGATCCTCCCCAGTCCTGAGCTCTGAAATGATGAATTGGATCAGACATTCCGGGCGAACGTTATTTATTTGATCTGATTTTTACGGAGAATTAATTTTTCTGAAAGTACCTACTGGTACCTTGAAGAAACATTGGCATGTTCATTAGATTTATAGCTTCTTCCTGAGTAATGACTAATACATGAAGAGTCTGAGCCTGGTCCCTGCGAGGCAGGCAGAGTCTCGTGGGAGGGATACACCAAGTGAGAGAAAAGCCTGTGTTAGACTGACTTCTCAAAATAACCATAATGGTGTGTCTTAGCTGGTTGCCAGAAGAGAGACAAGAGAATATTATCAAGGTGAAACACTTTCTGATGAGCATCTTTCATGCTGCACAGCCTCAGCCAGGTGCAGGAAAGCTTCCAGCTGACCCGAGGTTAAATCTCACATCAAACAGTGAGTTTCCTTCCAGAGCTCATCAGCCTGCTCCTGCTCCTCCAGAGTAGCTGGAACAAGCTGTGGGGCTGGCCTGACTCCAGCAGCTTGGCAGCTCTGCCCTGCCCCCTTGGCAGCCCTGCTGTGCCCTCCTGGACCGTGGTGTCCTGGCAGGGCTGAGCCACGAGTGGTGGCTCCTCCAGACTCACGTCCCGTCACCACCTGCATGAAATTGATTTTTTAGCACCAAGCAGATGGGTGTTAAAAGTCAGGAGTGCAATTTAGGGGGTTTGCAGCAGCCTGGAATGGTTCCTTTATGTATTTTTTATTGCTCCAGATTTTTGAGTCCCAGCTGACACATGCAGCAGTCAGGGCTGTTATCAGTTACTGCTGCCTGCTCCTGGCTGCTGATGATTCCCATACCCCAAACCTTTGTGGGGGATTCAGCAACACATGAGTGGGTCTGCTCTGCCTTGCCTCACCTCCGTTATCATCTTCAGTGTCAGCAACATCCACACCCACAAATCTCCCAGCATCTCCTTCAGCAATCCAGGGATCTCCCTCCTGTCCCCAGCCTGGCTCCCTCCCATCTCTCCTGCCAGAGCCAGACCCCAGACACTGCACATTCCTCATGCCCATGCTGCCAGAATGGGGTTTGGTTTGCATTGAGGGAGCCCTGATCGAGCTGGAGCAGACCAATTCTGCTTGGCATCACATGGCATTATCAATGAAAAGAGAATTTTGACTAATAATTTGCCCAGAAATTGCTTGCTGGAGTGGCTGATGCCCCATGGACTACCAGAGCTGAGCTGCTCCTGCAGAGCAGGGCAGCAGTGCCAAACTGCAGGTGAAAAACACTTCTCCTGCACCACAGTGATCAAAATATGGTGAATTTTTAAGGTAATTCCAGTGTCATTCATGCTGACTTCAGACCATGTCTCATTTTCCTTGCAGCAGTGTTCAGACAGATCTCCAATGTGCTACACGCTGAGATTTTAACATTCATTTCCATCCATTTCTCTTTCTTTTCTTTTGCCTTGTGGGGCTTAGAAAGGGTCAGGAATGTCTGTTCTGAGTCACAGGCTGCATTGCACACCACCACAGCTGCTCCACCAGTGCAAACACTTGGATTCCAGCCCTGGGAAATGTGTACATGGGTCAGGCTGGGGCTGCTGCAGCACTGGGGGAGGCAACATCACAACTCTTGCACCGTAATCTTTCCCCAAATTCAGTCCCTGCCTGCGTGGCACTGCCACAGGGTCACCCCAGTGAGGGACATTCTCAGTGAGGAGCCTGACATGCTCTGCTGACATGGGGGACAGGCAGGTTAAACATCTGGTGTTGGTCAGATCCTTGGGGGTGCTGGAGGACACAGGGTGGCAGAGGGGAGGGTTAAACCAGTCTGGCAGCCAGCCTGGATCTGCATTTCCTCCTGGGAGAGCCTCATTTAAGCTTAGCTCATGCGGGATGCAGCAGCTTTAAAAACCTAAGTGGGACATTAAATAATTCAGGGAGCACCCAGCAGTGCAGTGAGACCCCTTGGAAGGACACAGGAAACGAGGCCATTCAGAAAAGCACTTCCAGCCCTCAGCAGGCAGGCAGGGATCCAGGCAGCAGCCAGGGGAATGCAGGGACAGTGTCCCCACATTGCTGGAGACACAGCTTTGAACCTGATGCCTCAGAATTTTAGCTTTTCTATTTTTTATATATTTGTAACCCTGCAGTTCTTTAGTGTAGAACTCCAAACTCCACATGCAGTGTGAGCTGCTGCTTTCCCAGTTTGGGCAGACACAACAATTCCTCTCCAGGCCTGGCAATCAAGGACACCTCACTGCCTCAGGCCTGAGAGATGTGAACAAAAGTGAGTTGGGGGAGCAAACTTGGGGTAAAAGGACTTCATTAGCTGAACTGTAATTGGAAGATGAACCCCCAATATGCAAATGGACCAAACTTATAGAAATGTGAAAACCTGTGACCCATTGTCCATTTTGTGTGTAGCCCCTGGGGGGCTTTGTCTGCCCTAAATGTCCCTGAAGGCCCTTGAATGAATAGAACTGCTTTTTATTGCCTTAATTTTGTCTGGCCTCTGTTTTTAGGTAGCCCAAAAAGGCATCAAAGCTGCTGAAGGTCTGCCCTGCCCAGAGCCTTCAGGGCAGAGCCCACCCCACCTTCCCTTCCCACCCAGGAATTGCTGCCTCCATTCCTTTGGTCCTGCCCCCTCTCTGGCAGGTCTTGCCCTACAGCCCCTTGTTCTCACCTTAATTGGCTTTTGGGGCTTATTCCCAGTTATGGGAGGGAGATCAGACCTGTGTACCCCCCTTCCTCCTTCCCCCCTTTTGTCTCCATCTCCAGCCTCAGCTCTGCAAGGGTTAAAACACAGATATTGCCTTTCTGCTCAGTGAACCAAGTGATAGGATTGCAGTTAATGGTAATTTGAACATGTTTGGTCAACTAGAAATACATAACTAGATTGAAACATGAAAATGCCCTACGAATTTATACAACTGATGCATTTGAATGCACTCAGCTGTTAACTTCATTGCAAGAAGGATGGGAGAAATAATTTGCAACAACCCACACATTTTTTATTGAACCTTTGCAAATAGGAATAATGTATCAAACATATCTCTGTGTCTGCCTCACACCTACAGGCAGCAGCACTGCTCAGGTATGAGTCAGCTGCAGCGTTCGGGATCTGATGGCTGAGGTTTTCAGATACAAAAGATTTCTCTCTCATCTGACCTTGTTCCTTTGATAGCCAGAGCTCTCCCAGCAGTTGTGGGCACATAGACAGCGTCTGCTTCCCCTCCCTCCTGCCTAAGCCAGGCTCCTCACTCTCAAGTTTAACTTTGAGCTGCACAATGACCATCAGGCCACCCTGCTCAGCCATTCTGTCGCTCAGAGAAGGCTCCGCCGGTGTCACGACCACCTGAAGATCAAAGGATCTCAAACCTCCTCCCCACTTGTACCTGCCATCAATCCCAGCTGGATACACTCCCTTTTTTCTAAGGAATGCATCAAAGAAATGTAAGCCATGGCTGCTTATTCCCCAGCCTCCAAGGAAGGAGGTGGGAGTAGCTCTAGCTGGGATCCCACGTGGAAATTCATTCCTGTGCAGAGCTGGAGGCACAGGCTGGGATGTTTCTGCCAGGAGCTGCTCCTGGTATGGTTTTTCAGACCTCTCACCCCATCCCTTCAGGTATCTCTTTCTCCCTGCTGGGTCTTTTCCCTGCCACTTGTCACATGCCCTGGGAGGGAGATGGAGCTCTTGGATGGTCCACCAGAACAACCCTCACCAGTGGGTCCAAGAAGGAAGGAGAGAGGATGGAGCTGGGACATGTGGTGGGGCTGGGGCTCAGCATCCCCCTTGCTCATCAGCCCGAGAGGCTGCAGCTCAATGAGTTGACAATAAATCCTCCAGCTTTCTGTATTTCAACTTCACCATTCTCTCCCCTCATCTTGTTAGAGGGTGTAATTTATGTTGTGTGTGTCCATTTACCAGCCATTATATCCTAAATGAAAGAAGAGATGAAACATATTCTCTATTTAAAGCTTCCAAAATAGGCCTGATTAATATGTCCAATTGATTGTTCAGCTGTTCTACTTGCTAATCTGCAAAAACTAATTAGACAAGTGGGAAACCAAAATACTGGGTCGTTTCCATTGTGTGCTAATGAATGTTCTTCGCTTTAGCAAATGTTTTGTTTCTACCATGGAAAAAGAATAACACTGGAGATGGGTCTGGCTGCCATAGTGGGAAAGCTGCACCACCAGTCAGATCCATAATTGATATGTCTGAATAGGCTGGCCTACAAAAAAATAGATATTGCCTCTCCAGGAAGCCTGTGTTTGGGGCCAGACTGCAAACAAGCTTTCTGGGTTAAATCTATTAAAAAAACATGGCACTAATCAGGTTGCTCAGCCCTTCTTGCCCCCTCATATCCTCACCCCAGCTAACAAACTCTTTTTGTCCCAAAGATGCCTCTCTGAAAGAATCCTAGAGGCACTTCAAATATTCTAGAAAGATCCTCTCTTTTCCTCTAGAATTCTCTCAAAGATTGCTGCTTTCAATTCCCCATTTGCAATTTGCTGCTGAATAAGTGAATTTGCTCTTGGTGTTGCAATTTGGAGTGCCTGCACATCGCATCCTTAATTGTTCCAATTACTAAGGAGGCTGCTGGGAGCCATGTGAGCTCAGGCCTTTGCTACCTTAAAATGGGCACCTAAAACCAGGGACACTAAAAATGGATAATTCAGGTCAGAATGAGCAGCAGAGAAAGCCGTGCAGGATGTGGGGAGGAATTTGTCTGCAACCCAGCAGCCAGGAGAAGCCAAGAGCTCATCTCCAAGTTTCAGTAAGCCGAGGAGAGGTAGTTGAGATGCAAATGTATGCACTTTGTAAATAACCCTTTTACTGCAGGTTAAAAGCCAGTTTCTGGAATTACATGCAGAGGAGAGACAATTAGAGCAACTCCCATTCTGTGACTCGCCTCAGATCAGCACGTGTGGCTGAGTAAAGAGCCCTGATCAGCTTGATCCTCTCCTGTTTGATCTGGAACTTACACAATGAATATCTAATGCCTGCCTGCTCAGTACCCAGGACTCCTTAAACTGAATAACTGATTCCATTAAGAGGGCATTAGCTCTGTACGCTCATAATTAATCTCCTCGAGAGAACTAATAGTTCAAAAGACTCGCATGGAGCAAGGACATTTTACATTGCACAGCTCGTTTTTCCCTAATTGATTAATTTAAAGCGATCTCTAGAGCCAAGTTCTGTGGCACAGAACCTCTTCACCCCACACACGGGGAAAAATAAATAGTATACCACGTTCTGAAAAGCAGAGCAGGGGAACAACCGTGTGGAGTGAAGGGGAGATATTCAGGAGCCTGAGCCTGCAGTGCTCAGGGACAGCTGGGAGCAGCAGCCCCTCCTTCCATGCCACAGCTCTGTTCCATCCCCTGGAGCTCTTCTGCAGAATTTCAAAACCAAGACAGCACTTTAAACACCCTCACTGCCGACCTCTGCCCTTCCCCAGGCACCTTCTGCAGAGGAAGGAATCTTGGCTTCAGACACAAGGGGAAGGCAAAGGTGTCAGCTCTCACCCGTGTCAGCTCTGCAGCACCTGTTGCAATGTTTGCTCCTTCACATCCGTGATGTTCTCAGTGAACAGCTTGTTCTTTCCCCACTGCCAGGTGTGCCAGGGAAGGCCCTGGCACACCTGCAGGTCCCTGGGAGCCCGCATTCCTGGGGCTGGGTATTGCCAGGGACACTGCAGGGGTGCTGGATGCTGCTGGGATGCTGCTGGGATGCTGCAGGCATTCAGGCTGCCCAGGCAGGTGCTGTCCCCACATTCTGCTCTGGTTTGGATCAGGGAACCCAGCCCTGCCTCAATTTGGTCATTTGCCAGCTGTGTGAGGAGTGAAGCACATCAGCCAGGGCCTTTTCCAGAGTATCCCAGCACTGGGGATGCCAGCAGAGGGTGAGCACCCCAGACAGAGCTGCTGTCCCACACTGTCCCTGAGTAAAACACCTCTTCCTGTGGGCACCCCACTCCTCTGCCCCCACAGCCTGTGCAGGGCTGGCAGAGCTGCTGCCATGCCAAGGAGCAGTGGATTTGTGCCCACACCACAGGGGCTGGGGGCAGAGGAGGGAACAGGGAGAAGGGGCTCATGCCAGTGCAGGATGCTGCCCCAGCTCTGCCATGCCCAGGACTGGAGCTCAGGGATGTTGGAAACCCAAAGGGCTGTCCCTTCACAGGAGGGGACGATTTTCTTCATCACTCTAATGGGCTGGAGGGCACTGATGTCACCTGGAGATGCCAGAGGAAAAATCATCCACGGGACAAGGCAGTGGGGAGGGAATTCCTCCTGACACACCCCCTGCTTGGGGCTAAACTCCATTCACTGAACCTGTCCTGCTGCACTTCTGTCACACACACAGAGCTCTGGGTAGCTGATTGCATCAATTACTTCTCAGAACACGGTTTTGATCCCAATATGCTTCATTGGATCAGTAGATAGAAAGCATGCTCAGAGAAAAATGGCCTTTTGGAACTGGCAAAAGGCTGTGGCTGCTGCTGAGAAACTGCCCAGTGCGTGTGGTGCAGCAGACACGACACACAACTAACCACAAGGACCATCAGCTAAACTGAAAACCAGAGTGTTTGCTGCTGGAACCAAATATTCCTGTGGCCTTCAGCCACAGCTGACCCCAGGAGGGCTCATGGCACTGGGTGCTGCCATCATGCCCAAGTTATTTGATTAACTTCTTATATTCTGAATTAAGCAATGAGTTGTTTTTCTAAATAGTGAAGCTGCAGAAAAGACAAAAGCAACAAACCCAGGCCTTGAAACAAGTTTTTGATGCTCAGGAGATGCTGACAAGGTGTTGTAGAAGGATCTGCTGGATCCTGAGGGGATCAGATACTGCAAAACAGCCCCAAAACAGACTGGGTAAAAGCATCAGCTGCACTGGCTCTTGGATCAAGTGTGAATAGTGATGGAGTGCCCTTCACAAGACCCTGTGGACTGGCAGCATGGCAAAACTCCTGCTTCACTGCCCAACCACCCCTGCACCTGCCCAACCTCCCCTGCACCTGCCCAACCTCCTGCTTCACCTGCTCGAACTCCTGCCACCTCTACCAGGGTTTTACACACAGGTTTACCAAGGCTTTACACACAGGGCATTTGAAGAAAAGTTTGGGCCTAGTGGAAAAGAGGGATTTGCCTCGAGAGCCACAGTGGCTGCTTGGCTGCAGTGCTGGTGCTATTTATGCCTTGTTGGCTGTTGCATCTCTGGCAGAGCTCTGTGTGCTGGTCTCAGAACTGGGTTTAGTTCCAAGCTGAAGCTGTTTTCGCTGTGTGCCCCGCTCTGGGGTGGGAACAGCCCCATTAGAGATTGCATGGGCAGAGCAGGGCACACAGCAAAAGCAGCTTCAGCTTGGAACTAAAGGCAGCTGAGCACTGCTGTTGTTGTTGCCATCAGCCCTGTCTGCTTGCCAAGCCCTGCAGGAAAATCTCCATCACACCTGAAATGGTCCCACAGGGACAGGAGCCCCCTGGCACCAACACCTCAGAGAGGCAGAGGTACAGGAAAACACCTTTCTCATAAATAAGTGTTTCAGTTGAAACCAAATCTTTCATTCTGCTCAGAACCAGGTACCAGCTGACCACCCCTAATTTCCAGGAGTACCCAAAGAAAAGACAGTCTCCAATAGCTACTGCAAATGCTACATAATGATTTCCTGTTATTTAATTCTCTGAGAGCTTTGATAGCTTTCCATAAGTCAAGGTTTATTTGCCTTCCCTTGAATGTCACACATAATTCTTGTGGAAATGTTTATTTGCCTAATGCAACTTTTAGTGTCCAGGTTATTTATTCCTTCCATTTTTCAGCTAAAAGAAAGCCCCCCTTAGCCTCCAGCCTGATTACTTACAGTAATACAGTGGCTCAGGCTCTTTCATCTTTTCACTGTGACTGAAATGCATTTACAGCTGAATGGATTATCACCAAAAAAATCTAATTTTAAAAAGTATACTACATTTTAATACACTTTGCATTGCACATAAGTAATCTGGGAGCTAAAAGCTAATCAGAAACTTCTATTTTGTTAACTGCAAGGATTAACCAATAAAGGGGACGTGTGTGGGGAATTTCAGAATGAGGAAACTACTGGGTTTTCATCTCTGTTATTTATGCGACAAGTTCCCACGAGGCCTCGCTCATCACAGCTCACTGTGGATGTTCAGGTGCACAGACCAGTGTGGCCCCACGTTCACCCTGGAGCTGAAAGCTGTTCCACAGCCCAGCATCTTACCCAAAATCCCAAAATCCCAACATTCCAGCATCCCAGTATCCCAACATTCCAGCATCCCAGCATCTTTCCCAAATTCCCCAAATCCCAACATCCCAACACCCCAACATCTTTCCCAACATCCCAATAACCCAACATCTTTCCCAAATTCCCCAAATCCCAACATCCCAATATCCCAACATTCCAACACCCTAACATGCCAATATCCCAACATCCCAATATCCCAACATTCCAACACCCCAACATCTTTCCCAACATTCCAACGCCCCAACACCTTTCCCAACATCCCAACATTCCAACACCCCAACATCTTTCCCATCATTCCAACACCCCAACACCTTTCCCAACATCCCCACATCCTGACCCAGCTGCCATTCCCAGGGCTGCTCCTGCCACTTTCTGGGGCTTTCCACCAAATGTGCAAAGGCCCTTTCCAGGTGGGAGCAGCTTGTCCCTCTCTCCTCCTCCTTCCCACAGCCCCAGACTGGCAGATTCATCCCAGCCTTTGTTCTGCAGAGTTTCCCATTCAGAGAATCCCAGAATCTCTGAGGCTGGAAAACATCTCCAAGAGCATCGAGTCCAAGCTTCGACCAAACCCCACCTTGTCACCCAGCCCAGAGCACTGAGTGCCCTGTCCAGCTGCTCCTTGGACACCTCCAAGGATGGGGACTCCAAACCTCCCTGAGCAGCCCCTTCCAATGCCTGACCACCATTTCCATGAAAAAATTCCTCCTGGTGTCCAACCTGAACATCCCCTGGAGTAGCTTGAGGCCTTTTCCTCACATCCTCTTGCTGGTTGCCTGGGAGAACACTGACCCCCACCTGGCTGTAACCTCTTTTCTGGAGTTGGAGGGTTAAAACCCCTCACCAGAGGTGCCCTTGGGGCCCCACAGGCACTCCCTGTCCCGTGGGAACACACAGCCCACCCTGCCCAGGAGCCCACTCACTCATCGGCCTCCAGAACACAGAGCTGGTGAGAAAAAAATGAAAAATAATCCTGCTAGAAGAAATTACTGTATGTCAAAAATAATACTTTGCCCCCGGACTTTCTGCTCCCACTGAAAATGAATCATCTTCTGGCATTAAGCAGCCACAGCTTTGTTATTAACAATCAATACCATTACAATACACCTAAAACTTGACTAAATGCAATTATGGCACATCAAAGAACGTTACAGCTTAAGGGGCTTCAAAGACTTCTCAGCAAAGATCCTGAATTCCTGGCCTTGGCTCCTGCATCCAGATGGAGGGAGAAGTCACCTTCATCAGTGGGTGCTTGGTGGTGCTCAGTGATGATGCTCATCCAGGGGCACCTGGGGGATGGACGGGGTCACAGGAGCCAAAGAACCATCCCACGGTGTCTCATGGCCTGGGGAGATTCATTTAGAGTCCAACACCGTGAAATTAACTCAGTGCAAAACAACAATTAGCATAACAAGGACTCCTGGGATTCATTAGAAAGGAGCCTGGTACAAGAAGAAATTACAGAGTGAGGCCTCTCAGTGCTGGGCTGGTTGTGGCCTCACTGGACACAGAGAGGGTGGTTTGGGATTGGGAATGATCTGTCTGTGGGACTGTTTTGATGTGCTGTTTGTGATGCATTAAAAACTGCAACTTAGTGCTCAGTGTGAGAATGAATTCGACTCTGCACACAAACTGTCACCTGTGCTGGGAGGTGTGAAAAAATTATGAGCTGCATTGTATGGAAACTACAAGTAGTGCTTACTGCCAGGAATAAACACAGACATTTGAGCTGGGAAGTTGAAATTAAGTTGTATACAAAACGCAGATTTATTTGGTGGGTTTGCAGGAATTGGCAGCTTGTGCAGCTTCACCCATGGAAATCAAGGCTCCTGACCATCATTCATAAAAATAATCACATCTATTACCTGCCTTGCCTGCAGCTCCAGGTATTTGTACATCCAACCCCATCTGCCCCTTCCTGAGCTGGATTTAAAAGCCCAGAGGGCAGAGCCAGCACAGTGGCTCCAGTGGCCACCGTGCCCCTCACTCACGAGCCCTCAGGGCTGCTGGCACAAGGTGATGCCCTTGGAACCCTTTCAGGCTGGCAGGTGCATCCTGCAGAGCACCCTCAGCATCCTGCTTCAGAGGAATGAGGGATTTGTCTTTCCAAACAAGCTGTGGGGCTGCTGGTAGATAAAACCAGCACTAAGAGATAAAAGAAACAACAGGAAAGATTCCACTGATTGATGAATGGAAAAAGATATTTGCTTTTACAAATAAACTCTAGGTTTGCTGATAAATGAAATTGGACATTGAAAGAGGAAAGAAACAGTGGGGAAAACCCTAAATTCCATAAGAATTAAAAATAAAAAGGGAGGGTTGTGCATTAGAGGGGAATCTCTGGGATCAGGAGTTCTGGGAAGTCTGAACCTCTCAAGTACCTCAGAAATGGGGAAAGAGAGAGGGAAATGCAGCTGGGAAATTGGGATAAGTTTGAGAGACCCCAGGGGAATGGCCCATGGCCTCTCCCTTTATTGGAATAAAGTAAAAGGGACTCCTCTGTCTCCTTTTTGGACCTAAACCTCTGATGTTTGTGGATAAATTTTCCTAACATGCTCAACCTCAGCCCCACCAGGCCAGCCCAAGGAGCAGCCTGGGCTACCTCCCCTTCCTCCTCCTCCTCCTCCTCCTCCTGCTGCCCCATCACCTGCAGCTGCAAACAGAGCACTTCACGTCCTGTTTGCTGTGTTCTTAATGCAACAGCACAGAGGGAGAGATGTTTCCTATTTTTAGCCTCCTATGGAGTGTTTTGTTCTGGATGAGCTGTCACAACACCTACTGCTGCCCGTGCCAGGCCTGCTCACACCAGGCACAGCTGGGCACACGCAGAGGGAGAGAGGGGCTCAATGAACCCTCTGGCAGGGAAGGGCCAGCCCTCACCAGCTGCAGCTCATGTCTGTGATGCCATTCCCACTGCTGGGGAGAGCTATTTCTCTGAAAGAAAAGACAGAAGCAACATCTGAAACCTCTGAAGACTGGCTGGTCTTTCTGCAGAAGCCTGCAACTCTTCCTTCCAGCTGCCTGCTTCTCCCCAGGAAGAACAGGAACATTTTTCACCTGAACACTGTTTTTGCCACATCCAGGCTCAGCTTCAGGCTGGTTCTGGGAGTTTGTCACCCTCACCAGAGCTGTGTCTGCACCACCAGGACACCTCTGAGCCTGCCCTGGGTCCTCCTGCCCCGGTGACATCCTGGTGCTCTGCACGGGGAGACCAAACAGAGCCTTGGGTACCACACCCCAGCGTGTCACTGTTCCTGTCACCCCAGGGGGGTACAGAACAACCCACAGCAGCCTGGGGAAATGCAGAGGGGGCCATGGACACCTCCAGGCTCTGTTCTGGCAGTGCTGTGTCACCCACTCACACTGGGGTGGTCAGCAGGGTCCTTGGGTGATGGCCATTGCAGCTCCTGGGAGCCTTGGGGGCTGCCTGGGTTTACAGACCTGATCCCTTGGAACTTAACTTGGCAAAAAATTCAGATTTTTCCAGTCAGCTTCAGACCTGAGAGCAATTATCTGGTGTGACTCAGCAGCACCAGCAGGGCTCTCCTTCCCTCCCTTCCCAAAGACTGTTATTATGGCCAGGGAAATGGTCCTTTGGAAGGATCTGCCACTTCTGACTGACATTTAATTGCTCTTGCAGCTGGAGGAGGAAGGTCACAGTGCCAAGGGTTTCCAGGATCTCTTCCTTTTATTAATTCATTACTGTAGAAAGTGTCAGGAAAATTATTCCACAAAC
>WBNO01028494.1:62212-73666 GCA_013400575.1 Peucedramus taeniatus | reverse complement strand
TTAACAGAAGTAACTACAACTTCAGGATATGACTGGTATTTTAAGCTACTGTCTCTGAAGACATTCTTCTATCCTTATCTTTCGTTACCCCTTCTACTCTTCATCCTCTTCACTGTGCCAGCTGCCCAATCCAAATTGCTGTGCTCACCACTGGAAGGGAGCTATCAATGGGAATAAGGAAACAGCTAGGAACTACTTAGGCTCCAAGGAACACACCTGAAACTAGTGTCAGACCTCTGATACCTGGCTTCTAAACCATCACCATAACAAGATTACAATGGGGCCATTGAGATGCCAGTTTTAATAAATCCCTAAATCCTGTTGCTAAAAATTACTGTAGTATTTACTCAGTAAAAAAACTTCTTTAATTTTGACAATTCAGGAAGTGAGGAGGTGCAAATACTTAAGACATTCATTTCACATTTGCCCTACAAAGAACACAAGAAAAATTTACCACTAGACAGCAGGGGTGGGGAAGAGTAAAAATAAAAAACAAATAGAAGGACAAAGGCCATTCAAGCTTTGGGTTTAAGCTGTTTCCTCCAAAGCATTATGAACTTAGCACTTTAAAAACTGCCTGCTTTAAGCAGTCATTAATACAGTCATTCAAATACAACACTGACAACTGATGTACAGAGCAATAAAATATTTGCCAAGCAAGCTGCCTGTGTCCTGCCTGTAAACGGAGCTATAAACGTAGCCTTTGAAAAGATGTAGCCACAGTCTCCTCTCTACCACTGCTTAAACTGCTCATGTTTCTGATTGTCACATAGCAGCCTGACACAGGCCCTATCAACAGCAGAATGGAGACAGCTTCAAAGGGCATTTCCCATATGCTGACAAACCACACACCTCAGATGAAACGTACCTACAGTGGTTTTGTACATATCCCTTTCTGACTAACCTTCAAGGGTTCCTCAGTGATACTGCCAATTTTGGAATAAAAAGAACTACCAAGTTCTCAACAGAAATCATAACTGCTTTTAAAACACAATACAACCAAAGACTATCATCATTTTCGGAGGGTGTGAGGACGGGAAGGCTCAAAACACCATAAACAAACATGTTCTGTAAACAATTTAACTAATAAAAGTGTTAAGAACACTTCCTACTTTTGACTGTCTTACAGACACTATGATTAGCTCCAAGTTCATACATAAATACTGGCCAACTCTTATCAAACATAAGAAAAACCTGGCCAAGTTCCACCTGTATCTCATGACAACAGCAATATTTTGACTGGTCTCTCTCAAATTTTCACAAAACAAATCTCAACTTAGTTTTCCTAAAATTCTGAATACACTGTGCAATTTCTGCCAAAGATACAGGGATATGGAGAAAAACGAAAGTGTACTTTTCAATACAGTGTTAAAAAGAAAGTAGCTTAGAAAAAGTAGTGCTTTATCATCTAGTAAACATAACTCTTACAATTTGAAAAAGGTCATCTTTGTTTAAATAAAATTACATCCTTAAATATCAAGTCTAATTGTACAAATTCATATGGCATGCTCTACTTTCAACATACCATTTTACAGACAAATACAAAAAGTTATAAGAGAAATAAATGGAAAGTTTCCTTAGTGTAGAAGGAATTCACGTCCTGTGTATGAAAAAACTCACTGAGCTACTGCTGGAGGTTGATGCTCCGTGACCTTCTCTACTGGTGCTGGGTTTTGGAGAACTTGGAGGTGTCCGAGATGTACACACCAGGTGAACCATATGATATTCATCTTGCTAAAAATTAAAGAAATCAAAGAGCTAAAGCAACAATATTGGAGAAACTTACAAGTAAAAAAACTGGTCCTTAACAATTCAAAGTTGTAAGCACTAAACAAACATTATACAAAAGAGACCGTAAAGCAACACTTGAGTCCAGCACAAGAGAATTCTACTGTCTCACAACAAATTTCTTCTTAGTAGCTGTCCACAATAACATACAGAACATTGACTTTATCCTGGTTTTCCCTAAAACTGTAGTATAGCAGAACCAATGGAAGAACCCCAGGAGAAGCATGAGGAAGTGTACCACAAGCTCTAACTTTTATTTTGGAAAAATCTCACACCTTTTACAGGGCTCAGTTTACCTAAAGTTAAGAATGCTTACATTTGCACTAAAATCTGTGAAGAGTATTATTGAATAGAGACATCAGGGTACATGAAAAATGTAGGCACTGGAATTCCACAAGCAGACCAAGACAGGAACAACGTGCCAGCCATTGCATACTGCATTGCTGACATGCAACTGACGGACCCTTGCAGATATTCCATGCTCAAGGAATGCTATTCAAAGTGCTAGGTGGGGCTTGAGTATTCCTCAATATTTGAAAGTGAGGAAGCAAATGCATGCCACCGCTTGAAGCCATGTATCAAGGCCATGCCAATTCTGCCGGAACACGCTCACCCCCAATCTGGAGGCTATAACTTCAATCCGAAGCTATTTCACTATACCAAATTATTTTAAATTTAAATATTTAAATTGCACACTGCAGCTTCCTCAGTAACTAAATTTTAAACAAGAGGAGCAACAAAAACACCCCTCTATCCTCTTCTGAAATCAGCATGGTGCAGGAAAGCTGCCATTTTTTAGTAAGATGACATTCAGAAAACCTGCATTTGGAGGGTTTTTTTAAAACTATATATAAACATGCTATAACAGCCATTTACCCATTTTTATGGTTTTAATCTTTAGGAATAGAGAAAACTAGATAAATGTTTTTATACACCACCATGCATTACTGTCAGCATAGCCAATGCACACTCAGTCATTTAAACTCCTCCCCATGTACTGGGGCCCCTAACCCCAAGCACAGCCTCACTGCTACATTAAGTGTAATTTCTTACCAGTCAGTGATAGCAAGGAACAGAAAGCACTGAACACAGGTGATCAGCACTTTGACCACGTCAAAAGTCTTTAACCTAACTAATCACCTTCTTCCTAGATAAGAATTTATGCCCCTGGGAAAGGCAAGGGAAGCTAGACATACCAATGGTTGGCCTACAGCATACAGCTTTATTAAATGTGACAGTTTATTGTAACATACTTCTATTCATATGTAATGTGTTGGACACCACTGTGCTAGAAGAGTGCCACAACTCTCAGCCTTGAGGCATTTTCTATCAGTGAAGTGATACTGGTTAGTACCAAGAAGCAAGTATCACAAAGCTAGACTAAGCGACTTAGTAAGTCCTCAGATAATATTAGGAACTCACAGATAATTCTGTAGGAAGATTTTGGCAGAGAATGAGACTGAATTAAGTTTAACCATATTTTTCCAAAAGCTCTCAAAAGCTTTAGCACAAAAACTCCTCTTCTTCCAACACAAATTTCTAGCTTTGTGTTTAAGACTGGTGTGTTTTCAAATTCACTGAATTTCTTTAACTACACCCAAGGCCTATAACTGCCATTATGACATTTGAGCACTATGCCAATGCTTTAAAGCCAAGCACAGCCTCTGTATAGTGAAGGAAGACATTAATTACAAAGTTTCTCCTCTAGCACATAAACTAAGTTTGAAATCTTGTTTTCTAAAGCCAGTGTATAGCAAATAGGCCAAGTGAATTTAAGGAATTCAGATTTCATTTTGTCCTTAGCAAGGAAAACTAAGCCTTGAGATAAGTTCTGTAAGCATTTCCTTGAACATTTAAGCAGTACAGTATCAGTGTTATTTTGGCCCAACTGATGGGAAGAACAATGCTCTGACTCCATGTTGTCAGAAGGCTAATTTATTACTTATTTATACCACATTATATTAAAGAAAACTACACTAAACTATACTAAAGAATAGAAAAATGATACTTACAGAATGCTAACGAGATAATAATGAAAACTCGTGACTGTCTCACAGTTGACACAGCTTTAGCTCCAATTGGCCAATATTCCAAAACACCATCACCAGAATCCAATTACCAAATACCTTTAGGTAAACAATCTTCCCAAGACATTCCACATGTGCAAAACACAGGAGAGGCAAATAGAGATAAGAATGATTTTCTTGTCTCTAAGGCTTCACACTGCCTTTCCCAGAAAATCCTTGGGAAAAGTTGTGCCTTGCTTTTCTTTGTGAAGAGAAATGCAGCCACAGTACAGGGCATACACTGGTTTGCAATAGTCCAGCTTCAGTTTTCTAGTAAACCTATACATAGTAAACTGCAATCATTTTCTTTGGTAAGAAGTTTAATCCCATTTAATAAAATCTATTTCAGAATACAGATTATAAAGATTATGAAGTGTTAGTCTGCTGAAGCAATACTCAAGACTCTTCTGCATCTGTTCCTCCATCTTAATACTGAAGTTCAGTTGCCCACTTTCACTAAAGCACCACCCACATTTGGAAACTTTCCTCCACTGGAAGTTTTAAAATGTGACCCAGACACTCTTGCAACCTGTAGATTAATTTTTACCTCAATACATTACAAAAAAGTATCCTTACCAACAGCCAGGTACTCTATATTATAGAGTTCATCTATTTCATAGGATTAAAAACTGTGCAAGGACCTAAGGTATTTCCCCAATAACAGCTGAATAACATTCATCCTGAGCTGTGTACAAAGAATTCAGACAACTCCACCTAATGCATCATGTTCCCTGTCACCATCAAAACTGAAACAAAAGTTCTTTATAATCTACCCTGAATGCCTTGTTCTACACATTTTTAAGAACCTTCCTAACTTAATGAAGTCTTTACTACTTGGTATCATCAATTCAAGCTATTTGAGCCAGTTTGAAAACCAAGTGCATGTATTCCAAGACTTCCTGCATGAGAAGTCACACATATTCAGAACCGGGATCTAAATGTTGACTGAAGAATCCAAAATAAGACTAATAAAATTATTTGTTCCAATAGGAACCAAGAGAATTTTTTAAAGTATGAAATGAAAAGAGCAAGAACCAGCAAAGTTTCAAATATCATCAGGAATGGTTAACAACTGCCAAATCAAAACCAAGACAACAAACAGCCTTCCCAGGAAATTATTCAGGAATTGAGAATTCTTGATTCTGCCTAATTAATATATTACCCTATATCTGCTTACACAAGTGCCATTTTTGACTTAAGTTCTGGATTTAAACCTCTCTGTGAATTTAAATGATGCCCCAAATCAACACAAATATACACAAATAATGTATTATTCCATTTATGTGACAGTGGTAACTGTCCAAAGAAGTCAAGGCCAGGCTGGAGCTCCAAGCAACCTGGTCTAGTGGAAGGTGCCCCGGCCCAACGCAGGAGGGTTGTAACTAGAAGATCTATAAGGTCCCTTCCAACACAAATCATTCCAGCATTCTATGATACACAACATATCACTTGCTTGGGACTTAGCATAGCCTACTTGCTCTCCCACCAATTGGAAACATGCCTCCTCAATCCACAAGTATCATAATCCTACACACAAGGCATACTTGAAAATACATTTTCCAGAACATATCAACATTATATGGTTGCATCTCTTAATACAACAATAATTTTAAGTTAAACAACAGAAATATAAATTTGTATTTCGCGAAACTGGGCTTTGATCAAATAATGTATGGTGTTGATATAAAGCTTACTTTTCTGAGAACATCTTTCAGTTGCAGATGATCAGGAAGCAGTCTGCCAGAATACACCAGTCTCTGATCCTTTGTAGACTAGGAGATGGGGACAAAGAAAGGGATTTAGCTTTTTTTCCTGCTGTAGAGGTATATAGCTGGAGATAAAAGGAACTTTCTCATCTGCAACTATTAAGTCAAATCACCAACAGACATACTTAAAAACATTTCAGAGGCTTCACAAGTCCAACTCACAAATTACTTCTGAAAAAGAATTATGCTATTAAGCACTCAGCAAGAGTGCCATAACAATAACAACACTTAAGGGTAAATGCTTGTCAAGAAAACTTTCAAGTACATTCAGAAATTCCTGTCTTTTACTAATTTGTTCTTTACCCTGCCACTGGTCCCAGATGCCTTTTGAAAATATAGATGGAGAAGTGGCTGGGGAAAAGACAGTTAGTGGAACGATGGAATGCCAATTAAAATACACAGAAGAGCACAAAATTCAGTCCTTTTCAACAAGGATTTTCTGTTATTAGTCCTTACCCCAACCCTCAAACCTCCTGCAGAAAAAAAACCCCAAAAAACCACAAAACCAAAACCAACATCATCACAAAAAACAAGAAGGAAAGCATTAAAAAGCAAGAAGTGGCAAAAGCTTTTTTTGTAAGGTAGCCTTCCAGCCTGGGTAAGCTGTTTTTCCTATTCTTACAATTTCCCAGTTTAAAGTAATCTAGTATCGCAAACAAAGATTTTATTTTTTTTTTAACAAATTATATACTGTTCATATATTAGTAACTTTGGACTATTCCACACAACAGAAATAACAACAGAATTATTTTAATGGAAACTATTTTAGGTCCCTATCTACAGTAAGATGTCCAGTATGCTAAAACAAGGAGCTCACTTGGTCAAACAAAATAAAGAAAAACAAACAAATGCTAAACAAAGAAATCTAGCCTAACACCAGTGGAACAGACATGCATTATCAGCATGAACTATTTGAAGAATTTCCCCATCATGCAAACACCAAGCCTTACACCTTTCCTCTTCCTATCCCAGCCTTCTGCTGCCCACTCTGCAGTCTTGTTTATGCTAATACTAAGATAAATAGCTGAGCACCACATTCTGTGATTAGGAAAAGCTTTCACAGAAGTTTTGACTTTTTTTTTCTTGCAATAGCCTTCTACAGCTCTCAAATAATTTAGCAGAATATACAATGTTACAGAACTGGTTTTTTAAGGTTTTTTTAAGCTGGAAAAAAATGGTCACATCATTAGAACAAAACAGAGATACTCAAAGCAAATAATGCTAATAAGTACTCAGTAAATCTAAACCTTTAACTTTTTTCCCAAAGCCATACTAGCCATTCATGATTATATACATAGGTTTTTTTAAAAAAAAATAACCTGCCACATACTGTGCAGAACTGTTTATCACTTCTATTTAAGAGTAATTTTCTCAACTCTTCTGCACTTCCCTGTATTTTTAATTAGTGGCATCAGACAGTATTTTTATGTCTCCCAACACAGGGAACTAGTTATTTGCAGCTCACATTGATAAAATACTGCAGTACATTCAACAACAGTGCTGCACTATTTCTATTTACATTTAAAACAACAAAAAATGCCTGACTCATATCAGTAACTTCTGAGCTATACCATTTTGTTGCTCCCTTGAAGCAGGAAGAGGCTACCAGCAGAATGCAAGCTTGCATTCTGTGTTTGGGAAAGAACTGAAAAACCAGAATTTAAGCATCAAGATTAAAGAAAACTTTAATTTCCTGTAAATTGGAAACTTGTTGCTTTAGACTGACCAGTGCAATCAGAAGAAAAATTTTAAGAATCCTTGTTTCTGGGTCCTGAGACAGATTATCTGGAGATTAATAAGAACAGATAAGCACTTAAAACAAGGAAAGCCCAACAGCAAAAAACCCTCTAACTCCAAATCTTTAAATCATCATCCAGCACAGCACTAGCGTTGTCTTGCCTGTCTCACTCTTAATGGAGCTTTCTACACGGTCACTTCCAACTGCTCTCTTCAGTACCTCGTGAACTAGTTACTCTTCCACCCCCTCTAATTAAAGTATCTTCTCAAACAAGATATAAGTCACTTTTAAATATGACTATTTTACAGAGGTGAAACTGGCAAGATTAAAATAGCTTCTCAAAGCTGACTACACAGCCTTCAGTAATGTGTTTCAACTCCCTACAAAACCACAAAAGGTTAAACATATGTTGAGTACTTTAATGGGGAAAATGAGGCCTTAAACCCCATGCTCCTCCCTTCATAAATTAAACACCTACCTGAGAACTAAAGGATTATCACTTTTCAGTTCTCAGGCTGAAGGCCTGCAATTCTGAAATGGACTTTTTTTTTTTTAATGCAGATGGAAGAAGAGGTAATAAATGTGAAAACACAGTAGTTCACATATATGCCAAAGTAAATGGAAAAGGCATTCAACTCATCCTCTGCCAGAGGAAATTTCACTACCACACCTCCTGCTTCAAGAACAGGATGCTCACTGCTAGCTCAAACACTGAACTGTGATGGAAAAACACCTCAAACCACATAATTAAAGTGGCCTCATTTTCAGAAGAAAGCACATGGCATGAGAAAAAATTATTCTAGAACATAGAGTGAGATGGGAGACAGTTTGCAGATCAAATTCCAAAATGTAGGTATTCAAAACTAAGAACTCCAGAGCTACTGGTTCGGAATTTTTTCCTCCATTTTTCATACAAGATTTATTTGGCAATGCTTTGTCCAAATTAGCTATGCCCAGCACATTACCAACACCAAACCTAAGACAGTGTAGCAATGTTCTGCAGGCAATCTCTGAGCTATACACTCGCAGCTAGCAGACCTGTATTATTTTAGTTCGCTAAGCCTCTCTCCCATTCTTCCACAGGTAATAAAAATCCAGACAACCACATCTAGTTAGAACTGTAGGCAAATGCTAGATGACAGGTACTGTGGGAAATGAGAAACAGCAGTTTTAAATTACTCTTTAGGGGTATAATCAATGCAGCAGTCAATGCACTGAAGGTTGGTTCTGCCAGACTGAGACACCCAGGCTGGTTTTAAAACAGCCTTGTGTTATTCTACATAAGTATTTCATTTAGGGACATTGTAACTGCAGTGCTCTAGCTGTGAAAACTGGTCCAGTCAGGGAGCAAAAGTACTGACAAATGGGAATCTTAGTTAAGACTCACAAACATAATTTAACACCCTTCTGAACCTATTTAGCTTATTCAAGTACTTACTTTGCAAAGTATATGAACTTTAATAACAACTAAACCAATCTAAATCTGCCTGTATTTGAAATCTGTATGTATTTAGGCAATTAATTTGCACAAATTAATATGGAAAAAAACCCAAACAACACTGCCTCAAGACCTAACTTCTCATTTGCCTATTCTAACCACCTCACTTTCTAAAAACAAACTCTTAATAAACTGTAAATTCAATTAGGACACTTACAGTTATCATAATTTACTGATTAATTTACAGATGCACATACAAGAACGAGGTTCAACACAGAAAACTTGAAACACTATGTACAGCAATGACAGCAACTGATTTTATTTTACACCCTTAACTTCAAGAACACTGCAAGGCCTGTACAGTCTCTGTGTTCCGGTGTATTCCCACCACCTTAAAATAGCATCATAATAGAAATTATTTCCAGGACCTATAATATTGAGGGAACAGAGAAATCAAGCTTTTAACAGTGATCTGGTTTAAAAAGGAAAGGAAAAAAAAAAAAAAAAAGGAGGGGGAGGGGAGATCCTAAAAGCAAAAGGACTTACACACATCTGAAAAAAGCAGTAGCACTCAACATCAAAAATATATCAAGCCAAAAATATACTTTTTGATTTTACTATACATAGGAGTCATCCTATTAAACAACTTTCTCCTCTCCAATGTTATTAAATTTGAAAGGTCCTGTGAAATAAAAATACTGTGTTCAGTTATTAGTTTAAGTGCAAGTGCAGTAAATCCAAATTAAATCCGAATTACTGAGACAACTCTCTTTTAAGAAACTCCCCATTCTTTAGCCCAGAACAAAGTATGGTGAACTAGTCATGTAATACTGAGAGGCATGTTGAGGAATCTATTTTCAACAGAAGAAAGATGTTTCAGTAAACTGAAATTTAACACTACACTACTGTTTAAAGCCTATACTGCAACATGAAAACCTCTTGTTCATTAAGGTTCTTTCCTTTCAGGAGCCAAATTTAGCAGGATCATTCACAAGAGGAGTAAGAAAACTAGTGTTTAAACACAAACACCTCACTGGAGGAAATTCTAGCGAGGAGGACAAAGTAGCTATCAGCTGGAGTGGTATTTTTGTTTTTCACAGCAGATAGGCTCTTTCAGCAGAGAATTACCCACAGCAATAACTATATTCACAATGTTTAACAGACGTCAATGTACCAGTGACACAGCCCAAGTTGTTGGCTACTTTTCTTCTTTCTTCTCCAAAAGGCAGAAACTCTTTTTGAGACAAAGCAACCATTTTACTTTCCTATGTCAAAAACAAAATCAACAGTGACAGTAATTCTTCTATTGAACTAGGTGAAAAATAATTTAAAATATAAATGCCACCTTCTTCTGGTGTTTTCTAAAGCCTGGTTGTAGGCTCCACACGCTGCTGCAATTCTCATACAGTTCTCTGCAACAAATGTTTAAATATACTGTTCTGCAAGACTGCCATTCTACACGTATACAGTATTATCACATATTGCCTGTGCTTTTTTCATAGCCCCTTTTAACTGCCACATTTACAATTTAAGAGGAATTCAGAAATAAACCGTATTCCCCTCAGAAACAAAAAAAGCTATAGGTATTAAGTTTCAAAATACAGTCACAGCTGTCATACAAGTTTGTATAACAGCTGACAGCAGAATTTTCAGCACAATCTCAAGAAAAATTGCTTTTCAGAGAGGAAATAATTTTGGAGGTTGTTCAACTACATAATTTTAAATAATTTTATGAATACACATCTGTCTGCTCCACGCCTCAGTGAATTCCCTAGATCGTGTTAACCTCAAGTATATCGCTTGTACTTTAGAACAGACAGAACTCTTAGCCAGTGCTCTTAGATTTACAAAAACCAGTCTCAAATTCAGTTAACTGAGATACCTAAATCTCAGTTCCCAAAAAAAGATAAGTGAAGCATCAGTAAGCATCTTCAGCGATAACGCCTTTCAGGATGCTACACTGCGATCTTCTCACAGGATATAAAAGAGCAGCTTCATAATTGTTATACTGCCAACTTCCCTGAAAGCAGAGGCCCGGCCATCGCCTTCACGCAGGTCACTCTTCGGCAGCAGGGCTCTTGTTTGTTTATTTAGCAAGGCTTAAGGGAAGTCTTGACCGCCTGTCCCCAAGTCGCCGGAGTGCCAGCCTTATCGACAAGGCGCGGGAGGAAAGGGCTGGCCAACAACTCACCGGCTTACTGGGGTACACCTTGGAGAGGTGGGACTTCAGCTTGCCCACAGTCCACTCCAGAAAGCAGCTGATGGTCTGGTCGGTGTATTTCTGGTTGGGGGCCTTGATGATGAGGGTCACCGGGTGCTCCACCACGCTCTGGTCCATGCTGCCGTCCCTGCCCCGCTCTCCTCCTCCTCCCCGGGACACGACGCCGCTCGAACCTTTCGGGGAGCTCCGGGCGGGTTCAGCGGCCGCGGGCGAACTTCCCGGGGGAGCTGGGGAAACCCATCCCCGTGCCGGCACTCCGGGAGCCGCAGCCACGGGAGATCACAACCTCCTCCACCACGCCCAAGGAAGAAGAAACAACGCGGCACCCGGAACACACGGGTCCGGGCCGAACGCCTCCACCCACAACACCACCTCAGCCTCCGGCCGCTGCCGCCGCGTAAAATGGAGGCCGGAAGCGGCGCCACCGCTGCCCCCGC